>CM077095.1:77337722-77805261 GCA_039513925.1 Platanthera zijinensis | reverse complement strand
TTAAGGTGGTGGGTTTTACGATATCGGGGAGTTCGATTGCACCGACACCGATATCGTTGGACTCGGCGAGGTGGTTAGCACTTCGCCAACAGAAGTCCGGTGCGCCAGCCGGCAAGAGTACGCAAGCGTCCGCTTAGTGACCAAGCGTTGAGGCATACAATAGGTCAGACTAGTGGTGCTTTTACGGGATTTGAGGTGGGCGAGGCCCAACCACAACGCCTCCGTCTGCCACTACGGAGGTATCCTGGGAGGTAAACGACTCCGAAAGGGGGAACTTAAAGGTCTATGTGTACAGAGTCGGGTGTGTGAGTTGCACTTGCATGTTTCATCATACCCACTAGCATGTCATAGCATAATCGATTCATTTAACCCTGACACTAAAGTATAAGTGGTATGGGACGTTATACATTAGGACCTGCAAAACGACCCCTTGTCTATAAGCTTGTGTGGGGCAAGTTTATAAATCAAAGGTTAATTTCAATATATAACAACCATTGCTGTTTGATAACCGACACCCCAACGTATAAGTGGTATGGGACACTCTATACGAGGGAGCCTTGCAAAAGATCCCTTTTGCTTATGTGTTCTCACATAAGTGAAGGTTTAAATTCATATAATTGCTTTTCTTACTGCTAGACATATTATAAAATCATATTAACTGCTCACGAATACATCTTGCTAGATTTAGTCCATAGTCACCTATTTCTTGATTTATCTCTACCATCATGTCCTTCCCTTTCTTCCTCCCGCTCGGTACCTAGGAGCCATGGGGAAGGGGTAGGGATGATAGGGCTTAGTCTTTATGACTAACGGTTTTCGAACCGCATCATTTAGGGATCGTGGAGCCCAGCATGGAGGAGCAGCCCCAGAGATCGGTGCGCCTAGAGATGGGCAGTCTAGCTCCGGAGTTCACACAGCCGGACCGTGAGTCTCGACCTTGAGTATTTCTGTTTTGCTTCCGCATGAGAGACTTGTAGTGAAGACATTTTGTACGGGCATAAGCCCGTATTTTATAGTACTCTGATGATTTCTGTGGACACTCCCTTCGTGGAGATTTTATCTTATTTACATGTGATTTATTATTGTGGACTGCACTGTTCTTACTTCAATAATTGTGCTACGTTTCTGTGATCGAATTGGCCGGCAAATCGGCGCCTTGTGGATGATGACCCTTCAAGACGTGAAGGAGTCACCACAAAGCGGCGGTTCTGGTCCTAAGACCCCGGGTTTGAAAAAGAAAAAAAAGGGGGGGGGGGTCTTACAAGTGGTATCAGAGCGAGGAAACATCGATCAGAAGGAAGTAGCAGCCCACAAACCCTAGGTCACCCCCGCTCGAGTTTAGTTTGGGGACAAACTAAGCAGCGGAAGCAGTGGTGTGCCCAATGGGGATCACATATAATTGTCCACCTTATGTAGTATTTGAACGTTTTCTCAGCGTGTGTTTGTTACGCAGCCTCCAGCACGGACTACGCCACAAGGTGGATTCAACAGGCTCAGGATGTTGCACCACCCCCACCGGCCCCACTCCTTCCTTCAGTCAGACATGGGACAACCTGACTGCCATTCTGGAGGCCTTCCAGGGCCAGCAGGTTCCGCCCGCAGCCAAATCCGGGGGCCAACTGCTAAGCATCTTCCGAGACTGGCTCCCCCGTCCTATTTGGGACAGAGTCGGCTGTTCGGACGGAAGAGTGGCTAGATATCATGTACGAGATGTTGACCGGGATACGATGTCCCTGGGAGGAGAGGGTGGCTCTGGTTTGTCTCCTGCCTGGAGTCCCATGCAAAGAGGTGGTGGAAGACGCTGTTGGACACGACCTTTGCTGATAGGGAGGTTGCGAGTTACTTGGAGGAGTTCAGGGCCGCACTGCTGGAGCATTTCGTTCCGCAGTCGGCTAGGGATGATTTGGAGGAGCGGTTCTTACAGCTGAAGCAGGGTACCCGGACCGTGGTGGAGTACCATCTAGAGTTTGACCATCTGGCTCGATATGCAGATTCCTACCAGCTGGACGAGGCAGGGTATATCAGGAGGTTCTATAAGGGCCTGCGGGAGGACTTGAGGGAGGCTCTGTTGTTCGTATCTGACGGGCCATCTCCCGGATCTTGGAGATGGCCAAAAGGATTGAGGCAGATTGGCACGCCACCCGGGCCGGAAGCGGCCAGCAGAGGATCAGGGACGGAGAGGTAGGAATGACCAGCGCGGGTGCTGTACCAGAGGGGAGGAGGACAGAGACCAGCCTCGTCAGGACGTGAGCCGGAGCCGAGGGAACAGGTGGTATTAGCCCCTCCCCCTCTTCGGATGCAGGAGATGCCGAGACCCGGGGAATGGCGTATCCGCACCCAGAGTGTTTTCTTTGTCATCAGATTGGGCATATTCGGAGGAACTCCCCATGAGGGGGCACCACCTCCAGCATATCAGGGCGGCCCACCAGCTCAGCATTATGGAGCCGAGGACGCGGCCGTGGTCGTGGATACCAGTGGGGAGATCGTAGACAGGAAAGAGAGCAGGTATATGCTTTGGACCTTGCGCAGCCTCGAAATCCGGAGCAGGTCATAGCAGGTACGCTGCAATGCTTCTTTACTTTCATAGAATTTTCCCTTATGTTGTTAAAACTCAGAACCGCACTAGATAGATTAACAAGGAAGAAAACTCTTTATAGAACCCTGAGATATTTAATCACCCCAGGTATAGTCTTCATCAGCGGCAAGTCTGCCCGCACGCTTTTTGATACTGGAGCTACTCACTCCTTTGTGTCGGAGTCGTTCGTGAAGGACTGGAAGTGTGGAGCGGTTCACAGGCTCGAGGATGAGGGTGCGACTACCGATGGATCTGAGCTCCTTACCACGGATCACTGCAATATGGAGGCGGAGATTGGTGGAAAAGCTTTCGAGGCTCCAGCGACGATTTTGAAGCTGACGAACTACGACCTGATCCTGGGCATGGTATGGCTGCACTGGAACTATGCCCAGATTGACTGCCAGCAAAGAGGATCACCGTGAGACACGGGGACTCTTTCATTACCATCGAAGGTATAAGACCTGTCTCTCGTATACTCTTATCTTCGGTACAGGTCGTTAAGGCCATCTGCAGGGACAGGAGGTCTATCAGATTCTTTTTGAGATGGCGGAAGTTAAGGAGTCGGTGACAGACATCCGGTGGTGCTAGATTTCGCTGACATCTTTCGAGAAACTGCCAGGACTACCTCCACACCGAGAGCAGGATTTTTCAATACAGCTTGTGCCGGAGCCAAGCCGGCGTCTAGGGCCCCTTATCGGATGGCCCCAAAGGAGTTGGCAGAGTTTCGGACTCAGTTGTAGGAATTAGTTGAGGCAGGTTTTGTTAGACCGAGTTCCTCGCCATGGGGAGCACCGGTCCTGTTCGTGAAGAAGAAGGATGGGACACTCCGCCTGTGCATCGATTATCGAGCACTAAACAGGCTGACCGTCTGGAATACCTATCCGCTCCCACGGATAGACGATTATTCGACCAGCTGGAGGGGGCCCATTATTTCTCGAAGCTGGACTTGAGATCAGGATACTACCAGCTGCGGATCCAGGAGGAGGATATCCCGAAGACGGCCTTTAGTAGCAATATGGCCTGTATGAGTTCACCGTGATGCCCTTGGGCTCACGAATGCTCCGTCGGCGTTCATGAGTCTCATGAACGGGTTTTCGAGGCCTACTTGGATGTGTTCGTCATAGTATTCATAGACGACATCCTGATCTACTCTAGGACGGAGGAGGAGCACACTCGACATCTGGCACTGACCTTGGAGAGGTTGCGGGAGCATCGCCTTTATGCCAAATTCAGCAAGTGTCAGTTCTGGTTGAAGGAGGTGGCTCCTAGGCCACATCATCAGCGGAGCCGGGTTAGCAGTAGATCCAGCAAAGATTCGGGCAGTTTCGCGATTGCCGCAGCTGAGGACAGCCACCGATGTACGCAGTTTCTTGGGACTTGTGGGTGTTACTACCGGAAGTTCGTGGAGGGGTTCTCTCGGATTGCCCTCCCCCTCACATCTTTGACAAAGAAGGAGGCACCTTTTGTTTGGACCCCGCAGTGCCAGGAGGCTTTCCAGAGCTGAAGGACCGACTCATCTCGGCCCCTATTCTGGCCCTTCCATCCGGAAAGGAAGGATCCCAAGTGTATACCGACGCATCATACCAAGGGATGGGAGCGGTGCTGATGCAGAACGGACATGTCATAGCATATGCCTCCCGCCAGCTGAAGACCCATGAGAGGAACTACCCGGTGCACGACCTCGAGATGGGAGCGGTCGTTTTTTGCTCTGAAGGTCTGGAGCCATTATCTTTATGGAGTCCACTGCGATATCTTCTCCGATCACAAGAACTTGAAATACGTGGACACGCAGAAGGAGCTGAATATCAGGCAGAGGCGTTGGGTGGAGTTTCTTAGCAGATTATCAGTATGAGATGCACTACCATCCAGGGAAGGCAAACGTGGTGGCCGACGCGTTGAGCGGAGAGCTGCCACTTCCGAAGCTGGGCCCAGGTTATGTCCATGGAGCTAGTCCAGTCATTCAGAGATATGCAGATATCCCTAGTGTCTGAGGATGACCCAGATCTGTATAGGGAGTATCTGGCATCTATAGTGGCCATTGATGATATTCGGGATCGCATTCGGGACGGAAGAGGACAGATGCGTGGGCGGAGCCGATGTTCGAGCTTTGGAGGAAGGTTCGACAGGAGATTATTCCCTGAGAGATGGTTTGCTCCACTTCAGAGGCAGAGTATATATACCCGCAGGAGGCCAGATCCGAGAGGATATTATGATGGAGGCACATTGCAGCGTACTCGGTACACCCGGGGATCACAAAGATGACCGCTGATTTGAAGAGGACGATGTTTTGGCGGCATGAAGAAGGACATTACGTACTTCGTGACCCATTGCGAGGCGTGTCAGTTGGTGAAGGCGGAGTGCAGGAACCCCGCAGGACTGTTGCAGCCACTCCAGGTGCCGGAGTGGAAGTTTGACGATATAGCGATGGATTTTATACATGGTCTCCCCGGTCTCGGACGGGGAACGACTCGATTTGGGTGATTGTTGATCGGTTGACGAAGGTGCCGCTTGTACCGATCAGGAAGGATGACTCGGTGGGAGTGCTGGTATGGAAGTTTGTGGAGGAGCAGTATGTCCGTATCATGGCGTGCCCCGGACGATAGTATCGGACCGCGATGGACGGTTTACATCCAGGGAGTGGCGGTCAGTGCAGGCATATTTGGGCACCCGGTTGACTTTTAGTACGGCCTTCCACCCTCAGACAGACGGGCAGACAGAGCGCACCAACAGGACGTTGGAGGATCTACTACGACTGTGTATACTGGACCGAGGGGAGCCGTGGGGAGAAGATGTTACCGTTGTCGAGTTTCTCCTACAATAATAGCTACCAGTCCAGCATCAGGATGGCGCCTTATGAAGCCTTGTATGGACGAAAATGTAGGACCCCGCTTTCTTGGGTTCAGGACGAGGATCCGAAGCTGCTGGGATCGGATTTCGTTGAAGACACCGAGGCTCAGGTGAGACTGATCAGAGATAGGATGTTGGAGGCGCAGAGCAGACAGGCTAAATACTATGATGCCCGGCATCGTCAGGTGGAGTTTCGGGTAGGGGATCGAGTGTTCTTGAAGATTCGGCCCATGCACGGAGTCTCACGGGTGCGCGGTCGGAGGAAGAAACTCAGCCCTAGGTATATGGGCCCTACCGGATCCTGGAGCGGATCGGACCCCTAGCCTACAGGCTAGAGTTGCCACCAGAGCTGGCAGCTCTACACGACGTCTTCCACATCTCTTCGCTGAGAAGGCTCTTACTACGCCCGGAGCAGCGGATTTTTGACCACCGAAGGGCCGGTAGCTTCATCCGATCTGTTCACTTGGAGCCGGTTCAGATCGACGACAAAGGAGTGCGGATCTTGCGGCGCAAGAAGATCCCCTTAGTCAAGTCTGTGGAGAAACCACGGTCAGGAGGAGCACACCTGGGAACCGCAGGATCTGATGAGGCAAAGATACCGGAGTTGTTCAGTCAGGTACATCTCACCACCTCTCGGTATACTATAGACTGCCTTTTTGTTTTGGAATGTTAAGACTAGATAAGGAAAATCCAGGACCTAGGCATGCGCACTTAATCAGAAAGGTAGGGGCTAATCTTTTGTTTATTGGGGAGATTGTCTTCGTTATCAAACGAACAGTCACCTGAACCCAGTAGAAAGATCGTATGGGATGTTACAAGTTTAATTTATTCTGATAGAAATCCCCGTAGGCTCAACCTCAATTTCGGGGACGAAATTTTTGTTTTGTTTATTGGGATTTGTAACATCCCATTTCCGGCTAGACCCCTAGGAGTCGGTTAGTTGTGACAAAACCCCAGGGAGCACAATAAAATTGAAGTAAGCGATCAAATATTTCGGGTCACGGCTGGTCACGCCCGTGACCGACCCGACGTCTCGCCGTGACCTGGGCGTGACTACTTCGACGATCGTCGATCTCCACGAGACGATCGTCGAAACGTGCTGACCGGGCATGTCACGCCCGTGACCAAGGTGTCACGCCCTGACCTGGACGTGACTACTTCGACGATCGTCGATCTCCACGAGACGATCGTCGACGTGCTGTCGGGGCATGTCACGCCCGTGACCAAGGTGTCACGCCCGTGACTATGGGCATGACCCCATCGACAATCGTCGATCGCCGTGAGACGATCGTCGACCTTGCGGCCCGGGCATGTCACGCCTGTGACATGGGTCACGCCCGTGACATAGGGCGTGACCAGCCTTCGACGATCGTCGATCTCAATTCGATGATCGTCGACTCGAAATTTGCCGGCCGGGCATGTCACGCCCGTGACATGTGAGTCACTCCCGTGACCTAGGGCGTGACCAGCCTTCGACGATCGTCGATCTCAATTCGACGATCGTCGACCCAAAATCTGCCGTTCGGCCTGTCACGCCCATGACCCAAGGTGTCACGCCCGTGACCATCCATCGACGATCGTCGATCTCAGTTCCGACGATCGTCGAACCAGAATTGGCTATTCGGGCCTGTCACGCCCGTGACCTATGTGTCACGCCCGTGACATTGGCCGAAACGACGGTTCAGGCCCGAAATTATTCTAACACGCGTGGTAATAAATGCTGGTATGGGAAGTTACACCAGAGTAATTTCAGGCCGTTTTCCTTCTGTAATTATATAATAAATGAGGAAGATATGGTCCAATAGGAAGCCGCCAGCTGGACACACCTGTTCAGTTTCCACTGTTTCTTATCCCTTCACTGTAACCGAAACGTTAAGGGAGAACCGTCATGGCCATTAAGGCTTTACCCATCATCTTCCCATTATCTGATTTATAAAAGCCCACCTGGACAAGAGGAGAAGGTTACACGCTCAAGTAATCGGATCAGACCTTTGTTCTTGCTATAGGAGAAGTCCAGCAACGCCACCACCGCGCCATGGCACCCCGTCGTTCTTCTCGCCTTCAAACGCGCAACAAGGTCCTCCCTGCTCCTTCTCTTTCATGGGTAGATCTTAGGATTGTAGAAAGGAGTTGCCTGCGCTCAACGGAGCCGGACCCATCTCTCGTTTTCACGGAAAAACCATGAAAAAGATATTTGAGTTCGCCGGAAACGCCACCTCCGGCGGCCAAACCACCGCCGACCGCTAGCCATCGCCTCAACGGAGGTGGTGGTGGTGGTGGATGGCCAGGGAATGACCGAACGGCGGGCGACGGATCACAGAATGCTAGAGAAAAAATGTTTTCCTGTGTCTGTTCGGGTTCATGAAGAAGATGAACAGTAGAATTATTTATAATACATAGATTATTATATATTACTTAATGGAAAATAGATTATTTGAACATATTTGAGGCTGCGAAACGAGGCACTTAGAGGCCGATTTAGGAAAAATGACCAGTCACAAAAGTTGTAGCCCTCGGGTCTACTTTAATTTTAAATTGATTTTATTCAATTTGGGTGAGTGGTTTGACCACAGCACTCATTTTGGTGGGATCAAGACCTAGGCTAACAGAAATTGAAATGGTTGCCCACGGTTCATACATGTCCAAATGACTTGAGATTTGGACTGGAGGTCTATAATATGTATATCAAGAGGCTGTCCAAAAATGGGAATTTTTGGAGATACTTTGCCTAAAGTTTTTGTTTTAATTTAATAAACTTAGAGGAATTTATTTAGATGGTCAAATGACCTCCAAACCCTCCCAAATTTTGGTGAGTGGTCCCTGGCTATAAAACCTAGGTCTGTGTAAAATTCCAATTGATTTGGAGTTGTTTTGGGTGAGAAATCTTCTACCCTTAACTAGGCGTTAGTGAGATACCTTTTAATAAAAAGTGCACTGAGAATTTGGAAAGGTCAAATCGCCTCAACAGAGGCTGATGTTCTGATCTCTGACTTAGAATGGTGTTATAACCTGCGTGGAGAAAAATGGAGTGGTTTAGGGTTGGTTTACCCTAGGATCCAAGCTCAAACCCTAAATGAAGGGTTTTGAGGTTTGTGAAGGACATAGGAGCAAAAGCTCTTGTATGCCCTTGAAATTTGGAGGAGAGTGGCATGATATGCTGAAAACCCTCTGGTTGAAATGGTGAAGGAATTGGAGGTAATTAGGTACCTCGGAAGTTGAGGTTTTGGATTAGGGTAAAAATGTAATTTAGTTATTTTAAGCACTAAATCTAATCCAAAATTATGAAACTCGGGAAGAGGGAGTTTTTTAGGAAGTTTTAGTCTTATGATAATTTTTCCTGGAATTTTATGATTGATAAATATTATACTTCATGTGTTAATAGATTATTTGCCCGATTTGTTGTTTCAATTATTTGGAGGTCTTAAATTAATTATAATCAGTTTAAATTCTGGATTTAGATCTTGACCAGTAGAACATTGATCCCTGGATTTTTAAAGAATTTTTATGTTGAGTAAATCTAGTACTTTATTCACAGATGATAGAAAGGGCCTTTATGTTTAAAAATTAATTATGGATAAAATACTTGCTGGAAATTGTGAAACTTGGCCTGTGCTAATTTTAGGCCTTTATCTACATGACATAAATTATTTATAATTTTTGGAAGAATATTTTCTGTACTTGATTCATAAACAACAGAAGTTAGAGATTATTTCTAAAATAGTTTTCATGCCCTTCTAATGATAGAAAAATTATGATACTTAGGATTTAACCTATTGAGATAACCTAGTATTTATCATAAAATTGCTGGACATCTTGCATGAGAACTTAGGGTAGTTCATGTTCAAACCGGTAGTCCTTGGATTTTCGAGGAATTTAATTAAATGCCAAATAAATTAGGAAAATTTCCATTTTCTGGATTTAGGTCATTTATGTCATGGTAAGTCTCCAGTAAATAATTTAGGGCATTTGGATGAGTAATGGATCATTTCATAACCGGTTCGACATGTAGCCTAGGTCGGTCTGCATTTAGTAAATTGTGAAATGCAATAGGACATGATCTGAGGAAGATATAAAAGAGTAGTGAGTAGTGGTGATAGTTAGAGTTAAGAGGTGCTCGGGTTTGGCAAAAGATCGCTTTTCCGAAGAGTGGAAGGTTTAAAAATCGCCCTAGGATAGTCTATCGTAATATGAGAAGGGAATCGGGCTAAGGGAAAACAACCAATAACAATAAGTGCCTTGCGAAAGGGAACTTCGGGGCCGTAATGCCGCCGTCTTGGTTCCTAGTGCCCCTTGAGAGCCCTTCACGGGGTATACCGGGGGCAGTCCTGGGCTAACGTAAACTGTAATAATAAACTAGCAAGAGTAACTTAGTAACTAGGTTTGCACTTTTCACAAACACTGTTAGCACAGGAAGATTGATGTGAGCTTCGGCTCGGGTGATTTGGAAACGGACGTTTGGGTCCGGGGAGCTTCGGTTCGGTTGGTTAAGAGACGAACGGGATGGTCCGGGGAGCTTCGGCTCGGGTGGTTAAGAGACGGACGGGATGGTCCGGGGAGCTTCGGCTCGGTTGGTTGGAGACGGACGTTTGGTCCGGGGAGCTTCGGCTCGGTTTTGTGTGTTTACGAATAAACTTGCATGTGCATAAGATAGGAAAAGTTAAGGTGGTGGGTTTTACGATATCGGGGAGTTCGATTGCACCGACACCGTATCGTTGACTCGGCGAGGTGGTTAGCACTTCGCCAACAGAAGTCCGGTGCGCCAGCCGGCAAGAGTACGCAGGCGTCCGCTTAGTGCACCAAGCGTTGAGGCGTACGATAGGTCAGACCAGTGGTGCTTTTACTGGTTTTGAGGTGGGCGAGGCCCAACCCACCGCCTCCGTCTGCCACTACGGAGGTATCCTGGGAGGTAACGGCTCCAAAAGGGGGAACTAAAGGTCAGTGTGCACAGAGTCGGGTATGTGAGTTGCACTTGCATGTTTCATCATACCCACTAGCATGTCATAGCATAATCGATTCATTTAACCGTGACACCTAAAGTATAAGTGGTATGGGATGCTTATACATTAGGACCTGCAAAACGACCCTTGGTCTATAAGCTTGTGTGGGCAAGTTTATAAATCAAAGGTTAATTTCAATATATAACAACCATTGCTGTTTGATAACCGACACCCCAACGTATAAGTGGTATGGGACACTCTATACGATGGGAGCCTTGCAAAAGATCCCTTTTGCTTATGTGTTCTCACATAAGTGAAGGTTTAAATTCATATAATTGCTTTTCTTACTGCTAGACCTATTATAACAATCATATTAACTGCTCACCGAATACATCTTGCTAGATTAAGTCCATAGTCACCTGTTTCTTGATTTATCTCTACCATCATGTCCTTCCCTTTCTTCCTCCCCGCTCGGTACCTAGGAGCCATGGGGGAAGGGGTAGGGGATGATAGGGCTTAGTCTTTATGACTAACGGTTTTCGAACCGCATCATTTAGGGGATCGTGGAGCCCAGCATGGAGGAGCAGCCCCAGAGATCGGTGCGCCTAGAGATGGGGCAGTCTAGCTCCGGAGTTCACACAGCCGGGACCGTGAGTCTCGACCTTGAGTAGTTTCTTTTTTCGCTTCCGCATGAGAGACTTGTAGTGAGGACATTTTGTACCGGGCATAAGCCCGTATTTATAGTACTCTGATGATTTCTGTGGACACTCCCTTCGTGGAGATTTTATCTTATTTACATGTGATTTATTATTGTGGACTGCACTGTTCTTACTTCAATAATTGTGCTACGTTTCTGTGATCGAATTGGGCCGGCAGAATCGGCGCCTTGTGGTGATGACCCTTCAAGACGTGAAGGAGTCACCGCAAAGCGGCGGTTCTGGGCCTAAGACCCCGGTTGAAAAAAAAAAAAAAAAAGGGGGTCTTACACACATTCCAGTGGATACTGAAGATAAGCGAACGGTTGGCGGCAGAAATCGGGATCACAACCTAGGCTAAACTGTTTCGTCGGGAATAAGACCTTCATTCTCTATATTGCACGATTAGGTCAAAGGAAAAACCAGTTCTCTGCTTGGTTTAATGTACAAATCCTATTTATACAGACTACCGAACCGTCGATACCTGCAGACCACGCTGAACCGGACTTAAAGGAAATAAGACGGAGAAACAAAATTCGTTGATTATTCACGTCGATATTCAACGAATCAACATTTGACTCAAGGAAGTGTCGAGTGCATTCAATGCATATCTCAACGAATCAACATTTGACTTGACGAAGCATCGAGTGGGCTTAATGCACTCAGCGCCAGACTCATCGAATCAACAATTAACTTGACAAATCGTCGAGTGAACTCGACGCTCTCAACGCCTATTTCAATGAGTCAACATTTAACTCCATTTTGCTAACAAATAACGTCGGGCTCAGATGACATTAAATAAAGAGCGCTCTTGGGAGGCACCCCTTGCTTAACACTTTTTGTTCTTTCTTTTTCTTTTTGTTTGCTTATTTTTTTTGCAGGAATAAAACCTCCGGCAGTTCGTTTGGCTCCATCCTTTCCTCTCTTCCTTAGGCCTGAGTCGGTGTCCAGCTCAAGCATGGGGGAGCGACATCTGCATTCGGCCTTACGAATCCGGGGAAGTCGTTTTATTTTTTATTTTAATGCATCCCCCTCCCATTTCTTCTTCCTTTTTCTTTCTTGTTTTTATTTTTCATTGAGGACAATGCAAAATTCAAGCATGGGGGAGGGTTTAGTTGTTTTATTTCTTTTTTCTTTCTTTTCTAAAAAATGCTTAAAATTTCTACATAAAAACAAAAAAAGATTAGTATAGTTTTATTGAGTTTCATTAGTACTGCTTTTATTTTGCCTTATCAAAACCCAAAAAATTTTAGAAAAATCAAAAATTCCAAAAAAAAAAGATCATATTTCAAAACCCAAAAAAAAAATTTGAAAAATCTTAGAAAAATCAAAGAAATATAATAAACCTCATGCTTAGCTTTTTGTTATTTTAAGAAATTTAGTTTGTGTTTGTTTATAAGCATTCTTTTTATTATTTGCTAATCTTTTATTTCATCATATCTAGTTAAATCTAATATTTAGCGATTTAGTTTTGAGGATAATCTTATGATTTTAATTTGCTTAGAGTAATTTATTTAGCACATTTTCTCTTCTATTTTAAATTGTTTCAATTTTATAGTAATTTTTCTTAACAATTTTGGATTCTAATGTTTATTACCTAATGCTTTTAGATTCTTAGGAAATCTCAATCTACTAGTAGTTGCTCTCTAGTATTTTAGTTTATTTTCTAAAATCTTGTTTAACCTCTTATCCTTACCTAATTCTCTTTTTCTTTCTTTTATTGTTATATCATATGTCATGGGAATAAGGAGATGTTTGTTCCTTATTCTCTGGTACACATATGCAACCCTGATGAAGAGGGGAATTAAAAGTTCATATATATCGTGGGAAGAGAAAGGATGTTAGTCAACAATTTTCGGTATTACATATATATTTTATTTAAAAAAAATTGTGTGGGGTGTGAAGAAAAAAATAATGATGATCACCTCCAATCAAAGACCTCTTCATGATGATTTCCTCCCTAAACACCTTAGACAATATTATTGTCTTAGTTTTTAAATTAAAATATTGGGAGAGCATAAGTAGTATGTTGCATTTTTTTCCTTAAGTTTCTTTCAAGTTATGGTTTTTATATTTTCAATCTAAAATTGTTTGCACTTTACTCAATTTTGAGTGCTAGTTAATTTATTAGAGAATTTTTTGCTAAATATTTCTCTCTTTTCACTTTAATTTCATAATTTAGGAATTAATTCGTAAATCCCCTAAATTTTATTTTTGGCTAGATTTTGATGTAAATAAATTTTTAGTTTAATTTAAAATTTTATAAAAGTCTTATAAATATTTCTCATACTTTTTCTCTGGAATAGCAAAAGCTTAAGCATGGGGGAATTTGATGACTACTTTTAGTCATCGATTTTTTGGGGTAGTTTAGTATGCAAAATGCCTAAGTTGATTAATATTTTATGCTTGTTATATTTTTATTTCAAGTTTTTATAATATATTAATTCCTAGTTTAATTATTTGTTTTATGCATTTTTATGTTAAATTTTATGTTCTATGTTTATTTTTATGTGCTATGTTAACTTGTGTTTTGAATATAAATATTATTAGGTTATGTTATGTTTGTTAAGTTAAGTTTTATTTTAATAACCAATATCATATTTCTTATTTGTGTTATGTTATATAACTAATGTCATTTTGTTTTATTTTATTTCTTTTATTTGTAGGTTCAAAGCCCAAGCATGATGAAGCCCACTTTAAGAGCAGCCCGACCACTATTGGAGTAGCCCACCTACCCTACCCGAGCTCACAAAGCTTCTCTCCAAGCCCAAACCCGAGCCCCTCTTCAAGACAAAATAGCCCACTCACATGTATGCACCTTGCCACCTTTACATGGCCGGCCTCCCCTCTCTCTCTCCCCTTTATTATTTTCCCCCACTTTATTTATCATTCATCCCTCTTTTCCCCTCTTTCATTCTCATTTAAACCCATCCACCACCCTCTTTTATTTATTTTATTTCTTTTTATTTTCCAAAATGAAATGCATGAATCTAGCTATTCTCTCTCCCTCATTTAAATGACATGCATGAACCTTCTCCTCTTTACATGGCCGACCACCCCCTTGTCTTCCCCTCTTCATTTCCATCTAGAACCTTCCCCTTCATCTATAAAAGGACCCCATCCCTCAAGCTTTTGGAAGTAGAAGTAGAAGAAAAGTGCTAGTTCAAGAGCGTTACTTTCTTGTCAAGTTCCTTTTATTGTAATTTTTGCTTTAGTAGAATAATTTTGTCTTATTCTTATTTTGTGTACCTCTTTTATTAATCAATGAAAATGAATTTGCTTTTTCTTATTGTTGTTATTTTCTTCTCAATCATGCATAGCTAGTTCTTTTTGTGCCTGCTCGCGATGAGCTTTGCGATAAAATAACGCATCTTTAATTTCATGTTTGTATTTGTATTTTTTCCTATTTTTGATCCTTCTTTTATTTTTTTCGTGTCGACTCCATGTTCCCGTATATGGTAGTAGGCAATTGATCTCATTTCATAGAAGTCGAGAGACTCATTGATTTGAAAGATCACTCAAAGAAGGAAGGAGGTGCATTCAATCTTAGAGATAAGACGACGTAAATCCTCCGGATTGGAGTCAAATCCAATACTGCGGGTCACTTTGGTAATGCGACTTTAGGCCATTTTGACTTGTAAAGAGATTTCGTCAAAACGTCTATAAGTTAGGGGATTTAATGCTCTAGCAAGATTATTTCCTAATATCGGATCCTCACGGTCTTAATAGAATTGCAAATAATAAACTAATTTATTCCGTTATTTTATTTCAAAGTGAATCGTCGATCGAGAACTCTTTTGCAATAGTTTATTTCTCTTTTAACTAAGTTTAGTTTATTTTATTTTCAAAACCCATCAATCATTCGGTAGGATAATAGAGTCGTTGTGAGTTATAGTACTCGCCTGCCCCGAGTTTTTATACGACCTTGATATATTTTTATCACTATAATATAAAACGATAGGTACACTTGCCTATTCGGATTGTAGTCCGTGAGATGAGTTTTACGTATCACGGTAGCGCCCGGTGATTGGTTGAAAAGGAAAACTTGGTTGATTCTGACCTCCCACTGTTAGGTTCTCACCTAGCTGACAGGGTTGTTGGGCCCTTGGTGGGCGTTATGGAAATCTCTAAAGCTAAGCCCGATGTTCACCCACTGTAAGGCTCTTACCTAGTCGATAGGGTTATTGGGCCCTCGTTGGGCGTAGTGGAAAGCTTTAAATCTAAGCTCAGAGTTTATCCCGCTGTCAGTCTCTCACCTAGCTGACAGGGATGTTGAGCCCTCATTGGGCGTTATAGAAAGATTTGAAGCTAAGCTTTGAGTTTCTCCCGTAGTAATTATCTCACCTATCTGACAGGGCTATAGGGCCCTCGGTAGGCATTGTGAAAAGCTTCGAAGCTAGGCCAAGAGTTCCTCCCACAACTAGGCTTTCACCTAGCCTGCAAGTCTGGAAGGCCCTCGTCAGAATATAAGACTCTTAGGAGATCTCGCAGTTAGGAATCTCACCATCAGGAATCTCGTCGTTAGGGAACTCATTGTCAGGGATCTCGCTAGAAGGCACACAAGGATAAGCCTGGGGAAAAGTGCCATGGGCAGGGAAGTCTGCAATCAAATACAAATGATCAAAAGAAGATCTCGTACGTCTGTCACTCTAGGCATGCGTTATCCAACATGGCTAGAATGGCGCGAGAAATAAATCCTGAATAAAAGATTCTAAGTCAAATATTGTCGGTGCGCGTGAGCCATTATGGCAAGAACGGCGTAGGGCCCTATTATAAGCGGCGAGCTCGATAAGTCGAAAACTCTAAGTGTGTGTGAGCCAATAAGGCGAGAACGATGTGAGACCTTGATCTATGTGTCAGGTAAACAAAATCAAGTGTACGGGTTAACACAAAGAGAGGTTGATCTATAGTCTCGCGAGACGTCTCGACCTTGGGTATCACGACCCGCAATTCCTCATCAATTAAATTATATCAGAGTAGGGGAAAATACGCGCCATGATGCCACATCATGCAGGGGATAACTGCAGATGCTCAGGCAAAACTCCAGACTCTATGGTTTAACAGAAAATCATAATTTATTATGAAAAAATCCAATTAAGTTGGATGGTCGTATCCCTTGTCATAGTCGATCAACAAGTTTACAAGTAAAATATATTTATACGCTACGGAAAATACCTTGGTTAAGGTGATTTGACATCCTACATGAGGGTAAACGTCCATGAAGGATAACTCATGGTATGTAAGACTCTAAGTTTATTATAGTATGATGATAGTATTTACGTTAGTTTAAAAATAGTTCTTTAGTTTTAGAAATATGATATGTATGAAGTAATATCGGTAGGGGTTTTATAAGTTAAAAATATCTAACATGCACCCTAGCATAAAATAATCCTAGAGAGTAAGTAAACAACCCTCAAAAATAGGCAAAAACTAGCAGTTTAAGCCACATACTTAGCATCACAAGGAAAACCACCAGTGGGCGTCAAAAACCGGACACGAACCCACTGGTGAGTATGTATGTCTATACAGAAAGGAAACAAGAAAAGAACTACCTCACAAAGATGAGGGAAAGAACCCTCAGCAAAACAGTAGATCACTAGCAAGCTCGAAAAGAAAACTAACCGCTTAATCGGCTACAACCCTGAACCTGAGGCATTCAAAGAAAGAACACCTCAGCAAGAGAAAAACAAGCAGTAAAGGAGCAGTATATCATAATAAATAAAACAAAGGGGGGTTTACCAAACCCTTCAAAAGAATGCTGATAAAATTCGGCAAAAGGAAGAAAATTTGACAACAAATCTAAAGTACTCAAAGAAAAAGAGTAAACAAAGCGCACCAAGTGCGAGAATAACAACCTGCTCCAATAAAACCTGCAGAACAACAAAGCCACAAAATGCCCAAATAATATGGAAAGAAAGGAACTAACAGTCCTAACCTGTGAATCATTAGCAGTGGTAAAACCATGGATCTGTGTTGGTGATAAAAAAACAGCCCTCATCTAAACAACCAAGACCAAATAACTCAGGGGCCACCAGGGCAGCCTTGGGGTCCAACACACTGGCCCAAACAGGGGCTAAATCAATGGTGGTTACGGCTCTACACCCAAACATCCCTGTTAAGAAACCAGAGTAACCACCTGTCATGATTCACGATTTGGCCTTCAAAACTAGTCGAAAACATCACAAACTGATTAAAACCCACACTGACAAACTCGGGAGAAAACACCAGCCTAAGAAAAAAAGCGTCGAGTCCACTTGACACCGCGTTGAGTGAGTACAACTCACTAAACACCAAATACTAAGCAGGGAAGGAGATAAGTTTACTCGATGCCGCGTTGAGTGAGCTCCACTCACTCAACGCCAAAAGACTTAGCCGCAAAATCTCTCACTAGACGATGACATTGAGTGAGTTCAGCTCACTCAATGCTGTCAACGCTAAACAGCCAACGGCGTTGAGTGAGTTCACCACACTCAACGCTTTTGACTTAGAACTAAACAAGGCTGACGGTGTTGAGTGAGTTCAGCTCACTCAACGCTGTCAACGCTTTTTTACTTAGAATACTGGCTAAAAAGAAGGCGTTGAGTGAGTTCAACTCACTCAACATTGTTAACGCTTATTACATAGCTTAAAGTACTTACAGAATGGCGCTGAGTGTATACTATGCACTCAATGCTTTTTAACTAAGATGACGTTTAGTGAGCTGACCCCACTGAACGCTAAAATACATAGCTAAATAGCCTAATAAGACGGCATTGAGTGAGGTAGAGTTCACCTCACTCAATGTTGTCAATGCATTTCAATTAGACTCCAGACCAAAAAATCTAGGCGTTGAGTGTTTCCACCACACTCAACGTTTTTACACTTAGCCTAAAAACTTGACTTCTGTACTAAGATACACTCAACGCCAAGGGGCAGATACCTGACAGAAAAATTGCTTTACTCAAACCGACCATGCTAGACCACAACAACTAGCCAAAAATCATAATATTTTTTTTATGTGCATCGACTAACTGGATTGAAAACCTTCTATTGCTAACTATCCTGATACAGACTTAACCTATCCAGCCAGAGCCATACAAAAACCAACCCAATAAGACATTTATCTCTAAAAAAACTTGGACTAGCTGGAGCTTCTCTACACTAACAGCAATATAACCCTTGCCAAAACCTACAGTACACCTAGGATCTAAGCAAAAAGAGTTGATAAAACTAACAAGAAAATAGAGAATCAGTCTTGGCAAGGATGAAAGAGCATCACTTGCCTCAATCTTCAGGAATCGGCTAGCTACACTCCTCCTCACTCGGATCTGGCTGGGAGAGAAGCTACCTAAGAAAATCTAGAGCTTAAGAAAGAACACAAAGTTAACCTGCAAACCCTAACCTCCAAAAAAATCCAAGAAACTCGAAAAGCTTACCTTAGCGAGGTAGATCTAGGTGAGAGTAGTCCAAATCTAGACTCAAACTAGAATTTTGAGTTCTAAACCTCAAGAAATCGGCGGCCAGAAGCTCCAGGTTTTTCGTAACCCTCTTTCTTCCGCAAGAAGCTAGCCGCCGGGTTTTGGGGAAGATGAATAGGGATGACTAAAATAAGCTATATAAATCATCTCTCCACTCAGCTAAATATATTATATAATACTAATTAAGTATATTATACTCTGCCACTATCATTAAATAATCAGCTACTTATATTATTACAGTTAATATAATAATACCATATAATAGTTACTCAATTTAACATGATACAATACTATATCAGTAAATTAATTAAAACGCCAAAACGACGCGAAAACCGAACAACCTCAGAATCCGACGAAATTCACACCGTAGCTAAATACCCATGCTACGAATCTAATGACAAACTCAAAATCAACCTCCAACGAACAAAACTCGGGCTAACACCTCCCGATGACAAAACACAAGCATTCCTGAAGAGGCTCTACCGAGTCGCCAAAATAGACTCCGGCTCGCTATGGAATCTTGCCAACATGCTACAAACAAGACACTAAGAAATCCTAAAGAGCTAAGACCACGCTCTAATAATAACACTTTTTATGTAACGGCCTGGTTTAGAGCTCAAAGGTTGACATGCCCAACCTAGGCCGCACAGCTTGTCTCGCCCAAAGGCCCGCTACAGGGATGCAACCCAATACACCCCAACGCCTCTCCGACATATTTCTCAGCACAGTGCATTGTTGGCACTAGTTTTCGAACCCGCAAACCCTTGATAACACTCTCTTCCAACAGAGCTCATCACCAACTGAGCTTCTGCAGCCCAATACACCCCACCTCTCCGGCCTGTTTCTCAGCACAGTGCATTGTTGGCGCTAGGTTTCGAACCCGCAACCCTTGCTAACACTCTCTTCCAACAGAGCTCATCACCAATTGAGCTGCAGCTCAGTTAATGAAGAGCTATGTTGGAAGAGAGTGTTATCAAGGTTTGAGGGTTCAAAAACTAGCACCAACAACACACTGTACTGAGAACAGGCCGGAGAGGCGTTGGGGTGTATTGGAGTACAGCCCTGTTGCGGGCCTTAGGGCAAGACAAGCTATGTGGCCTAGGTTGGGTGCGGTAGCCTCTGATCTCTAAACAGGGCCGTTACATTGGGCTACCTAAGTTGAAGTGCGAGTAGAGCATGTTTTCTCATTACAGATCATTCAGAGTTAGAACAAAAGAAAAGAAGATAGAAATTTTTTTAGAATCTTAATCATTTTCTTTCATGAGTCAATTGTTACATTTCGTAAAAAGAAGGGCAAGGCCCAAAAAGAAAAAAATACAAAATGTATAAGAAAGATATTCAAGGCAATGATGTCGACTAACTCCCTCTCGCCGGATATATTATCAGCACTGTCCTCGTGTTCAGTGATAGGGAGGAAGAGCTTCAGAACCAGGATCTCGGCGGTAACCTTCTCGCCCTCGCCCTTCAAGAATCAAGCTCTCTACATTATCTCGAGCGAGTGCCTTGTTGTCGTGATTTCATTCTCCTACATCATCAGCTCCAGCTCGTTCTACGAGTATATTAGAGCTTTCTTCTCGGCTGGGGGAGGGGGAATCAGTGATCCAATCCACTACTAGTTCTGGTCCTTTAGCCTCCGGTTCTCCTCTTGAGTTGGGTTATGCGTGCAACCTTCTTGGTACCAGTCACGACATCCTACAAGATGATCAACATTAGAGCAAGAAAGGAGTTTAGCGAATAAACGGGATGCGAGAGAATTTACCACTCCTCCTACTTGCATTACAAAACCGTTCTTAGCAACGATGAGCTTCTCCTTCAAGGTTGCCACATCTTTGGAGAATGACGAACGCTTGGTGCTGGCATCCGCTATCTGCCGCGACAGGCGAATGTCCGTGATGAGCCGTCATGTGAGGGAGCTCTATGGCACGGAATTGAGCTCGCGAACTCTCATAGGCGAGAGATTGCATAAGGGTGTCGTCGTAGTAAGAGTGCATATGCCTGGCCGGAGAAAGTCTCGCCCTCCTTCCTGGAGGGGAGGATGATGGAGACATGGGTCCTATTGATATCGAGGTCCCAAACTAATAGGGGCTCGCTGGCGTCGTCCAGTAATTTTCTCCCAGGACAAAATTTTCATGGCCTCTGGGCTTCGGTTTCTCTATCTCCGTCAAGGTCCCGCCAATCTCGTCGGTCATCTTCCTGGCAGTCTTGCCAGCAACCGGGACACTCGCGGCACGACCTGAGATGATCTCCTTGCCTTTTGTGAGATCTGAGGTGTTTGGCTTCTTAGGAGGCGGTGGAGGAGGAAGTGTCTTGGGCTTTAGCTTCTGGCTTGCCTGATTTCGGCAGCAACATTGGCTTTCTTCTACATGCCGCAGCGGCGGCCTCCGCGTGTGCCTTCCTGGAGGCGAGTGATGTGCTGCTCGGGAAAGGTTGGCTGAGGGGAAGATCTCGCGCCCCTGCACATGTGCCATAAGTTATCAAATCTCCATTTTTTCATAAGGATAAAATATTGCGAGAACTACCTTCCCCAATGAGTACAGGCAGGAGTGTGATGACGTTCGTCCTTAGATAGGGAATATTGAAGTCCTTTCTGAACAAGAATTTGTGATCTTGCACTCTTGGACCGCTGAGAGATGGAGGGCGGTAGGTCGACTCCTCCTATTGAACTGGCACGAGCGGGAGGTTCCCGAAATCCCTGGAGATGAAAATGAACTTTCAAATCAAGTAATGGTTCTTTTTGGCAAGAAATTTTGCCTTGAAGTTGTTGCTAGAGAAGAACGCGATCCCGTCCCTTTTAGCGCGGAAGTTGAAAAATTTGCATAAGACGGGAAGGCTAAACTCCATACGCTCCTCCCGTAAGTAGCAGGTGAATGCCACCAGCAGAGCAATAGATTTGGGTTTGAGCTTTGTGGGAACAACTCCAAAGTAGCCCAAATCCTGGAGGACTTCTGACCAGAAGGGGAGGCACAATCCTACCTCAAAGTGTTTGGCAGGAACGGCGAGTTCATAGGGCGAGAAGTGGTTTATTGACTCGTCCTTCCCCAGGTGTCGCGTGGTGAAGCCGACAGGATGTAGAGATTAGTGAGCGAGTGGTACTCTTCATCAGATAGGTTATAGTTCATAAAGGTGTAGTCAGTGAATGTGGTTGAGCACTTGGTTCGTCCATCAATGTCTCCTGTCATCTCGCGAGAGTGGGTAGAAATCGTGAAAGTGAGAATGCAAAGGAAGGAATAGCAAGAAAAAGTGTTGGAAGGTGTTAAAGTGGTGGTTAATGGGGTAGGTGAGGGGTTTATTTATAGGAATTTTTTGCTGGTAAAGGATCCAGTCATTGAAAAGTGCGGATAGACAATTCTTTGGATACCTCCTAAAACTCTTTACGAGTTCTCGCACTCCCTCACTCACTGCCAAGATAAATTTAAATGCTACAGCCTTAAAGATGAGTTCATAGACAAAACGTGCGAGAAAATAGAAAGCACATATGGCGAGAATGTTCAAGCGAGATAAAAAAGGAAAAGGAAAAAAATTATGAAGTTTTATTATCCATTAGTGTTTGGTACAAGACCAGGAATTATTACAGACATTAAAAAAAAGAGGGCAGGAAGGCGAGAGCCAGTAGGCTCACCTAGGGCCGTCACCACCATCCCTGACCTCCCCTTTCCGCCCTAGGCATCATGCGAGAGTATTGAAGTGTGCGGATGGTCTGCAGTTCCTGTTGGGCAAGGTGGAGTAGATCTTCTGCTCGCGCCACGTGGATTCTTGGAAAGTCCCTCCCGCAACCAGCATCTCCCCCCCAGCTCGGCAATCAATTGCACGTAGTTTTTCTCCAGGCAGAGCACCCGCTATTCAATAGATTTGTGGTTCTCATGAACCTCGCTGTAGAGCTCGCGCAACATCAGGGCATGCTTCCCCAGAATCTCCACCGTCGCCCGCTTCAGCGTCTCGACATCCTTCTGCTCGCCTAGGAAGGCAGCGATTGAGTCAGGCGATGGGGGAGGCTAGAACTCTTCCTCATCAATGTTGATATCAGTCGACGAGATCTCGTAGTAGCCTACAATGTATAGTGATAGATGTGCATATTCTTCATTCCTTTTATAGGGTGAGTGCGATTGGTTACCTGGCCCGTAGTCCGCCTCCTTTCTCGAGTTCTGAAGAGAAGTGTTGGGCCGCCCCTCAAAGGGAGTGTCAAAGGTGATATGCATCTTCCCGATCCTGAGGCGCAGAATTGACGGCTCATCGGCGGGGACGTCGTCTTGGGCGATAAGGGTGGGCTTGTCACTCGCTAGAGGTAGTCGGCTAAAGGAAGGATTGAGGGGCGCCGACGAGCAGGGGATTTTGGCATTGTAGTACCCAGTCCCAGGGTCCCAAGGGCAGGAGTTGTAAAAAAGGTAAGCAGAACTGATAAGAGGCGAATGGGTAAAAGAGGATTTACCATTGTCTTATGGGGGATCCCTCGGTTTGTGAGGGGAGGTGATCTCAGGGGCCATCTCATCAATGTCAGCCTCAAGTGAGTGTGGTGCAGCACTCGCCTCCCCAACCTCTTTCCCTTTTGTCGGGATCTAAAGGCAAACACGTTGGCATCTATTTTTTATCCCAACAAGGAATGTAAAGCGAGTGAAGGTACTTGAGGGATCTCGAGAAGGGAGGGAGTCCGTAAGATGGATTCATCCCTAGTCAGGTCGTGCATGACCATTATTGCCTTCTTCATTTTAGGAGAAGAGCTCGGGGCCTTTCGGGAAAGACAAGGGGCGAATAAGCCCATCGAAGTTCTATTCTCAGCACAGGCGGCGTTGAGGCGATCCTGGGCTTCTTTCGAGAGCGACATCAAGGTGGAGGTGACATCACCATGAAAAGAGGTAAGGCAAAGTATGTTTGTCCACGATTGGATATTTATAGAGTCATGGAGGGGCCACGAAAGATTCTCTTCCAGGTCAGCTAGCACTCATCAAATTCTTGGGTAGGATGATTCTTTTTGAGCTTTGTGAAAGCTCATAAAGAGCGGGGATTATGTACAACCCCATATTCGCTGAGTGGGCCCCTTCCTACAGGTTCAGGGTATTACAGGACATTCAGTCCTAAAAATACCAGATCGACAAGTAGGGTAGGCTGATCTGCACTCGCCCAGTACCCAAGGAAGCATTCGCCTAGACCAGCGGTAAAATAGTCAGGTCGTCAGGCCTTTAGGCAAATGCGATCTTCATCATGCACTCACCCTAATCTCACGCCTCAGCGCACATGCAAGAAGATATCTCGCCGAGCAAGGCGAGTGGTTTCCAAGGCTGGTACTCGCCCCTCAGAAAGAAACTAGGAGTTGAGCGCATGGATCCCCAACAATCGATCCCTTAGGAGAGTGGTGCCTTCATGGACCATTCTCCTAGTAGTTTCCAGAGGCAGAATTACCTGGATGCCCCCGAAAGGTCTGCATTTAGCTCCTCAGAACAGTGGAGTTTAGCTGTTGGCACGCCACTTTGGGTTGTATTTAGCTGTTTAGAATAGCGTAGCCACGCTATTTGTACCCCAGACTTTGAAATCTATAAATGGGCCCAAGGTGGTATCTCAGATGGCATGTTTTTCTAGTTTTCTAATTCCCAAATCTTCTTGGCTTTTTGAGGTGCCCTTAGCTCAAAACTTGCTAAGGAGGGGAAGTGCTCTAATATCTTTGGGGTGTGTGGTGGGATCTCCGTATTGGAGCCTTGGGTAAATTTTGAGCTCTAAGTCTCCGATCAGTCAAGATTGCTAGGAGAAGTAAGTGTGCAGTCACCCCTTCCCCAAGGGTCTAAACTCTACATATACTGGTTCCCGGATTCAATAAAAATGATACACGTTCATTGTTTTAGATGACTAATCCCATTTCTGCTAAACAATTTTTCTTACAAATAAATCTGACATATTTAGTGAATTCACAAATCTCTACACTAGACTTCAAAATGAGAAGGAACTAAAAATAAAATGTATAAGGTCAAATCATAGGGGATAATTTGAGAATGAAAACTTCACAAAATTCTGTAAAAATCTAAGAATTAAGCACAAATTCTCTACTCCACGCACTCCACAATAAAATGGGGTATTAGAAAGAAAGAACAGTACACATAAAGAACTAGCATGCACAATGCTCGCAGAGTTCGGCTGCCTCGATATTTTTGGGATGAAATGGTTAACACAAAAAGCTATATGATGTACCGGGTCATGCTTCACCCCATTCTTAAGCAAACTTCGTATGAGGTATACTTCGATAAGAAGCCCTCTGTATCATATTTTATAGTCTGTGGTTGCCCGTGCATCATTCTAAACATTAAGGATCATTTAGAAAATTTTACAAAATATCAGACCATGGCATCCTCTTAGGATACTCTAGTATGAGTCGTTTCTATAGGGACTATAATAAAACAACCTTAGTTATTGAAGAATCAGCTCACGTTCACTTTAACAAAAATACATCAACTGAAGAATCTAGGTTGAATGAATAGGAAGTTTATGACGATGTGCAATTTGGAGATAAGGGTGAGGAGAGAGAAATGGTGGATGATGTTTCAACTCACGTAGATGTATATAGGCCTCCAAGCACTGAAATTTTTTTAAAACAACATCCACGAGAACTAGTAATAGGAGAGCCTTCATATGGAGTTAGAAATTGGTCGGCGCTGCATGATTCATTCTCGAACCTATGCTTTATATCTAAAATTGAACCCAAAAATATCACAGACGTTTTAAAGGATGAATCGTTGTTCTTGGATATAAATGAAGAACTAAATTAGTTCGAGAGAAGTAAGATCTGGGTATTAGTGGAGCATCCTGATGGCATCCAGTTATTGGTTAGAAATAGGTATACAAAAATAAAGTTGATGGGGAATCTAGGATAACTAGGAGTAATGCCCGATTGGTGGCACAAGGTTACTCACAAATAGAGGGTGTTAACTTTAAGGAATCATTTGCACCTATTGCACGTCTTGAATCCATTCGTATTTTTTTTGACATTTGCAAGTTATAAATGAATTAAGTTATATCAAATGGATGTTAAGAGTTCATTCTTAAATGGATATATCAAGGAAGAAGTGTATGTCAAGCAGCCACCCGGGTTCACAAATGTTAACTACCTAAATCACATATACAAATTGGTGAAAGCCTTGTATGGACTGAAATAGGTACCACATTCTTTGTATGATAAACTCACGACTTTTCTCCTAAAGCAAGGTTTTAGGATGGGTAGTGCAGACACCACACTATTTGTACAGCACGAGAATCTCGAATTAATTCTATTACAAATTTATGTTGAGGATATCATATTTGGTGCCACAGATGAAAGGTTATGTAATGAAATTACCACCCTAATGCAATCTGAATTTGGAATGAGCTTAGTTGGAGAGTTAACATATTTCTTAGGATTTCAGATATCTCAACAAAATGATTGAATTTTTATAAGTCAATCGAAATACATAAAAGATATGTGTGTGTGATTCGGCTTTGAAAATCTGAAAGAGGTAAAAACTCTAATGAGTGCATCTCTAAAATTAGGAAAGGATGAAAGTGATATTTAGGTGGACCAAACAATATTTAGAGGAATGATCGCATCACTGTATTACTTAAGTGCTTCTAGACCCGATATTACATTCGTGATGTGTCTTTATGCTAGGTATCAAGACAATCCTAAATAATCTCACTTCAAAGTTGTTAAACACATCTTTAGGTATCTTATATGCACCCAAAATCTTTGTCTCTAGAACCCCATACCACTGACTTCACGATCCACGGGTATTCCTACTCTGATTATGCTTGATGCTCACTTGATCGTAAGAGCACAAGTGGTACTTGTCACATCCTATGTCCGACACTTGTTTTATGGTCAAGTAGAAAACAGAACTCAGTAACCCTCTCTACTACTGAAGCTGAGTAAATTGCCTTAAGAAGTTGTTGCGCACAAGCACTTCGACTATCACAAATGTTAGAGGACTTTGGCATAAATTTTAAGAATGTTAACCTTAGGTGCGATAATAAGAGTGTCATAGAATTGACGAATAATCCAGTACATCACTATCGTTACAAACATATTGACGTTCATCGTCATTTCATCCGGGACCGCATTAAGAAAGAGAACGTGAGAGTGAGCTTCATTGGAAACGATCAACTAGCCTACATCTTCACAAAACCCCTCCCGGATTCATGTTTTTCATTACCTTGATTAGACCTAGGAGTTTTGGATCTCACTACTTGATCATGTTTAATCATCTACTACATTTGATTTGATTTGTTTAGTGACTTTTTGCTTTTGGTTCTATTTTTTGTCTTTTTTAAAATAAAACATGATTTTAAAAAAAATTTGAAAACTCTCAAAAAATCCAAAAACATGTTTTTTGTTGCTTTGCTTAGTTTTCTTTAAACAAATCATAAATTTTTTAAAAAGATTATAAAACCCCAAAAAGCATTGTTGATCGTTCATTCTTAGGACACACATGCATAGAACCTAGAGCGCAATGATTACGTATAATGTTTGATTTAGGATTGTTAATCTCTATAAACATTGTATACTTTTGTCATGATTTGTCAAATCTATAGGTGCTTCTCTACTAAGTGTGACTAGACATGATAGTATCTGTTGAATATGCCTATAGGTATGTGGGAGATTTAGGTAGCGTAATGACTTTAAAATGTTCACACATCCCTAAACAAAGCACTTATGTAGAAACTCTATGCTTACATGATATAACTCGTGATATTTTGTCTAATACATTAGAAGTAACTTGAATAATCAAAGTCATGATATACATGTGCTTATGTAAAGGTTAGAACTATGGGCCAAATCTCTAGTAATCATTTCATTTGTATACAAGTTAAAGTGCATCTATCTATATGGGTAGATTTTGATTGATTCAGTGTCATTGAATTGAGTGTTATAATCATGATAGTACAAAAAATAAATGAAAAAAACAACAATGCATGCTATCAAATCATGTGTCAAGGACACCCCCTAAGCACTACTCACTCCTCCTGATAAGTCTTCATGAGCATTGTGAGGATAAGCACCTTTGTTAAAAGAATCGTTTCGATCTTTTGCAAATACTAAACCTTAAGTGTAGTGCCCCTTGTTCAAGTCTTGGTATGCAGTAGATAGAACCGTGATGTGATTTTTCACTTTATTTTTTTCGTGATAACATATTGACTTATTGAGATAAAACATGTACTAAATGTTAGTTCTACCTGATGTTTTTTTCTTTTGATGCTACACGTACACATGTCATTGCTCTATCTAACTCTTTCATACATAAGAATTGGACTGAAACTACACTATATGTCTACAACACATAGGTACTAGTACACGATATCTATTCCTGGCTTTTACAGTGTTCCACTGTGTTAACTCTATAAATGTCATGGCATTGTATTCCAACTCATTGTGTACCTAGTTTAACATGTGTTGTCTAATTATTTTTACTCATAAATCTTTATGATTTTTTTGTCTACTTTGCTCATATATGTGACCCATACACATTATATTTTCTTATTTATGTTTGGTCACCCCTACTGTGTTTGCTTCTGGATTCATTTTATAAGGTGCATTGTTTGATCTAGTCCTGTACAAGCATATAGTCACCTTTCGATCTAGCCCGCCCCTATAGTTAATATCAAAAGGGGGAGAATAGAATGTTCATGAGTCATAAGCTAGGAAAGATCACATGTAAGGGGAGCTTGTTGAACAATGTGCACGTGGATAGGGGGAGCGAGTATAGCACGTATATAAGGGGAGTGCGTGTGTAGGGGGGGGGGGTTACAAGTAACCTAATACAAGACTATTTAAAGCTTATTTATTATTCACATTGTATCATCGATCTCAGTTATTATATCTCTTGAACGAGATTTAAAATTATCAAAAGGGGGAGTTTGTTGGAGCCGACGGTTCACATATCATTATTTTGATAATATCAATTCCCATGTTGTATTTGATCACATTTTGTGTTTGGTATAGTGTGCAGGTTTACAGGTTCAAGCGAAGCAAAGAACTCCATTCTGTGACCTACCGCCGCGCGTTAGCGCAACCGCAGAGTGCAAGCCTGGTTTTAACCCAAATAAGTGCTCTGGATCCTATTGCGTGGCTCTAACACTACAACCCGTGCTAGCTTCGGGATTTAATCTGAAAAGACGATCTGGAAGCTACCGTGCAATAATAGCTTCCTATCGCGTAGTACTAGCTCACTCAACGATCGTCGAGTAGGATTTATCAAGATGCTTGAGCTAACGCCAGACGATAGCTGAGTACCGCACCGTGCTAGCATGAAAAAATGGAAAATAATCTTTTTGAATATTTTCCCAAATATGCGGGACAGCTGTCACATCGACGCGTAATGACCTATTGTCGGGCGCTAGAATTACTGCCAGCAGTAACCTAGTTTTCCAAAGACGTATAAAAGGCATTTGTTTCTCGTTCCTTGTACGAATCAATACAGATAGTAATTCTTTCTAGGGTTCGGGAGCCGTCTCTGAGCATCGTTCCGCCATCTAAGTCAAAGGAAGAGAAAATTGCCTCCCTCCCATTCACGCACTAAAATCTCCAGCGAGCCAAGGACTACAATGACTACAAGGAGCTGCTCATGTGCATCCAAATGAAGATCGTTAGCATCGGTCACACATCGCTTAACGGATAAATTTTTTTTGACGGAGATTCAACATTAATTCTCCTTTAATCTTTTTATACTTTTCTCTTTTCTGTGTAATTGTGGTGAGGAAAATCGACTGGTGAAGGTCATCGGAATCTGGGGAGGATTCTGTGAGAAATTGTCTCTGGGAAGGAACGTCTAGTTGGGGTGATCTAGTGGGGCTCTAAGACACTTCCTTTTGTGAAGGTGAAGAGTCGGTTCGAAGACTTTTCTTGGAGGGAAAGGGAGAGAGCCAACCTGTCCGGGTAGTGGGTCGGTATAAAAAACAAAAAAGGATTCATCTTTCACCACCTCTGATCTTTGGCGTCACGGAGGTAAAACTTTTGTAATTATAAAACACTTTTGATTTTGATTGAATAAAAATATTTGTGTTCTTATGTCTACAACTAACGTCCTGGGTGTTATTCGGTGGATCTCTGGAGGGTGTGTATTTCTCTAAGGAGAAATTTGCACCACTTCTAGATCATCAAGGTAATACCCAAAAAAAGTTGTGTAGCAAAAGACATGCAGGGGTAAAGGAAATGTTGTGGCATCGAGATATCAAATGGAGAAAGGAGTTTTGCCATTAAGAATCAAAGAAGGAATTCTATTGATGAGGTAACAAGAAAGAAGAATGGCATGACTCCAATAGTACTGAGGAACACTCATCTGAGTGAGAAGAATGTAAGCCATATCAAGGAGCCGAAGGTTCTTGCGTTCAGTAACCCCATTTTGTTGAGCGGTGTAATGAAAACTACTTTGACGTATAATGTCACGATAAATACAAAAACTGAGAATTGATGACTAAGATACACTTTGGCATTATCAGTGTGAAGTACTTTAATAGGGACAAAGAAATGAGTATGTATCTCATTATAGAATGTATTTGAAAGACTTGATTTCAAGAGCCTAGACACCTAGAGGGGGGGTGAATAGGTTCTAAATTTTTTTGATATATTTTAGGCAATTATCTTATTTTAACTTAGCACAGATAATACAATTCACAGCACAACAATCACAATACAGCAATTACAGCACAGTACAATACACAAGATTTATAGTGGTTCCCCAAGTTATGGGTACATCCTCTTTCCCCCTTCGCATATCCAGTAGAGAACTGAATTCAGCCCAACTTCCTTCCACTAACTCAGATCCACAGATCTTACACTCAGAACCTGACAGGTTCCTACAGCTCAGACTTATACAAGTCCTACCACAGATTCTTCCCAAGAACCCTACCTTAGGCAATAGCCCTACCTCAGCCCTTATCACCACGCCTACAACTCAGATCACAAAGATCCTACACTTCAGGCTCTCAGCCCTCCCTCAACCTTTATAAACACAGGCTTACAACTCAGATCTAAGATGATCTTATAAGGAAAAAGAATATTTTGTAATACAGAAATTTCACCCAGATAGAACTTCTTAATTTACTGTGAGCTTCTTGATCTGTTCTTGAACAACCTGTATACTTCAGATTTAACCTGACTTAGCTTTTTCAAAGCTTCTTGATTGAACAAAATGAGGTTGATCTTACTTGGAGTAGAATTTGATCTTCAGACAGCTCCCTTCTTAGATTCAGAAAAAGATCTAAATCTTTCTTGCAGACTATTCAGGTTCTGCCTTCTTAAGGATCCATGCTTTTTTGTTGTTAAATTTTCTCTCTGGGTCTGTGTTTATTTGTTCCCTCTTAATTGCTTCCTTAATTATTACCTCTCATTTGGTTGTCATGGATCAGTCCTTTATATAGATTTTCTCAATGATTACCGGCTGATCCTGTTTGTAACAACCTTTTGATAGTTCTGACAAAGGTGTCAGACTTGTTGTTTATGACAGTTGTCAAGTCTTCAGTCGTGACAGCTGAGTCTGCAATGACTTTATATCTCAGCAACCACTCAGCATAATACTTCACATGTATCGACACAAATAGACTAAGTGTCGACACAAGCCTTGATGATGTCGACACAACACTCAATGTGTCGACACAGTCATTCTTCTGCTTCACGACATAACTTCTGTTAGTATGTATCGACACAAGTCCTATGCGTCGACATAACTGCTCCTGGTCTCGACATAACTTATGCTGACAGATAGAGTTGAGTGTATGTACAGACATCATGTTGAGTGTGTGTCGACACAAGTCCTGTATGTCGACACAACTGCTCCTAGTCTTGACATAGGTGATGTTGACAGATGGCATTGAGTGTATGTCCAGATGTCGTTGAGTGTGTGTCGACACAAGTCCTGTGTGTCGACACAAACCTTCTAAACTCAGTATTGCTATTGTTAAAAGATGGCGTTGAGTGTCTGTTGACACAAGTCTTGTGTGTCGACACAAACCTTCTTCAGGTGTTGATACAATTCTTGAGTGTGGACACATGCCTTTCTCCTGGTGTCAACATAACTCCTGGGTGTCGACACAGCTTTTGCTTCAGGTGTCGACACAATTCTTCTTTTGGTGTCGACATAATTCTGGGTGTCGACACAGCTTCTTCTTCAGGTGTCCACACAATGCTTGGGTGTCGACACATGCCTTGCTTCTAGTGTCGACAAAACTTCTGGGTGTCGACACAATTCTTCACAAGTGTCGATACTTGTACTTATAGAATTTTCATTGCAAACCTTACACCTGCATAATGAAACTCAAACAACCATCAAATACAAATTGATGTATATCAATGAGTACGATGAGGCTTCTCCAAATTTGGTACATATTTTTCTGTGTACCCAACAATCTCCCCCGATTTGGAGAAGTCATAACCCTTAGTCAAAGATATACATCATTCATAATAAAACACAGAAAAATAGATGTACATACATTTCACTGCAGTATAATAACTAAAATCAATACTGAAACTGATTTCATTCATTAATCAGAAAATTCTTGGTTTACATGTTTTTCGTTAGAACAACAAAAAACAAAAGATTACATTGTTCTAGACATTAGCCTATTTATCATAAGATAGACTAGGATGCTTAATTAGAATTCCTTTCTCAGATCTGATCTTAGCCTGCACAGTAGGTTCAGTATCATCAGCTAGTTTCTTTCCTTTCAGATCCTTCTTCTTAAGTTCTTCATCCTTTATCCTTTGCCATTCAAAATAGTGAAAAGGCTTTGGAAAGAACTTCCTAGGCTCTAGAGCATTAACATATAACTTCCCAGCTTTTGCACTCCTCCTGTACTGAAGAATGATTTCTTTCCTATATTTATACTTGTTCCACTCTTGCTTAGAATACTATTTACCCATATCATGGGTCTTGTCGTTCACAGCTTTCCAGGCAGTCAAAATAATATTCTTAGAAGTAGGACTCCACTGCCTAAAATCAGGCTTTAATTCCGCCTGTTCTCTAAACCTTTCCTTGGACTACTGTGCTTCCTTCTAAGCTTCCTTGGCAGCCTCTGGCATTTCTACTTTTTCAATGATTATATTTGGTGCCTCCTGTGGAGGGCTATACATTGTCTGAACTTCTTGTTTGACTATGTCAAAGTCAACTGGAGGATAAATGACCTGTTCAACCTCTAGCTGATCCCCTTCAATATAGGGACGTTGCACTCCAAGCTCAGCAGTATTATCATCCTCACATAGGGGTGGAAATCCAAGTGTAGCTCTGATGGTATTAGATACCCATTTTGCATGACCAGAGCTGGCTTTGACTAATATTCTCTCCCCCTTTATGACTTCTCTGGCTATATGATCTCTCAGATCTGTCTTTTGAAACCTTATTTGATCAGCCAGATATTATGTACCTTCTTTATAGTAGGCTTTGAACTTAGTCTGGTGATCAAAAATATTCTTTTGAGAGGCTTCAATTGCTGTTTGGATAGCAGCTAGATCTGCTTGAATGTGCTTAGAGACTTCAGTTTTCAAATCAGTAGCAATATTTCACAGTTTTTATAGAATTTCTTCATGTGAGTCCTTGAGGTTTTCATTTGATCTGAAGTGATTTTCTAATATATATCCTTACTTAACTGCAATGTCCTCAACTTCAGTTTTTATAAACTGTTGTTGCTCAGTCAAATATATTATAGCTTTACCTCCCTTATGAAAGCAATCTGCCATCTCTTTCTTATACAAATTGACTTCAAATCTAATGGACTTGATGTCCTGTGCTAGCTGGAAGTGCATCTCCTTATGTGCCTCATCCACATATTTCTCTAAGGACTGTCTTTGTTCATCCAATTTTACTTGCAGTTGGACCAGTAATGAACTGAAGTCCATGCTTGGAGCAGGTTGTGGTGTGACAGTTTGCAAGGCTTTCTTGTAGCCTGAGCTCCTTTTCCTAATTACAACTATCTTCCTTTTCTTAGCCATAAAGGCTTCCTCATCATCAAAAGATTGTGATGAGCTTTCTATATCAATTGATTCATAATTAGAAGGGGCATTAAATAGCTCCTCCCTCTCAGTTCATGGCAGTTCCTTTTCTTCTATTTGCTGCTCCTCCTCAGTCTTTGCTGCATGTAAATCAGGAAACAGCTCTTCCATAGTTACCTCCTGCTGCATCTTAACAGGAGGAACAAGATACATTTGGTATCCTTCATCTACACATCTTGTGCTTCCTTCTCAGCAATTTCTAGTGCTTCGTTGTTTATATCTGATACAATGTCCATCACTGTATCAGCAACAAACTCACTCTCTAGAGTAGCTACAGTAATGCCTCCCCCTTGGGTAGGCAGCTCAGATAGTTAAGTGCCTTGTACTGCTGGTTCAGGGTGTTCACCCCCTAGAGTGGAGGCTATCTGTTGCTTTGGGTGCTGACTGCTCTCAACTTGACCTTGAGCTTCTTTTTGTTGTTGGTCTTCATCTGAACTGAAGACTACCTTCTCTTTAGAATCACTGGAGGATTCTTCTTGCTGAACAATTTCTTTCTTTTTCTTATCCTTCTTGACCTGTTTCTATGGAGTAGAAACCTCTTTGGTCAATACTCTATCCCATCTGGATATAATCCTTACATTCATCCTCCTCATATGATTGATCTTGGATACTGGTATTTGGTTCATAACATGTGGTATTGTAGAAGCTAGACATAAGCTTAGTATCCTTCCCAGATTTGGCTTCTTTATTCCTTCTAGAATCTTGTCAAACACCACTGATGACTAGTCTTTTTTTATAGTGAAGATGACTCTGATTATTAGGTTGAACATGTAGGCAGATATTTTGTCATGTCAATAAGTCTTGCACAAAATTACCTTACCTATGATTTCCGAAAGAAACATACCTTGGGAATTCATCCCCTTTCTGGTAATTGATGATCCAACTTTAGTATTAGGGTTCAGCCCGCACCAACTTAGTGCATTGTTTGTCATGGATGGAACTATTTCATCATCATCCTTAATCTTGGGAAGTTGGAGTGATTTTTGGATCGTCTTAAGTGTGAGTTTTACTCTTGAATCCTGAACTGTGGCTTTGATCTTCTTTCCCTCAGTGTCCACAGTTGCTGATGAGTAGAATTCTAGTACTGCCTTTTCCTAATTCTTGTTGGTTTTGGGACCAAGAAATCCAAACCATTTTTAGATATTAGGGTAATTAAACCCTGGATTTATTGAGAAGCTGTCGTGAATACCCCCCACGAACTAGCTCATAACCTTCATTCACCTTCTCGTCTTGGTGGGGCGCCATTGACGAGAGAGAGAGAGAGAGAGAGAGAGAGAGAGAAGAAAGAAGAGAAGTGAATATCTATGTCAACACAAGGTCTAGAGTGGAGAATTTTGAAGGTGTAGTCGACCAGATTTTGTCTTCTCTTATTTATAGTCTACAGGTAAAGGGTAGGTCAAAGGACGCTCCTTACTTAGTAATAATACTAGTCAACATAATTTTACATGTGTCGACACAAAAGACTTAGGGCTCGACAAAACTTATTTTTAGTCGACATGTCTATGTGTCGACATACTTGTGTCAGTGTCGACACGTGCTATTCAAGTCTCGACAGAGTGTGTCGACACCAATTCTTGTGTCGACATAAATACTGTTTATGTTTTGACACAACATACTGAGAGTGTCAAAAGAATTTGCTTGTGTCGACACAAACTTTCTTACTTAACCAAATTTCCTGAGAAATTTTGTACTTACATATTCTACTTAGGAAAGCTTGTGCTGACCTATTGTAGGTTCAACATACCTAATTCAATTTTCAAATAATTGAATTTACTTTCATCCAGAGGTTTTGTAAAAATATTAGCAATTTGATTATTTGTGTTCACAAATTCTAGACTAATATCTTCCTTCTCCACATGTTCTCTTATGAAATGAAACTTAATTTTTATATGCTTAGTTCTACTGTGTGAAACAGGGTTTTTAGCAATAGAAATAGCACTAGTAGAATCATAGAATAGTGGAATTCTACTTACCCTGATGTCATAGTCTTTAAGTTGATGCTTTATCCACATACACTGTGCACAGAAGATGCCTGCAGCTATATATTCTTACTTAGCAGTTGAGATAGCTACACTTGTTTGCTTCTTGCTACTCCATGACACTAGCCTTCCACCTAGGAATTGACAAGTTCCTATGATACTCTTCCTATCTTCTTTGCACCCTGCAAAGTCTGTATCTGAGGGTTGTTTAACATAGACTTCCTCTTTAAAGTCACAATTCAGAAATGCTGAATTTACATCCATCTGATATACCTTGAAACCTTGATAGGCAGCATAGGCCAAGAATAACCTTATAGCTTCCAGCCTTGCCACTGGGGCAAAGGTTTGATCGATGTCAATTCCTTCTTCTTGCATGTGGCCTTTTGCTACCAGCCTGGCTTTGTTCTTGATTATGGTGCCATTCTAATCAAGTTTATTTATTTAGATCCACTTAGTTCCTATCATATTGTGATCCTTTGGTTTAGGAACCAGTTCCCAGACTTTACATCTTTTGAATTGATTCAGCTCTTCTTGCATAACATCAATCCATTTTTTGTCTAGCATGGCCACTTCAATCTTCTTGGGTTCTATCTATGACAAGAAACTTGAACATAAAACTATGTTCATGCTCTTGCTCCTGGTTAGTACACCTTTACATGCATCACCAATGATTTGATAAGCTAGATGATCCTTCAGGTTTCTTCTTGCTGGAGGAAATCTGCCAACCTCTTGGCCTTCTTCATTTTCCTCAACCTGATGCTCCATATTGTCTTCTTCATCAAGTGAGTCTTACTCTCCCCCTGGACAACATGCATCCTTTTCTTCATCCAGCCTAGCAGGTTCTTCTTCATTAATAGTCAGCTTGTCCAGCTTGTCCTTTAAACCTATAGAACTACCTGAAGAGCTAGACAATTCACTGTTAATTAACTTAGACTCATCAAATACTACATGGGCAGATTCTTATACAACTTGTGTACTCAAGTTGCAGAGCATGTATGCCCTGCTATTATTATATACAAAACAAATATCCCATCTAGGGATTTGGCAGAAAACTTAGTTTGGTAGTGCTTACCATTAACTAGGACATAACACTTTCTACCAAAGATTCTGAAGTAGGAAATGTTTGGTTTTCTGCTTTTAAAATCTGATAGGGAGTCATCTTATGTTTCTTATTGATGGAGGATCTATTGAGTACATGACATGCAGTATTTACGTCCTTAGCCCAGAAGTACTCAGGGAGAGTAGTGTCACTAAGTAGTGTTCTACTTGCCTCAATTAGAGACCTATTCTTTCTTCCAACAACTCTATTTTGCTGGGGTGTTCTAGGTGAGGAGAACTCCAGACGAATCCCAAGTTCTTCACAGAACTTTTTCATACACTCAGACTTGAATTCAGTTCCATGGTCACTTCTGATTTTGACCACTGAATTGTTAAATTCATTCTGAATTTGTCTAACAAAGGTCTGGAAAATAGTAGGGGTTTCAGATTTTTACCTCAAGAAGAAAACCCATGTGTATCTAGAATAGTAATCAACAATAACCAAGGTGTATATTTTCCTACCAAGACTATGAATTGGCATAGGACCAAACAAATCCATATGCAAGAGATATAAACATCTCATTGAATCTTTGATATCAAGTACATGGAAAGAGGACTTAGTCTGTTTGCCCTTTTGGCAAGCTGAACACACACCCTCTTTAATGCACTTGACTTGAGGACCATTCCTTACTTACCCCATACTGAATAGCTGTTATATTGACTTATAGTTCAGATGAGCTAGCCTCTTGTGCTATTTAACACACTGTGATGCTTTATCACCTATAACTAGACAAATGGGTGAGTTGTTAAACTCATAATCAAGGTTAACACAATATACATTCCCTTTCCTAGTGCCAGTCAGAATGATCTCTTGATCACTTGACCTCCTTATTTGGCACTCCCCTTTGAGTAAAGAGATGTCATAACCTAGATCACTAAGTTGATTTATACTAATCAGGTTATGTTTCAGACCCTTCACATAAGCCACTTGAGTGATAGTAATAGAATTACTAGAAATGTTACCAAATCCTTTGATGATTCCTTTTTAAGATCCACCAAAAATTACTTTGGGTCCATTCTCTGTGGGTGCATAGTCCCTCAACATTCTTCTTGTTCCAGTCATGTGCCTAGAACATCCACTATCCAAGTACCATATAGGAGTAAGGACACTTGGATTCACCTGCATCAAAGGAAGATTTACCTATCCTCAGAACCAAAATTGTTATTGGGTCCTAGGTTCTTGTTAGTTTTAAATCTATCATGCTTACCTGCAGCTTTTCTGACAGGTAATCTGTACTTGTTTTTAACACTTGTGTTGAACCAACAATCTATAGCAAAGTTGCCCACCTTGCCACAATAACCAACACTCAAATATTTTGTACCTTCTCTTAGGTATAGGCTTCTCAACATTATTGCCAACATTCCTTTTAAGAGTTGGTGTTGGAGAAACATAACCCAAAGATTCCTTAAGAACATGATGGGTTTGCTTATAGTGTTGCCTATTGGCATATACACCCTTGCCAATGAGATCTCCATACTAACAATGACCATGAGTAATATCATGATCATACATGTTTGTAGGTTGCATCACTTTCCTAAATGAAAAAGGGGGTTTTGTGGCTAGTGGCTGAACTGGGCCTTTGCCTTTTCCTTGAGAATTGGCTGCCCTAGTTCTTTCCTTGAAGCCTAGTCCTGTCTTTCCTTTCTGAGATATGAAGTTATCTATTAAAGGCAAGACTGACTTTTGGCTTTGAAAATTTAGACACTAGATCCCTTTCTTTCTGGAGTCTTGCCTCTAGATTCTTGATATGATTTTCCTCGAAAGAGATTGTGCCTATCTGAATAACAGTGATGTTCTTCAGTTTGGCAACCTCCTTCAGTTTCAAATCCCACAGCTTGGCTGATTCTGATACAGCCTGCTTAAGAGATTCAATTTCCTTGGCCTGCACTTTGACAAGAAACTTGCTTCTCTTCAGAGCTTGTAACAACCCACTATACTTATCAATGAGTTGATGTACATCCCCCTAAGATTCAGAACCATCCACTTCTCTTGAAGTTTATGCTACTGATTCTGATCCAGTAAAATAATCAGAATCTAAGGGAGAACTGTATACCTTACTTGGACAAGGTTGATCCTAGCACTGATCATTTTTGATAGGGCCATCAACCCTCTACAATAATAGTCTTCAACTCCATTTATGGAGTCCAACATTTGTAGGAATTATAATTCTCTAGAATCCTCTTCTGTAGAGAACAACCCAACATATGCTTCTGCATCATCTTCTTCTCCTGATTCTGATGATGAAGAGTCTGTCCAACTCTTCTACTTCAGAGCAACATGGGATTTATCCTTCTTGCCTTTTACTTGATGCTTCTTCTTGTCTTTAGACTCCTTCCTCTTGTTAGGACAGTCAGCTATGACATGTGCAGACCTATTGCAGCAATAATAAACAATCTTAGAATTAGTTTGTTTACAAGGTTTTGAGGCACACTTGTCCTCCTTGGGAGTCTTCTTTTTCTTGCAATAATCATCCTTGGAGAAGGATGTTGAAGGCTTGGTTCTCCATTTCTTCATTTTCATAAACCTTTAAAACTGCCTTGTAAAGGAAGCAAAGTCCTCATCAGAGGTGTGGCTATCTGATGTGTTGTTGTCAGGATTTTCTTCTTTTGCCTCAGCATTCTTTCTGGGTGGAGAAGAAGACTTTCTCTTACCCTTTCTTATGTCTTCCGCCTTAAAGGCTACTAACTTCTCTTTGTACTCAGACCTACTGCTTTTCTCCTCTTCTTTTCTGGCAGTGAGCTCGATTTTATTTGATAACAACTTTCCAAATAGTGTGGGTGGAGGTGTATCAGCAAGCCTAGCTACCTCTCTTATGGCACATATCTTTGTGTCCCAGTTCTTTATTAGTGATCTGAGATACTTGTCATTCAATTCATTTGTGTTGAAGACTCTTCCATAGGTCATCAGCAAATTTACTATCCTGAAGAACTTCTTGTAACATTCAGCTATGCTGTCAGACTTGGCTTGTCTAAAGCTCTCATATTCTTGATTTAACATAAATTTTCTGTCTTCTCTAACTTCTTCAGTTCCCTCCATGTAGAAAATCAAGGTGTCCCACATCTCCTTAAGGGTTTTGCAATGCACTAGATTCTGAAATGTGGCATCATCTATAGAACTTACAATATTGTTTTGTGCACTTTTGTCTAATATTGCCAGGATGATCTCATCCTTGGTCATTTCAGAATAACTCTTTGGTGTTTTAATATTTGCATCAAGAACTGATACCTTCATTGGAATGAAGGGGCCTTCTTGCACTGTGATGTAGATTCATGGATCAGATGCTTCCATGAACAACCTGACCCTTTCCTTCCATATGTCAACGCATTCTTTCCTGCAGATATACAGTTTCATAAATCCAAATTCTTTCTGATTCTCATTTGAACCCATTCTTGAAATCTGTTAATTGCCTTGGAGATTCACTCAGACTGTTAGGTCAATCTTTGAGTAATCTCCCTCTGATACCACTTGAAAGACTTGATTTCAAGAGCTAGACACCTAGAGGGGGGGGGGGTGAATAGATTCTAATTTTCTTTGATAAATTTTAGGCAATTATCTGGTTCTAACTTAGCACAGATAATACAATTAACAGCACAGCATTCACAGCACAGCAATCATAACAAAGTACAGTACACCAGATTTATAGTGATTCCCCAAGTTATGGGTACATCAACTTTCCCCCTTCGCCTATCCAGTAGAGAACTGGATTCAACCCAACTTCCTTCCACTAACTCAGATTCACGGATCTTACACTCAGAACCTGATAGGTTCCTACAGCTCAGACTTATACATGTCCTACCTCAGATTCTTCCCAAGAACCCTACCTCAGACAATAACCCTACCTCAGACCTTATCACCAGGCCTACAACTTAGATCACAAAGATTCTATACCTCAGGCTCTCATCCCTACCTCAGCATTTATAAACACAGGCTTATAACTCAAATCTAAGAAGATCTTACAAGGAAAAATAATATTTAGTAATACATAAATTTCACCCAGATAGAACTTCTCAATTTTCTGTGAGCTTCTTGATCAGTTCTTGAGCAACCTGTATACTTGAGATCCAACCTGACTTAGCTTTTTCAAAGCTTCTTGATTGAACAAAATGAGGTTGATCGGACTTGGAGTGGAAGTTGATCTTCAGATAACTCCCTTCTTAGATTCAGAAATAGATCTGAATCTTTCTTGCAGACTATTCAGGTTCTGCCTTCTTAAAGGTCCCCCCTTTCTTGTTGTTGAATTCTCTCCCTAGGTTTGTGCTGATTTGTTCCCTCTTAATTGCTTTCTCAATTGTTACCTATCATTTGGTTGTCATGGATAAGTCCTTTATATATAGTTTCTCAATGATTATCGGCTGATCCGGTTTGTAACAACCTTTTGACTATTCTAACAAAGGTGTAAAACTTATTATTTATGATAGCTGTCAAGTCTTCAGTCATGATAGCTGAGTCTGCAATGAATTTATATCTCAGCAGGCACACAGCACAATACTTCACATGTGTCGACACAAATAGACTAAGTGTCGACACAAGCCTTGATGATGTCGACACAACACTCAATGTGTCAACACAGTCATTCTTCTGCTTCTTGGCACAACTTCTATTATTATGTGTCGACACAAGTCCAGTGTGTCAACACAAATGCTCCTGGTCTCGACATAACTGATGTTAACAGATGGCGTTGAGTGTTTGTCAAGACATCATTGAGTGTTTGTCGATACAAGTCCTGTGTGTTGACACAACTTCTCCTGGTCTTTACATAGCTTATGCTGACAGATGGCGTTGAGTGTATGTCCAGATGTCGTTGAGTGTGTGTCGACACAAGTCCTGTGTGTTGACACAAACCTTCTAGACTCAGTATTGCTTTTGTTGAAAGATAGCATTGAGTGTGTGTCAACACAAGTCCTCTGTGTCGACACAAACCTTCTTTAGGTGTCGACACAATTCTTGAGTGTCGACACATGCCTTTCTTATGGTGTCGACATAACTCCTGGGTGTCGAAACGACTTCTACTTCAGGTGTCGACATAATCCATCTTCAGGTGTCGACACAATTCTGGGTGTCGACATAGCTTCTTCCTCAGGTGTCGACACAATGCCTGGGTATCGACATATTCCTTGCTTCTTAGTGTCGACACAACTTCTGGGTGTCGATACAATTCTTCACAAGTGTCGACACTTGTACTTAGAGAATTTTCTTGCAAACCTTACACCTGCACAATGAAACTCAAAATCTGGTATATATTTTTCAGAGTACCTAACAATCTCCCCCTATTTGGAGAATTCATAACGCTTAGTCAAAGATATACATCATTCTCAATAAAACACGGAAAAATAGATGTACATACATCTCACTGCCTAAGGTGTGGGATGACAGAAATCTATCTAAGTCCACAGGCATTGAGTGAAGGTATATCACTCAACGCCAGATGACTTATAGTGCTGAGTAAAGCCTATACAATCATAGCCTAAGTTAGAACGAGTTTAAATATGGCTAAGTCCACAGGCGTTGAGTGAAGTCAACTCACTCAATGCCATGTTACTAAAGAGAAATTTGGCTAAGTGTTTTGGCATTGAGTGATGAATACACACTCAACGCCATACAGCTAAAAGGTTGTAAGTTGAACTAGTTGAACCATATTCATAATTCATCGAACTGAGTTCAGACTTCGTCGAGCTAAACTCACCATATGTCGAGCTAAGTTTAGAGATTGAAATTCTTAGTTTGTCGAGCTCAGTTGAGAATTCATCGAACTGAGTTCAAAGTTCGTCGAGCTCAGTTCACCATTCATCGAATTTAGTATAAAGTAAGGCGTATTAGCCCAGTGTCTTTAAAACATAAGAAATTGACTAAGGCAGAAAGCATTGAGTGAGACAAGCTCACTCAACGCTCTCATTGCCAAAGATTCTGAAGAGGAAGAAATATGGTTAAGGAAAAAAGCGTTGAGTGGAGGTTGCTCACTCAAAGCTGTCAATGCCTAGTGAAGACGAAATTTTGTCTAAGGGGTTTTGCATTGAGTGATGTTCACTCTCTTAATGCCAAAGAGCTGAGCTGATAAAGCAAGATTGCGTTGAGTGAAGCTGAATCACTCAACGCCTAGAAACATATTTATATTCTAAGGAGTTTGGTGTTGAGTGAAGGTTACTCATTCAACGCCAAGAGACAGTAAATCTATCTAAGTGTTTTGGCGTTGAGTGATGCTTACTTACTCAACACCTATTCTCTGATGATCAATTTTGGCTAAGTCCACAGGTACAGACGTCAGTAAAATCGATAAAATCAACTAAGGTCAAATTAGGTACAGGGAGGCTACAGTATACGACAAAACTTGTCGTGAATCTACTGTATGTATTCTTCCGTTAAAGCAAGGAGAAGCTGGATGCTGCAAGTGGGGCCCACCGATCTCTAAGAGTCGTTGATCGGCGAACTACAAAAGGAAGAGATAGGGCCAAGACAAAGACAAATTTTAGGGCATACATTATTCAAAAAGAGAGCGGTCATCTTCATCTTCTTTGTCATTGCTGCATGTGAAAATATTGAAGCTCTCAAGCAAGAAAAGTTCAGTTAGCTGTGCAACACTCCATCTACCACATCAAATTAGGAATCAGTTCTGAAGAAATAAGAAACTTCATACTTAAGCAGGTTCAGTGTGATGTTTGAAGACTCAAGATCAAAAGATCTTTAGCCTTCTGTAGCAAGTTCAGAAGTAATCTTCTGAGTTTCTCAAGCAAATCCTTTCCCTGCTGTGAGGAGAGTTGGACCAGAAATTTTTCTGCTCAAGTTGTTGACACAGAGAAATTTCTCTGTGTCAAAGTTAATTAAACTATTTCTTTTAGTAGAATCCTGAGGGATCTGAGGTAGGTGTGTTTTACTCACTGAGTAGTAGGGCAATATTGCCTGAGTTGTACGAGAGTGTATCTCTCTGAGTTGTAGGAGCAAGTTTTCTCTGAGGTAGGGCAATCCTCTATAGCCTGAGTGGTATGGCTTAATTGTCTGAGGTAGGTGATACTTGTATCACTGAGTGTAGGCCTTTATGGATGAGGTGTAAGTTTTAGATGAGACTGAGAGATCTTGAGGGATCTGAGGTGTAAGATCCTTGGAGCATTGGTTTGGAGAAGTGCCTTGACTAACAGGAAGTTAGCATGGTGGGAGAAGTGTGGATGTACCCATAATTTTGGGGAACCACTATAAAAGTCTTATGTGCTTTTCTGTGTTTGCTTTTCTTTTCCTAACTGTAGGTGTTAAGGACAAGTTGTAGATCACACTAAGCTTGAAAGCTAAAATAAAAAAACAAGACATCAAAAAGCTACCAAAAGACCTAGACAAACCTATTCCTCCCCTCTAGGTTGCTAGATATCATGAAATTAAAGACTTTCAAGTGGTATCAAAGGGAGGTTCCTCAAAAAGGATTTAACAATCTGTGTGATCCCCAATGGTAGCTATAGTTAAGTGATCATGGGCTAAGGAGAGAGCCAGAGAGAGCTGAGTTCCATGAAACTCCCCATCTGTAGAAAGGAGCGGTTTGGAATATAATAAGAGAGGGTGATGATATTCATGGAAGCCTATGTTCCAAGAATCTTTGCAACTGTTAGGGAGGGACCTGTCATTCCTATAAAAGTCTCTGCTATGGATGCCAACATCCAGACACCAAAGACACTCTCTACAATGTCCAAAGATGAGGTCATATTAGCTGGTTTGGACAAGAGAGCAGAGAACATCATTGCTAGTGCTGTAGATGACTCAACCTTCCTGAACCTGGTTCACTACCAAACCTCCAAGGAGATATGGGACACACTTGTGGTCTATTTGGAGAGGTACTGATGAGGTAAGAGATGATAGGAAGTCACTTCTAAATCAAGAGTATGAGTCTTTCAGGCAAATCCTGAAGGAGAACATAACTACCTGTTATGATGATTCTTCAAGATTATAAATGATTTTACGACCTATGGAAGGGTCTTCAATAATTATGAAATAAATGACAAGTTTCTCATGTCCCTCACTAGAGACTGGGATACCAAGATCTGTTCCATAAGAGAGATGACCAAGCTTGCTGACACTCCTCCCCAAATATTATTTGGGAAGCTACTCTCCTATGAGTTGCAACTAGCTGCCAGGAAGAAGGAGGATGCCACTAACAAATCACTAGACAAAGAAAATTCCCTGGACTTCAAAGCTGAAAGCATAAGGAAAGGCAAGGAGAGGATTCCTTCTCCACCAAGGAGATCAGCTGAGTCAGACAGCTCATACTCAGAGGCATCAGACAGCAATATGTATAATGAAGACTTTGCAGCCTTCTCCAAACAACTCCAGAGGCTGATGAAGAAAAATCATTGGAAGAAGAGACCTTTCAATCACACTCATCACAGGAAGAACCAGTCAAAGACTGACAGGTATGGTTCTAAACATACCAAATATTACTCTTCCAAAGTAGTTTGCTACTGTTGCAGCAAGTCTGGGCATGTGATAGCTGACTGCCCAGAGAAGAGAAAGGAGACTGAGGAGAAGAAGCAGCACCAGCACAAAGGAAAGAAAGAAAAGTCCTTCATTGCCAAGAAGGAGAAGAGTTGGAAAGACTCATCATCCTCTGAGTATGAAGAAGAGGAAGATTATATTGGGCTGGTTGTTGCTACTATCAAAGATGAAACTGATGCAGCAGGAGAAGTCAATCCTACAGGGAGGATAGGAATCAGGGCCCCTCTGACACTTTCAGACAGTGAGTCAGAGGTGGATGAAGATGTCCTCAACTATAGAGGGCTGATGTCCATGATAGATAAAGAAGGTAGTCAGGATCATCCTGGTCAAGGCAATGTACATCCATCACCTAATTTTTCTTCTTTGTTTGAGTTTGAGACTAGTCCTTGCTAAGAAGCTTCTACACCCTGTGGTGAAAAAGATTCTGGATCTGAAGGAGATGTTAATAAAATGATTGACAAGTATGGATAACATCTGAATGCCTTCATGAAGGTCAAGAAGCTGTCTAAGAAGCAAACTAAAGAGATTTCAACTCTTAAGCTTGAAGTTGCCTAGTAGACTGTGACAGCTAATTTGGTGGACCAGAAAGCTAGGGAAATTAGCTAACTGAAGTCCCTCTTGGAGTTTCAGGTAGCCTCGATCAAGCACAAGAACGATCTCATCAGGGAGCTTGAAGAGAAGCTTGATAAGGAGAAAAGATTAGTGGCTAGCTATTCTAAGCCAAGTATTGTTCTCCCCTTGTGAAAGATGAGGGATAGATCTTAATTTACACTTGAATAATAAATATGTTATGTAACATAAAAGGCACAGCACAAACATAAAGAAAAAATAAGAGCAAGCAATCCAGACAACACAAGGAAATTTTTAGTTGTTCCCCAAACTGGGTACATCCACTCTTCTACCACCCTAGTAGGAATCAACTACAAGTTTTTGATCAGGTGCCCTGCCACCACAAGATCTCTTTCAGGTAGATCTAGAAACCCTTTAGGCTTTTGATCAGGTGCCTAAAAACCAATAGGTTTTTGATCAAGTGCCCTATCACCAAGAGTTCACTTTTGAAGGGAGTAATAACCCTGTACATAGGAAAGAGAAAAGAAATGATGTTGTATTCTCTATCAATGATCTGAGAGAAGACTAGTGGATTGTTGATGATGTCAAAGCTCCTCCTGAGATGTAGAATAGTTCAGGAGTGGAAGCTTTGCTTTAGGGTGTATGCCTTCAAGTTGATGTTGCACTCCAACAAGCTTTTAGACTGATATTGATTAATTGTCTCTTGAAAGCCAGGAGCAGATGAAGTTGATTTACTATAAGAAAACTTGTAGCTGAGTTCTTCTTCTTGTGAGAGAAAAAGCCTTCTTGAATTTTATCTCTCTATCTCTTCTATTCTGTCGAGTGTTGTATTACTCTTCTTATTCTTTGTAAGATATAATATTTGTATATTTAATGCCCGAAGAATTCAAAACATTTGAATTCTTTCAATCTTGGAATGGCTATAAATGCCTACAGTTAATCCTTAATTAAATATGCCAGATGTAAATAAATCTGTTTAAAAAACGGCACAGGAATCGTAGATCTTAAATTTTAAAGCTTTCATCAAATTGGGTTCGGAGATCGTTGAACTCAGCTCACAGATCGTTGAGCTGAGTTCAGAGATTTTGAACTGCATCTGAGTTTTACAGTTTTCTTTGAGCTGAGCTCAGAGATCGTTGATCTCTACTCAGAGATCTTTGAACTGAGTTCAGAGATTTCCTTCCAGCAAATTTCTGAACTTCAAATCTGAACTTCTCTGGAATATTTTTGAATAAGAAGACCTGGAAATAATCCTATGACCCATGACTATACATTTTGGGTAAATCTAATATTCCTAATAGTGATCTTTGTCCAAATAAGAACTAGGGTTCCAACAATCACCCTCTATTTTGGTGAGGACACTATTCACATAAAAATATAAAGCAAGTTTAAAAAGAGTTCTTAAAAAAAGTGCAACGATGGTTCGAAATAAAAAAATGAGAATAAAAACTTCTAAAGGGCTATGTAGCTGTCCTGTTTCTTGTCTTTAACTGAGTTCCTTTCAGCATATCATAAACATGGTTCCATCAAACTCCTTGATATCATCCCTCAGATTTCTGAATAATTGAAACTGCTGCTGCTTTAACCTCTAAAATAGTCTCCCCCTATACAACTACCCCTGCTTTTAAGGGTCTTTTCATGAAATAAGAGGTTAGAAGTTCGGGACCCAGATTACCTTGGGTCCTGGTTCTTTTTCATAATAATCAGAAATAAAATAATATTTAGGTTGATCTTTGTAACCTAATGGATGAAATTTCCTAGGAGAGATGAACCATTGGGTAAAAGGATTGACAAAATTTTGAGTTTGAATATAATTTTCAAAAGGATAAATTTTTTTTTTTTTAAATTTTGAGTTCGATGATTTATGTTTAGATCGTCGATCTGCGTTCGACGACCAGTATTGATATCGTCGATCTTGGTTCTCAGAGTAATAGTGACTATTATCTGGGTTCCACGATGGTCGATCTCTGCTCGACGAAAAGTGATGATATCGTCGATCACCTTTTGCTGAGTAGTTAAACCCAATCTCTGGGTTCATAGATCGTCGATCGTCGTTCGTCGAGTAATACTGAGATCGTCGATCTTGGTTTGACGACTTATTTTGAACAAAAAATTTCTGAATATTTTTAGTTTGTTTTGGTAAAAATTTATTTATTTTGTCTAAATCTATTATTTTTTTTTGCCTTTAACTAATTCTAATGAAGCTGATTTTTTTGAAGTAATTGTTAAGTCTTCTTTGAGTTGAAACTTTTCAGAAGATAAATTAATTACTTTTTTTCTGAGAAGTTTTATTTTCTTCTCAGATAGAATCAAATCATTGCATAAAATTTTAAAATCTTCTTTTAAATGTCCTGAAGAGAAATCAAAGGAAGAAATAACCTGATCCTTTTCTGATTCTGCTACTGATTCTTCATCAGATTCAAATTCTTCATCATGGCTGCTGTAAGATGCATTGATTGCCATCAGGCAGAATTCTCTTGCTCTTGTCTCTTCTTCAACGTCAGTTGTAAAGGATGAAGCTTCAGATTCGCTCCAAGATTCAACTTTACATTTTCTTTCTTTTGCTGATCCAGCAACAATTGTTGTGAGGGAGTCTCAGATGTCCTTTGCTTAGGTGCATTCAGCAATTTCCTGAAAAATGTCATCATACATTGATTGAGCAAGAATGTTCAATGCTCTTGCATCAACAATCTTTAGCCTTTTCTTGGCTTTTGTTCATTGAGATGATGGAACTACATTCATTCTTGTTGTTTCCAATGGTTGATAAGGACCTGTCAAGATAGATTAGAAAATTTATTCTTCAATAGAGTTCATAAAAAGCCTAATCCTTGCCTTCCATTGTTCAAGCTTATCTAGATTATACATAGGAGGACTGGTGCTTGAAAACTCTTCATTTTGTGTCTTGATAGACTCTTAAGAAAAATAAGATCTATCAGATCGTTTTGCTTCAGGTGTTAGCCTGTACAACCAAGAGAAACCTCCCTCTTATACTAATTAAAAGATGAGGGATAGATCTTAATTTACACTAGAATAATATATATGTTATGTAACATAAAAGGCATAACACAAACATAAAGAAAAAAGAAGAGCAAGTAATCCAGACAACACAAGGAAATTTATAGAGGTTCCCCAAACTGGGTAAATCCACTCTTCTACCACCCTGGTAGGAATCCACTACACATTTTTGATCAGGTGCCTTGCAACCACAAGATCTCTTTCAGGTAGATCTAGAAACCCTTTAGGCTTTTGATTAGTTGCCTAAAAACCAATAGGTTTTTGATCAGGTGCCATATCACCAAGAGTTCACTTTTTAAGGGAGTAATAACCCTGTACACTGGAAAGGGAAAAGAAATGATGTTGTCTTCTCTATCAATTATCTGAGAGAAGACTTGTTGATTGTTGATGATGTCAAAGCTCCCCTTGAGTTGTAGAATAGTTCACGAGTGGAAGCTTTGCTTTAGGGTATTGGACTTAAAGTTGATGTTGCACTCTAACAAGCTTTTAGACTGATATTGATTGATTGTCTCTTGAAAGCCTGGAGCAGATGAAGAAGATGAAGTTGATTTGCTGTATGAAAACTTGTAGCTGAGTTCTTCTTCTTGTGAGAGAAAAAGCCTTCTTGAATTTTCTCTCTCTATCTCTTTTGTTCTGTAGAGTGTTGTATTACTCTTATTGTTCTCTGTAAGATATAATATCTGTATATTTAATGTCTGAAGAATTAAAAACAATTGAATTCTTTTTATCTTGGAATGGCTGAATCAATTCCTAAGAATGGAATCTTCCTTGAGAAATCAATTGGCAATTAATCTCTGTAATAAGTCATATTTAATATTGTCATTCAAACAACTATATTTGATAAGAATATATAGCATTAAATCTGAGAGCTATAAATGCTTGCAGTTAAGCCTTAATTAAATCTGCCAACAGTAAATAAATCTGTCTGAAAAACAGCACATGAATCGTATATATCAATTTTAAAGCTTTCTTCAAACTGGGTTCCAAGATCGTTGAACTCAGCTCGGAGATCGTTGAGCTTAGTTCAGAGATTTTTAACTGCATCTGAATTTTATAGTTTTATTTGAGTTGAGCTCAGAGATCGTTGATCTCCGCTCAGAGATCTTTGAACTGAGTTCAGAGATTTCCTTCCAGCAATTTTCTGAACTTCAAATCTGGACTTCTCTGGAATTTTTCTAAATGAGCAGACCTGGAAATTATCCTATGACCCATGACTATACATTTTGGGTCAATCTAATATTCCTAATAGTTATCCTTACCCAAATCAGAACTAGGGTTCCAACACCTTGTGTAATGCCCCCGATTTTCTGATAATATTATTTGTTTTGGTATCGCCATATTTATGCGTCAAGACATTATTTTTTACATTATGTTGACGGCGTTGCACTGTTAGTGCGTTTTTGTGTCTGTTGGGTTTGGTTGACCAGATTTTTGGGATTTAGATTTGGATTGAATGTTTTCCTTGATTGAAATGATATAGTTTTGAGGTTTTGGACATGTCCAGTTTTATTACGATCTGAGCATTTTGGGTCTCGGCGCGTGTTTGGAATTTTTTTGCAATGATTTTGCTTATGTATGCATTTGATGATAGTGTCTCAAGAATGGTGTGTCATATTCTATGGCATTCTTTGCTGCTAATTTGTAGAGTCGGCATTTTATCCCAGAATTAAAGACAATCTGAAATTTATCGAATTTATCCTATTAAATTCTCGTGAAGACCTAGAGTTCTCAAGAAAACCCTTATTGTTCTCGAGAAATATCTTCTTATTCTCGATAAATTGATGCCTTATAGTACTCGAGAAATCCATCTTCATTACTCTAGTAAACCTTCCTTAGTACTCGAGAAGTCCTGTCTTGTTATTCTCGAGAAGCCTTCTTGTTTGGTACATTGGAAAATTTATACCAGATTTGGAGAATCCTCACTTAACTCAATGATATTCATCAATGTGTATTTGATGGTATTTTAAGTTAATTTTTGCAGGTTAAGAAATTGCAAGGGAAATGTTCTATGTATAAGTGTCGAAACTTGGTACAAAGTTGTGTCGACAACAGAAGACAGATAGTGTCGAAACACAAAAAATCTTTCAACAACAATTGTGTTGACACACAGGACTAGTGTCGACACACATATGGATTTTGTCTACAGCAATTGTGTCGACACACAGGACTTGTGTCGACACATTCCAGAACTCAATCAAGACCAGAAGCTGTGTCGACACACGGTACTTCTGTCGACACATTCCAGAACTCAATCAAGACCAGAAGCTGTGTCGACACACAGTACTTGTGTCGACACATTCCAGAACTCAATCAAGACTAGAAGCTGTGTCAACACACAGGACTTGTGTCGACATATTATATAGAATCCATGTCAAGAAGCTGTGTCGACACTATGGGAGCTGTGTCGACTTCACCAGGGATTGTGTCGACACTTAATCTATTTGTGTCGATAAATATGGAGCAATGACTCGACACTTTGCTGAATGAGACAAAGACTCATGGAATGACTGGTGACTTGACAGGTGTAATGATCAATAAGGCTATTATAAGTGTCAGAGTTTTTAGAAGTTTTTTATAAGCCGGATCAGCCGGTAAACTTGGAGAAAGTCTATATAAAGACATATTCTATCATCTGACAGAGAGAGAACCTTTTGGGAAACAAAAAGGACAGAGAGCTGGAAGTATCCAAGTGAAGAAAGAGACAATCATCAGCAAGTCTCTAAGAGCAAATCAACATCAAGTTTGCAAGGAGAATTGAGATTAAATTATGATGAGTAGAAGGAAGCCGATTGAAGATAACCTTCAAGAAGATCAACCTTACCTTGTTCAAATTCAAGAAGCTTTGAAGAAAGCTAAGACAGGTTGAAACTAAAAGTTGTCAGATCTATCAAGAACTGAACAAGAAATCTTCTACCCTTTCTCTCTCTACTTGGGTAAAGGTTTCATACATCTTATTATCATTTTACTGTAGGGTCTTTTATAGATTTGAGTTGTAGGCCTAGGTAGAGGCTTAGGTAGGGCTGTGTGCCTTAGGTAGGAGAGTTTTCTCTCTGAGTTGTAAGCCTAAATCTATAAAGGCTGAGGTAGGGCAAGGGCCTGAGGTAGGAGTGTGGATTCACTCTGAGTTGCAGGAACCATATTAGGGTTCTGAGCTGTAAGATCTGAGGATCTGAGAAAGAAAAAGTGAGTTAGGCCGAATCTAGTTCACTACTAGATAGACGAAGGGGGAAAGTGGATGTACCCATCATTTGGGGAACCTCTATAAATCTGTGTGCATTCTGTGATTGGCTGTTGTAATTTAAATGTTGTGCTGTGATAGTTACTGATGATATAATCTAACTTGCATGAGTTATCTGCCTAAGTATTAAAAATAATTGAACATATTCACCCCCCCTCTAGGTGTTTAGGACATCTTGAAAACCAATTCTTTCAAGTGGTATTAGAGGGAGGTTGCTCAAGAAATTAGACTTAACAGTCTGAGTAGATCTCCAAGGCAGAAATAAGTTAGTCAAAATGGGTTCAAGAGAAAATCATTAGGAACTTGGATCCATGTAGCTACCTATTTGCAGGAAAGAAATTTTTGGTATATAGAAGGAGAGGATCAGATTGTTTATGGAAGCATCTGATCCAAGAATCTATATTACAGTTTAATAAGGGTCATTTGTTTCATTGAAAATCTCTGTTCTTGATGCAAATCTCAGGATACCAAAAGATTATTCTGAAATGTCCAAGGATGAGATCATATTAGCTACCCTGGACAAAAGAGCACAGAATATAATTGTCAGTGCTATAGATGACTCAACCTTCCAAAACTTGATTCACTGCAAAACCTCAAAAGAGATTTGGGACACCTTGATTGTCTACATGGAGGGTTAAGAAGAAGTGAGACAAGACAAGAAATCTATGCTTAATCAGGAATATGAAAGTTTTAGACAAGGCAAAACTTACAGCATTATTGAGTGCTATAAGAAGTTCTTCAGAATTGTCAATGAATTGATATCATATGGAAGAGTTTTCAGCACATATGAACTAAACGATAAATTTATTAGATCCCTAACCAAGGACTGGGACACCAAGATATGTGCAATCAGGGAGGTGGCTAGACTTGCAGAAATTTATCCTCCTATTCTATTTGGAAAACTGCTATCATATGAAATTCAGCTGATGGTCAGAAAAGAGGAAGAGAAAAATAAAAAGGTTGAACACAGAGAAAAGTCCGTGGCCTTCAAGGCTGAAGCTAGAAGGAAAGTCGGGAGGATGTCTCCATCTTCTCCTAAGAAAGCTGCTGAAGTTGTCTCAGAAAGTTCTGACAATCACTCATTAGACAGCCATAATTCTGATGAGGACTTTGCTGCCTTCACAAGGCAATTTCAAAGATTCTTAAAGAAAAAATAGTGGAGATCCAAACCATCCTCCTCACAGTCTAAGGATGATTATTATCAGAATAGGAAATCATCTAGAAAGGACAGGTATGACACTAAACCTAGCAAATCAACTTCAACTAAGATTATTTGCTATTGTTGCAACAGACCGTGACATATAGTTGCTGAGTGTCCTGACAAAAGAAAAGAATCTTCTGACAAAAAGAAACCTCAATACAAGAGCAAGAAGGAGAAATCCTTTGTTGCTAAGAAACAAAAAAGCTGGACAGATTCCTCAACATCAAGTTCTGATGCTGAAGCTGAAGCTGAAGCATACATTGGTTTGTTTACAACTGAAGAGGATTCAAAAGAGACTGAGTTCTTGCAGATACTGGATTCAATAAATAAGAATGAAGATAATCATTGCAAAGGGCTGATGACCATAACTGATGAAGATAACTGCCAGGATCAGCCTAGCCCTAGTAAGGTAAATAGCCTATCTGCAGATTCTGATTATTACACTGGATCAGAATCAGAAGCATCTGCATCAAAAGATGTGGATGGATCTGAATTTGAAGGAGATGTTCATCAACTCATTGATGAATATGGTGACTTGTTGTATGCACTTAAGAGAAGCAGAATCCTTATCAAAAGTCAGACTAAGGAAATTGCTGCACTTAAGTTGACTGTATCTGATTCAGGAAAATTGCTGGATCAGAAGATGAATGAGATTGCCAAGCTGAAAAATATAACATTTATTCAAGAATGGTACAATTACATTAAAGAATGATCAAATCAAAAGTCTGGAAGTAAGACTTCAGAAAGAGAAGGATCTGGTGGCTAGATTCTCTATGCCAAAATCAGTCTTACCCTTGATTGGTAACTTCATTCCTCAAAAGGGTAAGACAGGTTTGGGCTTTATGGGAAATGCAAGGGCTGCAAATTCAAAAAGAAAAGGCAAAGCCCTAGTTAAGTCATTGGTCTTCAAACCCCCTATTTCATTCAGGAAAGTTGTGAAGCCAACTAACAGATTTGATCATGATATCACACAAGGTCATCATGAGTCATTAGTGGTTGATGCTCAAGCCCTAGCTCTCAAGAAAAGGACCACTCAACCTACAGTTTTAAAGACTGCATATAGCAATGCAGTTAAAACTATATTGAAAAGAAGATATAATAGATATGAGTGCTGGTGTTGTGACAAGGTTGGCCATTATGCCATAGACTGTTGGTACAACACAACTATCAGGAAGAATGTCAGCTTACCTGTCAGTAAGACTGATGGTAAGTTTGATAGGTTTCAGTCTAACCTGAACCTAGAACCCAATAGTTATTGGGGTTCGAAGGTTAATTAATTTTATTTGATGCAGGTGAGTCCAAGTGGCCAAACTCCTATATGGTACTTGGACAGTAGATGTTCCAGACACATGACTGGAACCAGGAGAATGTTGAATGACTACTCTCCTATAGAGAATGGACTTAATGATGTAGGCCTCTACCGTAGAAACAATATGGGCTATGGGAATAAAGCGGACGCCTCTCTAATTCCACTATTACACTCGCACAATTTTTAACCGCAGCGCACTCGCAAGTGAATTATCACAGTTCACCAACTTACGGTAGCTACACCGCTGAAAGGTCGAACGAACGGCTATTGGCCGATGTTCTCCCAAGCAAAAAGGACCCACCCGGTCCGGACAAGCATGGTTGTACCAAAACAGGTCTACCCAAAATGCGATCGAAAAATCGTAGATCTCTCCCAACAAAAATTACGGGGCTCGCCCAACCCTTTCTGAAATAACGCGTTTAAGATAGATGTAAATCAAAAGGAAAACTACAAAGAATCTATTGATTCAAATCCAACGCAAAAATCTTTCCGACCACTAGACTATCAAGATAGAATCACACTTGAGTGGAGAGGATTGTTAGCCAAGTCGGAATAGATGATTCCGACTACCTTCGAAGGATCACTCTTCCACGGTTCTGCCAGAGTTGTGCCAGATGGAGAGATAGATCGTCCGTCTTGGCCGCTTCACACTGATGTTCAGATTCCTCGTCGTAGAAGGAGACCTTTCTTGGATAAAACTCCAAGTGAAGATGGGTGGCCGGTTTTCTTCAAAGGGGTGCTCGGGTGGTGGAGGTTGGTGGTCGGCCGGCTATGGGTAGAGGTGTTCAGGTAGATGCAGGTGGAGAGGAGTTGGCGGCTATCGAAGAGGAAGGAGAGCGGGGGCTGGATTTGTGGAAGAAAAGGAAGGGGGTGGCGGTTTGGATGAGGATGATGAGGGAGAGGGCTGGCCGAATGCTTTAGAGAGAGAGAGAGAGAGTGTGGCGGCTAGGAGAGGAAGAGAGATAGAGGAAGATTAGCAATCAAGGAAAGTTTAGGGTTTCTTTTTATTTCAACTTAACTTAAACAAAACACTACATGCCTATATAGAGGCTTAACACCAAGTCTTTGCTATATGTATCCCAAATAAAAATAACACGTTCAATGGCTACAAGTAGCCCAAATAAAATAACATACTCCAAATATTTAAATAAAGCATGCTAAAAATATAAATGCTCTTAAGCTAATAATAGAAGAAGTTCAACTAGTTATTTGTCTTGCGCCGAGGGAGGAGATTGTAGCGCAGCTCCATACGAACGCCATGGCCACACGAGTCCTTTGTTGGAGACGAAGGAGGGTCATCCGTTAGCATGCCGTCATCAATAACTTGGGGGCCATCGTCTCCACCAATCCTCCCCCGCTTGAAAGGACTCATCACCGATGAGTTGTCTTGAAGATACCATCATAGAAGAACACCATACTATAGAGCGACCTCCGCTTCCGGGAGCCAAGATTCATCAGAGGCAGTGCGATCACGCCATCAAATAAAGTAGTGGCGCATATAGCCATCTGTAGTTGGAAACACGTCATCCCTGAGAATTCTGTTTGGCAAAAATGTTGTCCTCGCAAACCTAGGAAAAGCAATAGGCAGCAAAGGGGGAAAATCTATATCATCAACATTTAGCATACCTCCGTTGGAGACCGACGGAGAGAGTGATCCCTTACCCCACTTAACCCCATACCCATGAGAATCTGTAGTGGAATTAAATGGACAGGAAGATAATTCTAGTGGCGGAGCAATATATGGCGTTAAATCCGAAACATTAAAAACAGGGGAAATACCCCAATCAGTTGGTAAGTCCAAAAGAAATGCATTGTCTCCTAACCTCTTTAAAATACGAAAAGGTCCCGCTCGCCGATCCGCTAACTTTTTTAAGGTGCCTGTAGGCAACCGTACAGGGATGAGACGCACCTTGACTAAATCGCCCACTTTCAAGTGAGACACTCTCTTATGTGCGTTGGCATTAACTTGATAAGATGCGTATTGAGTGGTAAGCGTTTCATTTATGTGCTTGTGCAGATCATGGATGTGAGAGGCAAAGTCTTGTGCAAATTGACTTGACTAAAAAGATGGCGGTAACGGAATCAAGTAAGGTGGCACGAGTGCTTTATAACCATGCACGATCTCATTCGGGGACAAACCCGTGGACCTATTTTTGGAATTATTATATGCTAACTAAGCATGAGGGAGTATAAGGTCCCATGTACCCTTGTGGTCTCCTACAAGGAATTAGAGAAAACTACCAAAACTTTTGTTTACAACTTCGGTTTGCCCATCCGTCTGCGGATGGTAAGTTGAAGAGAAGAGAAGTTTAGTGCCCATAATCCTCCACAGGGTCTTCCAAAAATAACTAGTAAACTTCACATCCCTATCGGTAACTATAGATTTTGGAATGCCTCGATGGACAACTACCTCTTTAAAATATAATTGTGTAACGTGTGACGCATCGTTGGTTTTATTCCACGCGATAAAATAGGACATTTTGGAGAAACGATCCACAACAACTAAGATAGAGTCGTGACGTATAAATGTGATTGGGAGGCCTAGAATAAAGTCCATGCTAACGTCTTCCCAGGGGATAGAAAGAATCTGAAGAGGGGTATAAAGCCCCGCATTTGTTTTGTTCCCCTTAGCCAATTGGCACGCTCGACAACTTCTCACGATTTTATTAACCATGGCCTTAAGACCGGGCCAATAGAACTTATCTTCTACTAACATGATCGTCTTATCACGGCCAAAATGTCCACTTAGCCCTCCGCTATGCAATTCCCACACTATGAAGTGTCGTAGGGAGGAACGAGGGATGCATAACTTCGAATGGTTAAATAAATAGCCATCACGAATGTAAAAAGAAGTAATGGTTATAGGCAAGTCGTCTTGAGTGGTGAAATCGATATCCTTAAAATCTGGACAGTGGACGTATTCGTCCTTAATCCTATCGAAGCCAATCACCTTAACTTCTAGCGTGTATAGTAATAACGAAACACGACTAAGAGCATCGGCAATGCGGTTGAGAGTTCCCTTAAGGTGTTTGATAATGAAAGTGTACTCCTGGAGATAGGAGACCCACTTGGCATGCCTAGGACTAACCTTAGTTTGAGAGTTAGTAAACCTAAGCGCTTCATGATCGGATAGGATTACAAACTCCTTAGGAAGTAAATAATACCGCCAATGTTGGAGGCATCTAATGACCGTATAAAACTCCTGATCATAATTAGAATAATTTGATTTCGGACCCGACAGTTTCTCACTGAAATACCCCACAGGGTGGAATTCCTGACTCAACACTCCACCAATTCCCACTCCATACGCATCACATGACAACTCGAAAACTTTGGTAAAATCTGGTAGTCGCAAGAGGGGGGCTTCCGACATGTGCGATTTAATTAATTGGAATGCCATAGCGGCCGAGTTCGTCCATGTAAATTCACCCTTTTTCATGCACTCAGTAATGGGGGCCATAATTCTACTAAAATCCTTAATAAATCACCGATAGAATGTAGCGAGCCCGTGAAAACTCCTAACATCCCAAATGTTGGCGAGCTCGGGCCAATCTCTAATGGCTTGCACCTTCTTGGGGTCTATGTAGATCCCCTTCGAACGAACGATATAACTGAGGAACTCAACCGATGACATATGGAAAGTACACTTCTTAATATTCACGAATAATCTTTCCGATCTCAGCGTGGTAAGGATGATTTTTAAATGTGACTCGTGATCGATCGTTGAGGTGCTAAAAACCAAAATGTCATCAAAATATACCACGATGAATTTTCCCATATAGGGTTGGAAGACGTTGGTCATCATCCTCGAAAACGTGCTCGACGCATTGGAAAGCCCAAACGGCATAACTAACCACTTGTAGAGCCCTTCCTTAGACTTAAATGTTGTTTTACACTCGTCACCTTCCCTAATTCGGATCTGATGGTAGTCGATCCTAAGGTCCAATTTTGAGTAAATCGTGGCACCGGCTAACATGTCCAATAAATCGTCCAGGCGAGGGATGGGAAATCGGTACTTAATAGAGATTTTATTAATGGCTCTACTATCCACGCACATCCTCCAAGAGCCGTCCTTCTAGGGGGCAAGTAAGGCGGGTACGGCACACGGGCTCATGCTATGGCGGATAAAACCTTTTTGCAATAAATCTGAAATCTGGGTTTGTAACTCTAAGTGTGCGGAAGGGTTTAGCCGATAATGTGGGAGGTTGGGCAATGAGGAGCCCAGAATGAAATCAATGGAATGCTGGATATCCCGCATGGGGGGTAACTCAGACGGTAGCTCGTCCGGGTACATGTCCACAAACTCTTCTAAGGGTTTTCTCAGTGCCGGCGGCAAATTCTCAAAAGTTGTCGCATCTTCCTTAACTTGTAGACACACTAATGCATAGAGGACACCGTCTACAAAGGTAGTATGCTTCAATTATTTCTTCCCTATCAGACTCAACGTTTTCTTCTTGACCGGGACGACCGTATCCTTGGAGGGGGCGGAAGGATCCTTTGGCGGAGCGGGTTTAAAGATAATGATTCTGCCATTAAATTTAAACACGTAAGTTTTGGCCCGACCAAAGTGGGTGATGTCATGATCATACAACCAAGGGCGACCCGACAAGACCTGACAAGCATCCATAGGGATGACGTCACACCAAATCTGATCAGAATAAGCTTTGATGGTAAGGGGTACCAAGCATCGCTTCGATACAGGGAGGGACGACCTGTTTACCCATGCCACCTTATAAGGGTGAGGGTGCGGCTCGGCAGCAAGAGACATACGTTTCACCGTAGCTTATGAAATAACGTTCATGAAACTACCGCTATCAATGATCAACCTACACCATTTTTCACCACTCTTAAAATTAAACGTGAAAATGTTCGTCCTATTCCAATCGTCTATTTCTCGTGGGGTTGCCATAATACACCTCATAACCATCATATGGGAGTCATCCTCCATATCACTAGGCACTCCGTCCGACTCGCTCTCTTATCCCGCCTCATAAGTAAGGTCGTCTGACCCACAAGTGGAATCTAACAGGGCTAATTGTTTGGGTTTAGTAAGACAATCACTAGCATAGTGCCCTTGGATCCCGCAAACGTAACAGGTGATATTCGTTCTGTTGACCCTACCCACTGGGACTCTCTCACCAGAGGGGTTTCTATTATTCCTAGCCATTACGACTATGGAGGTTGAGTCGAGGGACTGATATTTTCCTTTATCCCTATAGGTGGAGGTGGGAGGCGGTCCTAAAATGGACTTGCTCTTTTGGAACGAGCGAGATTTACCTTTAAGCACATTGTGCTTCTAAATATCTAAGGCAGCGTTGAATATCACGTGCAAGTCGGTGTGACCATAACATAGAAGCTTTCCTTGGATATCGGGGTTTAGTCCCTTACAGAACCTTGAGAGGGTGACCTCGGGCATCTCTTTCACGTCACACCTAACCATCATGTCCTTCAGTAGGCTCAAATACTCAGACACCGACCTAGTCCCTTGCTTAAGGGTAGCTAAATCATCGAACATCTGTGTTCGATGGTACGTGGGGACGTACTGCTCCGTCCGCCTAGCCTTCATTTCATCCCAGCCAATGGGCAACGCACCGTTCTCGACTCTCAAACGCTGATCCTCATTTTTCCAAAATATTTTAGCATGCCCTAGAAACTTCATCCTCGCTACTCGCACCCTATCAGCATCGTTTAGAGTATACCACTTAAAATAGTATTCGATCTCCATGATCCAGTCCTCGAAGACTTGGGGATCCCCCAATCCATCGTAGGATGGTGGCTTGACTCGGACGGCCCGAGTAAGATCAAACTCGTAAGGTGCTCGTTGAGCGTCCTCATTAGGAGGGTGGGGGTAAGGATTGTGATTTTCTCCCACCCGTTGGTGAGCGGGTTGATTACGGGGTGCCCCTTGTGGTAATCCCATTCCGTGAAATGCCTCCCTAATAGCCGACAACTGCTCCGTGAAATCCTGACGGAGTTCCTTAATCTCAGTGAGGGCACGACCCTCACCCCGGTCATCATTCATATTAGAAGACGATGGAGGATATTCTGTACCTACCCTAGTGCGCTTGCAAAAAAAGAAGACAACATACTTAGACAGACCATAGAAGGAATTAATTCCGCTTAATGACTATAAGAAATTTAATTTTTTTTTTTATTTTCTTACAGGAAATAAAAAGAGGGTTATTAAAAAAAAATTTTGATTTTTTGCAGAAAAATAAGAAATCTAAGCCGCTATTAGCAGACCAAAAAAAATAATTTTTTTGAGATTTTTGACAACTAACGTGCAAACAGAAGTGCGGGTTAACGTGTTAAATAAGAGGGGAGGGTGCCAATTAAAAAACTGACAAGAACTACCTCTGATACCAAATTGATGTACGCCTCTACGGTAGACACAATATGGGCCATGAGAATAAAGCGGATGCCTCTTTAATTCCACTATTACACTCGCACAAGTTTTAACCGCAGCGCACTCGCAAGCGAATTATCACAGTTCACCAACATACGGTAGCTACACCGCTGAAATATCGAACGAATGGCTATTGGTCGATGTTCTCCCAAGCAAAATGGACCCACCCGGTCCGGACAAGCGTGGTTGTACCAAAAGAGGTCTACCAAAAATGCGATCAAAAAATGGTAGATCTCTCCCAACAAAAATTAAGGGGCTCGCCAAACCATTTCGGAAATAACGCGTTTAAGATAGATGCAAATCAAAAGGAAAACCATGAAGAATCTAACGATTCTAATCCAATGCAAAAATCTTTTTGACCACTAGATTATCAAGAGAGAATCACACTTGAGTGGAGAGGATCGTTACCCAAGTCAGAATAGATGATTCTGACTACCTTAGAAGGATCACTCTTCCACGGTTCCGCCGGAGTTGCGTCGGATGGAGAGATAGATCGTTTGCCTTGGCCGCTTCATACCGATGTCCAGATTCCTCATCGTAAAAGGAGACCTTTCTCGGATAAAACTACAAGTGAAGATGGGTGGCCGAATTTCTTCAAAGGGGTGATCGGGTGGTGGAGGTTGGTGGTCGTCCGGCTATGTGTAGAGGTGTTCGGGTAGATGCAGGTGGAGAGGAGTTGGCGGCTATGGAAGAGGAAGGAGAGGGGCGACTAGATTTGGGGAAGAAGAGGAAGGGGGTTGTGGTTTGGAAGAGGAAGATGAGGGAGAGGGCTGGCCTAATGCTTTAGAGAGAGAGAGAGAGTGGCAGCTAGGAGAGGAAGAAAGAGAAAGGAAGATTAGCAAGTAAGGAAAGTTTATGGTTTCTTTTCATTTCAACTTAACTTAAACAAAACACTACATGCCTATATATAGGCTTAACACCAAGTCTTGGCTATATGTAGCCCAAATAAAAATATCACACTCAATGTCTACATGTAGCCCAAATAAAATAACATACTCCAAATGTTTAAATAAAGCATGCTAAAAATATAAATGCTCTCAAGCTAATAATAGAAGAAGTTCAACTCGTTATTTGTCTTGCGCCGAGGGCGGTGATTGTAGCGCCGCTCCATACGAATGCCATGGCGACGCGAGTCCTTCATTGGAGACGAAGGACGGTCGTCCGTTAGCGTGTCGTCATCAACAACTTGGGGGCCGTCGTCTCCACCACCCAAAGTAATCTTTGGTGGATCTGAAAAAGGAGTTATCAAAGGATTTGGTAACATTTTCAACAGTTCTATTACTATTACCCAAGTAGCTTATGTGAAGGGTCTGAAACAAAACCTGATAAGCATAAGCCAATTGAGTGATCTTGGTTATGCCATTTCATTTATTAAGAATGGGTGTAAGATTAAAAGGACAAGTGATCAGTAGGTCATCTTGTCTGGTTATAGAAAAGGAAATGTTTGTTGACTAGACTTAGTAAGTAAGAAGAATGATTCTCCTGTTTTTCTTATTGCCGATGAGAAAGCCTCTCATTGTGTCAAATGGCACAAGAGGCTAGCTCATCTTAACTACAAGACTATTGGACATCTCTTTAGTAAAGAGTTAGTGAGGAATGGCCCTCAAGCTAAATGCTTTAAGGGTGGCATATGCTCAGCTTGTCAAAAAGGCAAGCAGATCAAATCCTCCTTTCACAGTCTTGATACCAAAGACTAAGTGAGGTGTTTGTACATTTTGCATATGGATCTATTTAGTCCTATGTCAGTTCATAGTCTAGGTAGGAAAGTCTATACCTTTGTGGTTGTGGATGACTATTCTAGATTTACATGGGTTTTCTTCTTGAGGCAGAAATCTGAAACTCCAACCATCTTCCACAATTTGTTAAACAAATTCAGAATGAACTTAACAATTCAGTGGTCAAAATCAGAAGTGACCATGGAACTGAATTTCAGTCTGAAAGTATGACAAACTTGTGTGAAGAATTTGGGATTCTTCAAGAATTCTCCTCACCTAGAACTCCTCAGCAAAATGTATTGCTGAAAGAAAGAATAGGACACTCATTGAGGCTGGAAGAACACTACTAAGTGACACTTCTCTCCTAGAATATTTCTTGGCTAAGGCAGTAAATACTGCATGTCATGTTCTCAATAGAGCATCCATAACCAAAAGCATTAAGAAGACACCCTATGAGATTATGAAAGGCAGAAAACCAAATATATCATATTTTAGGATCTTTGGTAGCAAGTGTTATGTACTTAACAATGGCAAGACTTACCTAACTAAGTTTGTTGCCAAATCCCAAGATGGGATATTTGATGGGTAGAGCAACATGAGTAAGGCATACAGGGTTTACAACTTGACTACACAAGTTGTAGAAGAGTCTGTTCATGTAGTGTTTGATGAATCTAAGCTTATTAACTGTGAGTTGTCTAGTAATTCTTGCAGTTCTACAGGTTTAAAAGAAAAGCTGGACATGCTAACTATTAGAGAAGACTAGACTGCAAGGCAGAATGAAGAAAATGATGGCTGTTGTCCAGGGGGAGTACAAGACCCACTAGATGCTAATGAAGACTATGAAGTACAGCATGATGGGGAGATTGAAGAGGCCAAACCTGTAGACAAATTGCCTCTAGCTATTAGACATCTAAAGGATCATCCAGCACACCAAATTATTGGTGATCCTAGACATGGTGTTCAAACCAGAAGCAGGAACATGAACACAGTTCTATGTTCAAGCTTCCTATCTCAGTTGGAACCCAAGAAATTTGAAGAAGCCATACAGGATTCAAACTGGATTTATGCAATGCAAGAGGAGCTGAATCAGTTCAGGAGATGTAAAGTATGGAAGCTGGTTCCAAAACCAAAGAATCACAATGTGATTGAAACTAAGTGGATCTATAGGAATAAACTAGATGAAAATGGCATCATAGTCAAGAACAAAGCTTGACTGGTTGCCAAAGGATATAAGCAGGAAGAATGAATAGACTTTGATCAAACATTTGCTCCAGTGGTATGATTGGAAGCAATAAGGCTATTGCTTGCCTATGTAGCTTATCAAGGGTTCAAGGTATTTCCAATGGATGTAAAGTCAGCATTTCGAAATGGTGACTTAAAAGAGGAAGTCTATGTTAAACAGCCCTTAGGTTTTGTAGATCCTCTTTATCCTAAGTATGTTTATAGGTTGAAGAAAGCCCTATATGGACTAAAACAATCCCCGAGGGCTTGGTATGAAACATTGTCTACTTTCCTCATTTAGAACAAATTTTTGAAGAGGAAAATAGACAAGACTCTAATTCTTCTTAGCAAGATTAACCTAGTCCAGATATATGTTGATGATATTATATTTGGATCAACAAAAAACAACCTCTATAGGAAGTTTGCAAAACTTATGCAATAGAAGTTTGAGATGAGCAGTATGGGTGAACTGATATTCTTCTTAGCACTCCAAGTTTGACAGACTGATGATGGCTTATCCATATCCCAGTCTAAGTTCACTAAGGAGTTAATTAAGAAGTATGGTATGGAGTCATCCTCCACCATGAGAACTCCAATGGGGACAAGTATGTCTATAGGCAAAGATAATGCAGGAAAACCTGTAGATGAGTCTTTGTATAAAGGTATAATTGGCTCCCTTTTATACTTAACTTACTAGACCAGACATCATGTATACTACATGTGTCTGTGCTAGGTATCAAGCAAACCCTCAAGAATATCATTATACTACAGTTAAAAGGATTTTGAGATATCTTAAGGAAACACCTAATTTTGGCTTTGGTACCCTAAGAATAGAGACTTTCTACTAATAGGGTATTCAGATTCAGATTTTGCAGGTTGCAAAGAAGACAGGAAAAGAACTACTGGCACATGTTAGTTTCTAGGTGGTAGATTGGTGTCACGGAGAAGTAAAAAGCAGACTAGTGTGGAAATTTCCACTACTGAGTCAGAATATGTTGCTGCAGGCAGCTGCTGTGCTCAACTATTATGGATTCAACATCAACTTGAAGACTATGGTCTCAAGGTAAGTAGAACTCTATTATTTTTTGATTCTACAAGTGCTATTTCTATTGCAAAAATTCTATTTCACATAGCAGAATTAAGCATATAAAAATTAGATTTCACTTCATTAGAAATCATGTTGAAAAAGAAGATATATGTTTAGAATTTGTCAATACTAATTATCAATATGCTAACATATTCACAAAACCCCTAGATGAAACCAAATTCAATAATTTCAAAATTTAATTAGGAATGCTGAACATAGAATAGAATGTCAAAATTGACTAAGTAATTATGTGTCAACACACAAAGTAATCTGTGTCGACACATAGTAGTCTGTGTCGACACATAGTAGTCTGTGTCGTCACATAGTAGTCTGTGTCGAGACATAGTAGTTTGGTGTTGACACCATTTCAACTGTGTAGACACATTATGTTAATTTTAGTCCGCCTTTTCACCTTCTGTGTTTTAGAAACATATAAATAGGTCGCAAACAAACCCTGTCGATATGCTTTCCATATTCTCGAGACCAAATCCCTGTGTCGACAAGCTCTTTTTCTTCCTAATCCCAACCTCTCTCAATCCCAATGGCGCCCAAACATTACGATAACATTAACGAGGGTTATGAACTCGTTCGTACCACCTTTGACAGCGCAGATCAAGAAATCCAAACTATAATTACCCTAATCACCAAAAATAGATTAGATTACCTTGTGTCAGAACCAACAAAATTTTTGTAGAAGGTAGTTCTGGAGTTCTATGCTGCCGCAACACTGGATTTGACTACACTACAGATAAAATACTCCGTTCAAGGAACAAAGGTCAAACTCACCTTGGAGAGTTTACGAAAGACTCTACACCTGCCGCGAGTTCTAGAGGAAGATGAAGTCCAATCTTCTAATACCAGGGAAGCCCTCCAATGGTGTGGACTGAATCCCACCACTAAGATTGGATCTTCCATAAACAGGAAAGGGATTAATTCCAAAGGAAAATTTCTTTCAGAGATAATTGGAAAGGTAATATTGTGCAAAACTGGCGGACATGATAGGATCTCTGCCTACATGATCAGCCTAATGACCAGAGTCATCTTCAAGATCAACACAAACTGGTCTGCAGTTATCTTCAAAACGATAAAAGAAAGCATCAAGAAACCAAACCTATGTAGAATAATAAGTCTCTATCTCGCTGAGACCATACCTGAAGTGATGCACAAGAGTGCAGGATCAAAAATCAATCACATGAGAAGGATGGATTTAAGAATTCTCTCCAAATGGGAAAGGGTGCTCACAAAAGACATTTCTACATCTCCAAAGCAACTGCCCCAACAAAAGACATTGATAGGATCTCTTACTACATGTTTAGCCTAATGACCAGAGTCATCTTCAAGATCAACACAAACTGGTCTGCAGTTATCTTCAAAACGATAAAAGAAAGCATCAAGAAACCAAACCTAGGGAGAATAATAAGTCTCCATCTCGCTGAGACCATACCTGAAGTGATGCACCAGAGTGCATCATCAAAAATCAATCACATGAAAAGGATGGATTTAAGAATTCTCTCCAATTGGGAAAGGGTGCTCACAAAAGACATTTCTACATCTCCAAAGCAACAGGGTACACTACTAGAAAAATGGCTTTTAGGCACGATTTTTTTTGCCACGGGGGAAAATCGTGGCTAATACTGAAGTATTAGCCACGGTTCCTATTCCGTGGCTAATAAGCTAGTATTAGCCATGGATGACTAATTCGTGGCAAATAACCCGACTTTTTCCACGGTTTGCTTGTCTCGTGGCTAATTATCTAGTATTAGCCACGGAAGCCCAATTCGTTGCGAAAGGTCTAGTTTTTTTTGTCCCACACCGCTAACAAAAAGTTCGATTTGGGGTTTATATAGCCCATTAAAAATTATTGTTTGAAATAAAACCGGAGCGGCGGCGGCGACTGGGTGGCGGCGATCGGGCGGCGGCCGAATATTTTTTTTATGTTAGGTTTATTACAGACACTTTAGCCACGACAATTGAACCGTGGCAAATAAGGAACTTTTAGCCACGGTAATTGAACCGTGGCTAATAACTTATTAGCTACGGATTCAGCGTGGCTAATACTATTAGCCACGCTCGCATTGCCCACGCCCATTTGCCGTGGGTAGGTCGTGGCTCATAGTTATTAGTAACGATTTTGGACTTTTAGCCACGGAAATCTGTCGTTGCTAAAAGTCTGTTTTCTAGTAGGGAAAAGAAGAAACCAACACCAAAAATACCTGAATCTTCTAGTGATTCAGAAGAACAAGTGATCTTTAGCTCAGATGAAGAACATCCAGAGACTGCTCAAGACAATTAAGATGGTGGTCAGGTGTAGGGGGATAAAATACCTGAAAGCACCATCCTCCTAGATCAATTTCAGGGGGAGCCTCATCCTGTGCAAGAGCCAACTCAGCTAGAGAGTGAAGTGGCTACTGCGACAATTCTTGAGGTATTGCATGATCTTCGTCAGGCAGCTATACAAACTGTGTCTAATACACTCTCTGTGCATTTAACTGTTGTTGAACAGACAAACCAAGACAACATTCAAGCACAGGATCTAGGAATGAAAAACACATCAGCACCTGCTGTTGTTCCATCCACTGCTCCAAAAACTGGTGCTCCATCTGTCCACACTCAAACAGAATTCACCCTTGAAGTGTTGTTTCCTGAGGTTCAGTAAGTTAGGACTGATGGGGAGCTTCCTAGGACTGAGAAGGAGCTGCCCTCTAGTCCTAAAGAGAAAGTTGATATAGCAAGCTCGTCAACATCTTATGATGAAGAAGCATCTAATGACAAAAGAAGGAAATTGATGGTTGTTAAGAAAAGAATCCTAAGCTATAAGAAGGCCTTGAAGACTGTTACTCTTCCACAAGCCCAAGGAGTTGACTACAACTCACTGCTGGTGGCTCTGCAGGTTAAATTGGATGAAAAGAGAGTTGCAATGGAGAAATATATGGATGAAAGCCAAAAAGAACTTCAATTCACCTTGGCTCAAGACATCAAATCCATCAGATTTGAAGTCAATCAGAATAAGAAGGAAATGACAGATTGCTTCCATAAGGGAGGCAATGTTATAGTCTATCTAGCACAGCAGCAACAGGAAGCCAGGACACAGATAGATGATCTCGTGGTCAAGCAAGGATATGTTCTAGAAAATCAACTAAGGATGAATAATAATCATAACTTAACCACATCATGTGATACTTACTGAATTATAGAAGACAGCCACAACATTAACTAAAGAAAGGGCTAAAGAGAAATCAGAATTTGATCAGATACTTAAGGAAGATTTAGCCTCCTTCAAGAGTGCTCTTCAAACATCTCAAAGTATAATCTCTGATCCGCTAAAAAGTTCAAGGCTTACTATAAAGAGGGCACTAATTACTTGGCTGATCAAGTTAGATTTCAGAAAAATTATCTTAGGGATCATATGGAGAGAGAAGTCTTAAAGGTGGAGAGGTTATTAGTCAATGCAGGCTCTGATCATGCTAAATGGATCACTAATGCCATCAGAGCCACTCTTGGCTATCCTCCTTTATATGATGATAATAATACAGCTACATCTGGTATCCAATCTACAGGTAATGAAGGGGGTCAGCAAGAGGTGGCTCAAATCATAAACCCTACTTCTAACTTTGAGGGTATTCAACAAATGGTACAACAGATGTATAGCACTCCATCAGATGCTCAGAATGTAATAATTGAGAAAGTGGAAATGTCTGAGGCTGCTCTGAAAAAAGAACAAGCAGCTCAGCTTTCCAAGAAAAGATTTAGAGAGCAGGCTTAGTCAAAGCCAGATTTTTAAAGATGGAGTCCTACATCAAGGAACATTATACTTACTGCCTGACAAGCTGTCAAAGACAATATGCATGATAGAGGCAAGTGGTATTCTGAATAATAATGGACTAAGTATCAACAGAGACAAGAGGTTATATATCAGTTCAGGAAGAATCACAAAGCTGGGAAGGTACCTGCTACTGCTGTTGAGCCAAGCAAATACTTCCCTAAGCATTATCACTATTTTGAAAGACAAAAGATTAAGGCTGAAGAGCTCAAGAAAAGAGATCTGAAAGGAAAGAAGCCACCTGAAGACACTGAACCAAGTGTACAAGCTAAAATTCTATCTAGCAAAGGAATAGTTATCAAGGAGTCTGACCTGCCTTAGAATAGTTTTACTAGATTTTAAATCTGTGTAAATCTATATAATGTCTTGAACTAAATCTTTGTAATTCTGAACATTGATTGACTTTGTCTTAAATCTGTTTTTGTATACTTAGAATCTGTTAATGCATGTTCATTATGTTTTAATATATTCTGTGAGATTAATGTTACATGCAATGTTTTTATTATTACTCTTGTCTCTGAAATTATGTTGACATCATAATCTTTGGTTTTATTATAAGTGATGAATATCATTGACTAAGGGTTATGAATTCTCCAAATAGGGGGAGATTGTTAGGTACATTGTAAAATGTGTACTAGATTTGGAGAAGCCTCACTTAACTCAATGATATTCATCAATGTGTATTTGATTGTATTTTAAGTTACTTTGTGCAGGTTAGGAAATTGCAAAGGAAATTTTCTAAGTACAAGTGTCGACACTTGTAGAAAGCTTTGTCGACACCAGAAGACAGATAGTGTCGACACGCAGGACTTGTGTCGACCCACAGAAAATCTGTCAACAACAATTGTGTCGACACACAGGACTAGTGTCGACACACATCTGGATTCTATCTACAGCAATTATGTCGACACACAGGACTTGTGTCGATACATTCCAGAACTCAATCAAGACCAGAAGCTGTGTCAACACACAGGACTTGTGTCGACACATTCCAGAAGTCAATCAAGACCAGAAGCTGTGTTGACACACAAGACTTGTGTCGACACATTCCAGAACTCAATCAAGACTAAAAGCTGAGTCGACACACAGGACTTGTGTCGACACATTATACAGAAGCCATGTCAAGAAGCTGTGTCGACACTATGGGAGCTGTGTCGACTTCACCAGGGATTGTGTCGACACTTAATCAATTTGTGTCGATACATATGGAGCAATGACTCGACACTTTGCTGACTGAGACAAAGACTCATGAAATGACTGGTGACTTGACAAGTGTTATGATCAACAAGGCTATTGCAAGTGTCAGAGTTGTTAGAAGTTTGTTATAAACCGGATAAGCCGGTAACCTTGGAGAAAGTCTATATAAAGACATACTCTATCATCTTACAGAGAGAGAACTTTTTGGGAAACAAAAAGGATAGAGAGCTTGAAGAATCCAAGTGAAGAAAGATACAATCATCAACAAGTCTCTAAGAGCAAATCAACATCAAGTTTGAAAGGAGAATTCAGATTAAATTCTGAGGAGTAGAAGGAAGCCAATTGAAGATCAACTTCAAGAAGATCAACCTTACTTTGTTCAGATTCAAGAAGCTTTGAAGAAAGCTAAGATAGGTTGAAACTAAAAGTTGTCAGATCTATCAAGAACTGACCAAGAAATCTTCTACCCTTTCTCTCTCTACTTGGGTGAAGGTTTTATACATCTTATTATCATTTTACTGTAGGGGCTTTTATAGATCTGAGTTGTAAGCCTGGGTAAAGGTTGAGGTAAGGCTGTATGCCTGAGGTAGGAGAGTTGTCTCTCTGAGTTGTAAGCCCAAATCTATAAAGGCTGAGGTAGGGCAAAGGCATTAGGTAGGAGTGTGGATTCACTCTGAGTTGTAGGAACCATCTTAGGGTTTTGAGCTGAAAGATCTGAGGATCTGAGAAAGAAAAAGGGAGTTGGGCCGAATCTAGTTCACTGCTAGATAGGCGAAGGGGGAAAGTGGATGTACCCATCATTTGGGGAACCACTATAAAACTGTGTGCATTCTGTGATTGGCTGTGGTAATTTAAATGTTGTGCTGTGATAGTTACTGATGATATAATCTAACTTGCATGAGTTATCTGCCTAAGTATTAAAAAGAATTGAACCTATTCACCCCCCCTCTAGGTGTTTAGGACATCTTGAAAAATAATTCTTTCACTTCTAGTACTCGAGTAATCCTTCTTTTGTACTCGAGTAGGCCTTGTCAGCACTCGAGTAATGCTTACCTTATTTCTAGAGAAGTTATCTTATGTTGGAGTTACCATGGTGATCTAGAAGTGATCAAACATGTAATCTCATTGCCAATGCAATATGAGCCTACAGGGTCGCACATAAGAGCATGTGGAGAAGTTGGAAGATTGACTGTATTGGTAAGGGTTACCAATCACCACCCAGAATAGGTCGGGCAAACGTTGCCAAAGGAAAAATCGTCGAGAATCAAAGGGTGTCGTCGAGTATGTCTCGCCGACTAAGGCAAAGTCGTCGAGAATCGACGGGAGTCGTCGATCCTGTCTCGCCGACTAAGGCAAAATCATCGAGAATTAATTTGCTGAAATCGTCGAGAATTGAGGACAGTGTCGTCAAGACTGTCTGCTGATTCTCGCCGAATCTGGCTGCTGATTCTCGCCGAATCTGCCTGTTGATCTCGCCGACTAATTCTCTCCGAACCTGTAAGTGATTCTCGCCGAATTTTATAGAAACCTTGTCCTGTGCGGTGTGCGGATAGCGATACTTTTATGCTTTTGGTATAAAAGGGGACTTAGGGTTTTGGGATCAATAAAAAAAAGGCTCTCGACAGATCGGGCATTTGTTTCGCCGCTCGCTCCGCCAAATCCTGAGCCCCGCCGGACGGATGAGTTCCTCTTTCACCGCCTCTTCGCTCCGCCGACCTCATCCTCTCCAGCGACAGTCGCCGGCGTTGCTTTTCCTGGAGCGGACCTAGCAGTCCGTGGAAGTGCAAAGGTGCGGTTGATCTCCTTCCCGACCCTTCGTGCGACGAAGCTCGGTGTTCTCCCGCTCGTGTGCATTTCTGCAGAGACGTGGACGTTATTCCACGTAGAACTCACCACCGGCGAGGACTCGAAGCTTGGAGCATCTCCGTTGAGTTGTGACTCAACGCCACTAAGGTATTTTGCCTAGTAATTTTGTTTACTTATTGATTCAACATTCGTGGCCCGATCCCATCTCTTTTGGGTTGTCCTGATGTTTTATTCCTTCCGCTGCGTGCACAAGCATTATTCCATCCTTATAGAGAAACCCAACAGTGGTATCAGAGGGAGGTTTCGGCCATGATTGTTGTTTTGGAAGTTAGGTTATTCCAGCGCGTGTAAACCTAGGGATTTAGAAGTGTTCTAAATGTCTAGATTTATTCCTGGTACATCAATTGTTGATGGTTTTTCCAAGGGATATCGGTGGGGCCATAACCCGCAGGTTAGGGGATCTACCCTTTGGAACCCGGTCAGGAACGTCTGGGATTTCGTGATAATTTCTAATTGTTAGAAATTGTCGTCTCCTTAGCAGTAACCGTCCCTCGAATGGTTAGTGAACCAGTGTATTGTTTTGGATTTTGCATCCAACAATAAGAGACGAGCTTGTCTACTGTTTTAAGTTGAGTTGTCTTTGCTTTTATCCAATGCATGTAAATCTGGAGATTTAAAAGAGTCCGGATGTTCAGATTTAGCCCTTCTCTTCTATCAAATGTTGATAGTGTCAGGTTGTGCACATAAGGGATGCATGTGGATTTTAGAAATTGTTTTTCAGTGGATGTGCACATTGATCAAATGTTGATCATGGTTAATGGTTAACCCATAATCAAAATCCCTTCCTCTAATATTAAGTGTTCGGATGACTTTCGATGGATGACACTCCTCCTGCCTCGATCGATGAAGGGTGTGCTTGCCAAAGCAAGGTGCATTAATCTATCTTGGTAAGGCTGCGAGCGGATAATTATGATATCCCACTGTCGACATCGGGTCTAACTTAACTAGGTGACCTCAAAAGTTGAGTGTCTAGAGGCATGGGGTTGGCATGCACCACATGATGGATGCGAATAAGAAGTTATTCACCAACCATACAAGAATTGCATGAGGATGCAATTGGCAAGCGTTGCCTACCTACATAACCGCATTGTGAGAGGAAAGCCAAAGCTGACTCATAGTGTTGGTGAAATACGGATCTTATCCCCTAAGAGAGTAGCTCGCATGAACTCTCCGAATTGATAGTGAGGGCTATTATTTTGAATAAAATAGTGGGAGTTTTTAATTGAAGTCCAAATTAAGAAAAATAATTGTATTTTGAAATTTTGGTACTGATTTATTCTGCATGAATTCTTGTAGAATTCCATGGCAAGTGGTTCACACTCCACTCTGTCTCTGAGAGCCATCCTTGAGAAGGATAAGCTCAGTGGGACTAATTACATGGACTGGTACAGGAACTTGAGAATTGTTCTCAGGCAAGAGCGAAAGCTCTACATCTTGGAAGAAGAAGCCCCCGAGGTGCCGACCGGGAATTCTTCCTGTGCTGATAAAGATACTTATAAGAAGTATACTGATGATGCCTTGGACGTCGAATGCCTTATGCTTGCCACCATGAACTCTGAGCTTCAGAAGCAACATGAGAACATGGGGTGCAAGGAGATTGACGAGCATCTCAAGAAAATGTTTCAAGGGCAAGCTCGTCAAGAGAGGTTTGACATCACCAAAGCGTTATTTCAGTGCAAGATGGGAGTTTGAGACTCAATAGGGACTCACGTACTCAAGATGATTGGGTATATAGAGAACCTTGAAAGACTGGGTTTTCCTCTGGGTCAAGAGTTGGCTACAGATCTGATCCTGCAATCGTTGCCGGACAGTTACGAGCAGTTTGTCTTGAAATATAACATGAATGAGATAGACAAGACACTACCCGAGCTCCTAGGCATGTTGAGAACTGTCGAGATCAATATGAAGAAGGCCAAGCGTGCTAGCCCCATACTGATGGTGCATAAGGGCAAGGGCAAGGCCAAGGAATTCAAGAAGATTAAGGTGGGACCTAAGTCACATCTTGAGCCCAAGTCTTCTGCACTGATGAAGAAGAAGAGCACGGTGAAGGAGGGGAAATTCCACCACTGTGGCAAGGCTGGTCATTGGAGGAGGAACTGTCCTTCGTATATTGAGGGTCTGCAGAAAATGAAGGGAGGTATGACCTCTGCTTCAAGTATTTATGTTATAGAGATAAACCTTTCTGCTCCTTCATCTTGGGTATTGGATACCGGATGTGGTTCTCACATTTATACAAATGTGCAGGAACTGGGAAGGAGAAGATTGCTGAGTAAAGGGGAGGTGGACCTGCGCGTCGGCAATGAAGCAAGAGTTGTTGCTGTAGCCATAGGGGTTTATTGTCTTTCTTTGCCCAGTGGGCTTGTAATTGAACTAGATAACTGTTATTTTGTTCCGGCAATAACTAGAAACATTATATCCATTTCATGCTTGGACATGATTGGATTTTCTTTTATTATTAAGAACAACTGTTGTTCTATATTTAAGAATGATGTTTGTTATGTTGTAGCCCAATTGTTTAATGGTCTTTATGTTTTGAACTTGGACCATCAGATCTATAATGTAGAAAATAATAAAAGACTAAGAACAAATGACTCAAACCCTACATATCTATGGCATTGTTGTTTGGGCCATATAAACGAGAAGCGCATATCCAAGCTCCATAAAGATGGACTTTTGGACTCATTTGATTATGAATCATTTGAGCGATGCAAATCTTGTTTTTTAGGCAAGATGACTAAGACCCCTTTCACTGGTTATACTGAGAGGGCTGAGGATCTCTTGGGGGTTGTACATAGTGATATATGCGGACCCATGAGTTCCATGGCTAGAGGTGGGTATTTCTACTTCTTTACATTTACATATGATTTCAGTAGATACGGATATGTGTATCTTATGAAGTGCAAATCCGATACCTTTGAAAAGTTCAAAGAGTTCAAGAATGAAGTAGAAAACCAGTTTGGTAAAAGGGTTAAAGCACTCCAATCCGATCGAGGTGGCGAATACCTGAGTCATGAGTTCCGTGATCATCTGAAAGAGTGTGGTATTGTATCACAGCTCACTCCACCTAGAACACCACAACATAATGGTGTGTCTGAGAGGAGAAATCGTACTTTGTTAGACATGGTACGTTCGATGATGAGTCAAGCAGACTTGCCTGTTTCCTTTTGGGGTTTTGCTTTAGAGACTGCTGCAATGACACAGAATCGCGCTCCAATAAAAACGGTTCTGAAGACACCATATGAGATATGGACTGGGAAGCGTCCTAATATGTCGTTCATTAAAATTTGGGGATGTGAGGCATACGTGCGACGTCAAATGCCTGACAAGCTGGAACCCAAATCGGATAAATGTTATCTGGTGGGATATCCTAAGGAAACGAAAGGGTATTACTTTTACCTACCGTCCGAGGGCAAAGTGTTTGTCACAAGGACTGGCGTCTTCTTGGAGAAAGAGTTCTTATCATGAAAGACTAAAAAGGTAGAACTTGAAGAAGTTCAAGAACCACAAGTAGTGAATGAACTGGAATTGGATTCTGAGACAGGACTACAAGATGTTATAGCTAAAGAACCTGCTCAAGAAACACAAGTCCTATGCAGATCTGGTAGACCGAGGTTTGAGCCTGAGAGATATGGATTTCTCATGTCTCAAATAGGTAATGTGTTGCTTATGGATCATGATGATGAACCAGCAACCTACACAAGAGGCTATTAATGGACCGGACTCCGACAAATGGCTTGAGGCTATGAAATCTGAGATGGACTCCATGTATGCAAACCAAGTTTGGAACTTAGTGGAACCACCTGAAGGGGTATGACCCATAGGGTGCAAATGGGTCTTCAAGAAGAAGACCAACATGGATGGGAATGTACAGACATTCAAAGGGCGACTGGTGGCTAAGGGTTTCAAGCAAATTCATGGTATTGACTATGATGAGACTTTTTCCCCTATTGCCATGGTAAAGTCCATAAGGATATTGCTTGCTATTGCTGCGTATTATGACTACGAGATCTGGCAGATGGATGTCAAAACGGCTTTCCTTAATGGAAACCACCTTGAGGAAGTGTACATGACACAACCAGAGGGTTTTGTATCCCCAAATGAAGCCACTAAAATATGCAAGCTGAACAAGTCCATCTATGGACTGAAACAGGCCTCTCAAAGTTAGAATCTTCGTTTTGATGAGAAAATCAAAGAGTTTGGTTTCATCAAGAATGAAGATGAGCCTTGTGTTTACAAGCGAATCAGTGGGAGCATTGTTGTCTTCCTGATATTGTATATAAATGACATACTTTTGATTGGGAATGACATTCCTACCCTGAAAGTTGTTAAGAACAACTTAGGGAACTGCTTTTCTATGAAGGACTTGGGTGAAGCGACTTACATACTCGGTATTAAGATCTATAGAAATAGATCGAAGAAGTTGTTGGGTTTGACCTAGAGTACATACATTGAGAAGGTGTTGAAGCGGTTCAACATACTTGAGTCCAAGAAAGGATTTTTACCCATGTCTCATGGTGTGAATCTCTCTAAGGACCAGTGTCCAAAATCTTCTGAAGATAAGGACCGCATGAAGTTGATTCCATATGCTTCGGCAATTGTATCAATCATGTATGCAATGTTATGTAATCGACCAGATGTCTTCTTTACTTTGAGCATGACTAGCAGGTATCAGTCAGACCCTGGTGAATGTCATTGGATTGCAGTCAAGAATATCCTGAAGTACTTGAGAAGGACTAAGGATGTGTTCTTGGTGTATGGTGGAGAGGAAGAGCTCGTTGTAAGTGGTTACACGGATGCTAGCTTCCAAACTGATAGAGACAACTCAAAGTCTCAGTCAGGTTTTTTGTTTTGCCTTAATGGAGGAGCCGTGAGCTGGAAGAGTTCCAAGCAAGAGACAGTTGCTGATTCTACAACAGAGGCCGAGTATATCGCTGCGGCTAACGCAGCGAAGGAGGCTGTATGGATTAGGAAATTCATCGACGAGCTTGATGTAGTTCCTAGCATTGTTGGTCCCGTAGTTCTCTACTGTGATAACAATGGTGCAATTGCACAATCTAAGGAACCTAGATCCCATCAGCGCTCCAAGCACATACTTCGGCGGTTCCATCTTATTCGTGAGATTGTCGAACGAGGAGATGTGAACATTTGCAGAGTGCCGACTGAGGAGAATATTGCGGATCCACTGACAAAGCCTCTCGCGCAGAGAAAGCATGATGGTCATACTAGATCAATGGGTATACGATACCTAAATGATCAACTCTAGTGAGAGCCTTGTGGGTTGCATGTAAACATATATTTTGTTGGCTGTTTATTGTTTATTCATATGATGAATTGTGTACCAAATGTTTCTTTTTTACAATTAATGGCAAGTTCTTTTATTGTGATTTTTTTCTATGTGATAGTTTAATTGTAACATAATAAATACCCTTAGAGTGTTCGCTTCCATAGGACATCAAGTACGTGACTTGAATGTGAGAGCCTATGATTTATTTGAAGCTTCATTCTTAAAAGGTCCCTGGTTGTTGTATCATCATAGAAGCTTAGGGTGATGATGATACCTTAAGACTAGCACGTGCGTTGACTGATGACAAGTTCTCACAGGTCATGATATTGTGATATCAAGTCATCACGTGGGTACTTGTTAATGAACATGTTATACTGGACAGACCCAACCTGAGATTACTTTGTGGATTGTTATCTAAACGTGTCACGAGTAGGTCTCAATTGATAATGGTGTTGTGGTCCTTTGACCTGAAGTCACAACATTCATCAAGTGAGGAAGAGCGTGTTTTGATGCCATCTAAAGTCTTTCTTGAGAAAGGTTGATGATAAGGGTGGTTGTTGGACACGTTACAAATCATTTAGGTGTTTGTGTGTGAGCAGATATGGGATTTTTCCTCCTATATGACAGGAGTTACGTCCATGGGCCCCTTGATGGAACTGGACTGAGAAATGCATGACCATGCTTGGTTGAGTCAGTATATGATATTGGACTCACCATTCTCTGGAAGTCCTTTCTAGATCAAGAAACTTGGATTGAGCTATTATGAGGGTGACACGGTCCATGCCTCTAGTTCTTTCCGGATGTAAGGGACAAAGGGACAAAGACAATGCTGGGACATTGTTCATAAAGGCTTATGAGTTATGAACTCTTATTACTTGGGGAGCAATGATGCATTGCTAGATGCCGCTCATTGTTTGTGAGGTTTTTGGTTTGATACTTTCAAGATCAAGTGGGAAACTGTTGGAGTTACCATGGTGATCTAGAAGTGATCAAACATGTAATCTCATTGCCAACGCGATATGAGTCTGCAGGGTCGCACATAAGAGCATGTGGAGAAGTTGGAAGATTGATTGTGTTGGTAAGGGTTACCAATCACCACCCAGAATAGGTCGGGCAAACGTTGCCAAAGGAAAAATCGTCAAGAATCAAAGGGTGTCGTCGAGTATGTCTCGCCGACTAAGGCAAATTCGTCGAGAATCGACGGGAGTCGTCGAGCCTGTCTCGCCGACTAAGGCAAAATCGTAGAGAATCATTTTGCTGAAATCGTCGAGAATCGAGGACAATGTCGTCAAGACTGTCTGCTGATTCTTGCTGAATCTAGATGCTGATTCTCGCCGAATCTGCCTGTTGATCTCGCCGACTGATTATCGCTGAACCTGTAAATGATTCTCGCCTAATTTTCTAGAAACCTTGTCCTGTGCGGTGTGCGGATAGCGATACTTTTATGCTTTTGGTATAAAAGGGGACTTAGGGTTTTGGGATCAATAATAATAAAAAAAGGCTCTCGACTGATCGGGCATTTGTTTCGCCGCTCGCTCTGCCAAATCCTGAGCCCCTCCAGACGGAAGAGTTCCGCTTCCGCCGCCTCTTCGCTCCGCCGACCTCATCCTCTCCGGCGACAGTCGCCGGCATTGGTTTTCCTGGAGCGGACCTAGCAGTCCGTGGAAGTGCAAAGGTGTGGTTGATCTCCTTCCCGACCCTTCGTGCGACGAAGCTCGGTGTTCTCTTGCTCGTGTGGATTTCTGCAGAGACGTGGACATTATTCCACGTAGAACTCACCACCGATGAGGACTCGAAGCTTGGAGCATCTCCGTTGAGTTGTGAATCAACGCCACTAAGGTATTTTGCCTAGTAATTTTGTTTACTTCTTGATTCAACATTCGTGGCCCGATCCAATCTCTTTTGGGTTGTCCTGATGTTTTATTCCTTCCACTGCGTGCACAAGCGTTGTGCCATCCTTATAGAGAAACCCAACATCTTATTCCTCGAGACGCTCTTGAGAAATCCTCCTTAGTACTTAAGAAATCCATCTTCATTACTCAACTAATCCTTCCCTAGTACTCGTGTAGTCCAGTCTTGCTGTTCTCGAGAAGCCTTCTTGTACTCGAGTAATCCTTCTTCTATACTCTAGTAGGCCTTCTTCAGCACTCGAGTAATTCTTACCTTCTGTCTCGAGAAATCTTCTTCTATACTCGAGAAGCTCTCTACAGTACTCGAGTAATCGTTGTCTTCATCTCGGAAAATAAGTTCAGCGACCACGGTTCATTCTTCTATGTGTAAAGATATTTATATTATATTTATTATATATATATATAAATATAAATACTCTACTTCTCCATCCTCCTTCATTTAGACAGAACTACTGTTATTTTTCCCAAACAAGAGCGGCATGAGCGAGAGAGAGAAAATCCTTCCGTAATTCTTCCGGTGGCTGCCGACGGTGCTCCGGTGCTCAAAATCTTCAAACAAACATAGATTCGGAAAGCTCTAAGCGAGAGCTTCGTCATCGTGGTAAAATCTTCCCTGTTTCTTGAGGTTTTCTCGTTAGGGTTTTTGTCCCAAACCTCTATTTCGGCTATTTCTTGTTAGATTTCGACTTCCCTCGTCTTCTTTAGCCCCGATCTACGACAAGGAGCGATATGGAGAGTTTTTTCGGCAAAACCAAGGCAAGTGGTGTTTTTCCCTTTTCCTTCTCCATTCCAATCTTGATGACAACTGTTAACCTCATTCTATTTAATATTTCTGAACTATTGTCATTTTGATTTGTAGATATATTTTATCTTACTTTTAAATCCACATGGATTATTAGTTTGATATGATGATTTAACCTTGTAGTGTTGTAGTGGTTTGATGGAAATGTTAAATTGGTGGCTTTAATCATTCCTAACTTTTATGTAGGATGTGTTAAGAGTTATTTAGGATTGTGAAATCCTTCCTAAGGTTGATCAACCATTTCTTTAATCTAGTATGTCAAGTAGAATCCGATGTGCCAAGTCTTGAGATATATCATGATTCTCTTGTTTGCGGGAGTTAGTGGGCGTATCCACCTCCGCATTCTTTTGAGACTTATTAGTACCTTTTGGAACTCTACTGGGTTTTTGGGCATTTGCGGTGAATGGTGGAGTGGATGTGTCTCCCCGCAGTTAGATGGATATTATATCTATGAGGGTGTGTCCAGATGAGTTACCACCTCGCCCGTGTTTTTGGGTAGAGTTGACTACATGTTGCTAATAAGGTTGTTATGATATTCTTGCTTATGATTAAATCATGTTTTCCACCTTTTAAGCCTTGTGCATCTGGTGTATTTTGATGTGCGCGACGATTCACGTATGTTCTATTTACTTATTCTTTTGTACTTTACTTCCGTACTTCTGGTCTTGGGTTGGTACCCCTTTTTGCCTTTGTTTACTTTTTTGGCTTACTTTTTCTGACACTGATTGTACCTTCTTGCTGAGGTGTTCTGTATTTGGAACGCCTTGTAACGTCCCAATTCACGCTAGGCCCCTCACACGAGTTTTGAGTCAAGAGACTTGACTCGGGCTCGGGGCGCACTGGCAAAAGGTGTAAAGTGTGTTGATCAGAGTGATGGGTCGAGTGATATCCGATGAAAATCAATGAGAATGGAAGTTGATGCACGCCGATCGACGGGTATCGGGAATGATACACGCCGATCGACGGGTATCAAGAATTATACTCGCCGATTCGACGGGTATCGATGGTCGATACCCGCCGGATTCAGAACTGCAGATTGGGAATTAGGTTAAGTAAATATCGACGAGAATACCCGGCGATTCTCAACGATCGACGAAAATGCCCGGCAATTCTCACCGATCGTCTAGAATGTCCGGTGATACCCACCGATCTTCGAGTATTGTTGACTGATACTCAACGCACTCAATGCCAGGATAGCTAAGTGAAATTCGCCGGGTATCATTGTTGATACCCGACGAATTCGTCGAGAATGCCCGGCGATTCTCACCGATCGTCGGGAATGGCAGTTGATTCCCGTCGAATTTGACTTGTGTGTTTCTTCGCCCAGGCAGATTTGCCGGCTTGTACAGGCGGACCGAATCGGACTTCGGGATTCGTGCTGGATGATTCCTTGGACCAGTCATTTCAAGTAAGACTTAATTTGGGCGGTCCAATCAGAGGATGACACGTGGCAGAAGGGATTTAACCTAATGCATCCATTTATAAGAGATGATAAAGCCGAACCCTAGCCATCCTTGCCGATCGACCTCTGCCGTCATCGCGGACCTCGCAAAACCAACGGAGCCAAGTGAAGTCGTCGGAACTCCTGGAGGCGGCCTTCTCTCTCTCTCTCCTTCCTTGTCGTGAAGAATAATGACAACTGATGCCGCGGAGGAGGATGACTAGATCCATAGCCGAAAATGGTGGTACCGCTGGAGATGAGGTGAGCTTCCTCCCCTCTCCCTTGGTGCAAGATCTATAGTTAATATTCTAGGAGAGATATCGAATCCATAGAGTCTTGATGGTGAGGAGATGATTTCCTAGGGAAAGCCATGCCTAGATTCGTTAATCTAGGTTTAGGTGTCTTCATCCTCCTCATCATTCAAAGTGAGGATGAGAGAGGGATTCGTGGAGAAATATGGCTTTGTGAGGGTGAATAAGGGTGGACGAATTTCTGGAGGAGTTTTTGGGAGATCAGTGTAAGGAGGAATATGAACGAATGTCGTTCATCTCGCCTTAAGATGAGTGCAGAAATCTGATTTCTTCACGCAGCAATCTTCGTGACTAATTTCGGGGGTGTTCTAGTCATATCTGGGTTTTTGAATAAACATGAAAGTCGTATCCCTCGAAATTATCTTTCCAACGAGTGGTTGCACGTTTCCAGGCGATACATGTAGCCACGGGAAAGTAAGTTCGAATCTGCTGCGATTGGGGGGGGGGGAATTCCACCCAGGAAATCTGTAACCTGTACGTAACAGACTTCGAGTGAATTTCTGGTGTGATGTGATCAAATCTGGGCTTTCGACTAAACACGAAAGTTTTAGCCCTTGAAATTATCTATCCAACGAGTGGTTACACGCACTCGTTTGATTTCTGTAGCCATGGAATCCTTGGTCGAAGTTGCTGCCCGAATTAAGGCTGCACCTGAATTCTGGGCTGTGTATTGTGGTATTCAATTCGGTGGAATTTAACGTTGCGATCCAACTCGAGGCTTGGGAGAACTCTTTTGACATAATCATCATAGTGATATGATAAGTTGAGGTTCTAAATCTGAATTCGTATATCAAGTTGTGGACAAGCTTAATTGAAGGAAAGAGCTTGATATAAATGGGTAGTTATAAATTGATAGATGTATAAATGATTTAACAATGGCCATGATGTATGTTGAATGGATAGAAGAGAATTAGTAATCCAATGATTAGAGTGTCGTCATCCTACGGGTAGCATTGTGGAAGTAACAAGTGCGGTGTTGACCGTCACTAGTTGGAATGAGTTTGAGATGAGTAAAATTGGACGATTGGGCTTGGTCCTCGGTGTTCACGTCCCAAGGCTCCTTTTGTGCCAAGTGAACGATTGGGCTTGGTCCTCGGTGTTCATGTCCCGAGGCTCCTTCTGTATTTGATGGATGGTTGGGCTTGGTCCTCGGTGTTCATGTCCGGAGGCTCCTTCCATGCCATGATTTTGTGGAATTGCATGTGGTGTAAGTCGACACGTGGTGTCGTAATCCCGAGTTAAGGATAGTGTGGCAGGTCTACGAGCTCGCCAATCATCACACCGATGGGAGTTAACAGTTAGACCTTGGGCGGTTGGGCTTGGTCCTCGGTGTTCACGTCCCGAGGCTCCTTCTGTGCCATGTGAACGGTTGGGCTTAGTCCTCGTGCTCATTTCCGGGGCTCCTTCCGTGTCATACCTTAGGCTAGTTTGGGGCTAGGATCTTTGTGCACATTTACCCAAGAGAACCCGCTGAGCCGCAGTACGTATGTGAGCTCCGCTGTTGTGTTTTTAGGGTTAAGGCGTACGGAGGCCTAGGCCAGGTAGTGTAGAGACCAGCCTAGTAGTGGAGATGCCCGCTCTACTGTCACCATTTTGCCACGACGGTTGACGCCTGAGAGGTTAGCTACCTGCTCGAATAGTGGGAACAATAAGTCTGTGTCGACATAGCGGTTTCATGTGCTAGATCATGGGTGTGTCATTGCATTGCATACATAGCATTGCACTTCATTACATACACAAGACCCTAATCGTATAAGTTTGTATGGGCACTCCTATACGATGAGTTACTTACTGCTGAACGACCCTCAACTTATATGCTTGTATGGGCATCCATATAAGTTGAGTTACTTACTGTTATAAAATTATACTCTCTTGCTGCTGTAGATGGTAGAATTGTAGAATAAGAGGTTGTACATTTATACACTACATTTATTGCTACCTATGACTTGTATACTTGCTTCACCTGCTTGTACTACTGATATATATATTTTACCTGTTCCTTTCTCCGCCCGGTGCCGAGGAGTCGCCGGGAGAGCGGATGTGAAGCCACTTAGTCTTTATGACTAACGGTTGCTACGTCTTCCTTTTAAGGAGGAAACCCCGCAGGTGAAGCAGCAGGCTATGCAGCTAGACAGCCAGGCCAGGACGACAAGGCCTGAGGGGATGGTACCGTCGCTACCGTCGGTTACAAATGTGAGTGAGAGAGATTTTATTATAGCTCTTCGGGGCAATTCTATTTACGTACTCTGATTATGTCGAAGCTTGTTTAGCTTCTCTTTTGCTGTACTTATGGACTTATGCTTAGTGTGGGTTGACTTTTTTTATTATTATGGTTGGGTTGGCATTTATATGTTGATATTGGTTGTAGCCGGCAGGATAGGCGTCTTGTGGTACAGGCTGGCCTGAGTGTTAGTGTTATCGCAAGGCGGCTGTTCTGGGCTTAAGCCCATCTCGTGCCGTGTTTTGTGTTCCGGGAGGGGGGGGGTCTCACAAATGGTATCAGCTTGCTACGATCCTCCAAGGAGAAAGTCACTTAACAATGGTGCCACCCCCATTTGATTAGTCAGTTTGGGGACAAACTGACTTAGCGGAAGCAGTGGTGTGCCCATATGTAATTCACACTAAGTTTGTTAATCTTTAACCTTAGATTAGCCAACCTAACCTTAGGTTTGTACCCTATGTGTAGATTCCAGTACATGCTGAGCCAGTGAGGGGCACCCCCACCCCTTCCGTACCTACACAGTTCCAACAATCAGAGCTGGGGCAGAAGCTCACAGCTATTTATGACGCCTTTAGGTCCCAATCTCAGCAGGCACCTGTACAACAACATGGTCAGGGATCTAGTTGGTTAAGCATTTTCGAGCTCTCTCCCCTCCCGCTTATATTGTGACAGAGTCGGCGGTGCGTACGGAAGAGTGGCTCGACACTATATAAGAATTGTTGGCAGGAATAAGATGTCCAAACAATATGGCGGTGACCCTTGTGGTGACACTCTTAGAACTGCACACCAAAAGGTAGTGGAAGTCCCTCATGGGCTCCACTTTTCGTGGAAGAGTGTACACATACATTAGTTGGAGCGAATTCTCTGAAGCCTTTTTAGAGAATTTCATCTCCTCGACCGCTCGGGATGGTCTTGAAGAGAGATTTTTGCAACTAAAGCAAGGGTCCATGTCGGTGACAGAATACCAACAAGAGTTTCAGCACTTTGCTATATTTGCTGATTCCTATGAGTTGGATGATAGAGGGTACGCACAAACGATTCTACAAAGGCTTGCGAGATCCCCTAAGGTAAGCCCTTTTGTTTATAGCGGACTCTAGTCTAGCGGAGATTATCGATATTGCGAAGAGATTGGAAGCAGACCACTTGGGAAGTGGTAGGATGCCTGCGGAGGGCGTGATGGAAGCCGGCCCAGCAATAGAAGGAGATTTGACAATAGAAGAGGAAGAGGATATCGGAGGGGTGGCGGGCGTTTCCCCCAGAACTTTAGAGAGGAGCGTCTGATTCCGCAACCGCCAGCATTACCTCCACCTCAACAATATCTGCAACACGGCGGAAGGCAGGAGCGGGTATTCTTTGAATACAACCAACCGGGCCACATTCGACGCTACTGTCCGCAACTGTTTGGAGATGCGCCTTTTGCTTTCCCTCTAGCAGCCCGTCGAGAGCGAGGGTATGTGCGTGGTCGAGGATGTGGACGACGAGGAAGAAACCCCGGACCCACTCGGGATCAGATGTTTGCCTTGGATATGACTCAAGAGCGGAATCCTTAGGAGATGATTGCAGGTACGATTTGAATTAGCCATTTTGCTTCCATTAATATCCTCTTGTGGCTTAAGATATACTAGACGTCTAGCTTGATTAATATTAAATGACACTTATGCACCATGATGGTCGGCGGGAAACGGCTTATACATTATTTGACACCGGTGCCTTACATTCTTTCGTGTCTGAAGACTTCATCAAGGATATACACGGAGTACAATATTTCACTGGTATTGCTCGAAGCACCTCCCAGACGGATTTGATATGACGGCAACCGCGAAGTGTGAGTTGTAGATAACCATTGGGGGAAAGACCTTTGATACCCCCGCAATAATTTTGAGAATACCAGAATTCGACCTCATTCTGGGCATGGCGTGGCTGGATTGGCACCATGCAAGAATCGACTGTGCGGAGAAGCAAATCTATTTGAGGCATGGATATACTGATGTAATCTTCCAAGGTATAAATTTCGCACCACGAATATTGTTATCCTCAATCCAGACCTTAAAAGCTCACATGAGAGGGGATGAAGTCTACATGATATGTTTCGAACTAAAGGAGATGAAGGTAGATGTGAAGGATGTGCGGGTAGCACAGGATTTCCCTGAGGTATTTCCTTAGAAATTGCCAAGGTTACCCCCGTATTGAGAAGTGGATTTTCAGATTAAGCTTGTATCAAGAGCTAAGACTGTCTCAAGGACCCCTTATCGGATGGCCCCAAAAGAACTCGCGGAGTTTATATTTCAACTGTAGGAGTTGGTAGAATCAGGGTTTGTTTGCCACAGCTCATCACCTTGGGGAGCCCCTGTTCTATTCGTTAAGAAGAAAGATGGAACCCTAGATTTATGTATAGACTATCGGGAACTCAACTGACTGACGGTACGGAACACTTATCCGTTACCTCGGATCGATGTGTTGTTCGATCAACTGGTGTGAGCGCATTAGTTCTCTAAGCTTGATTTGCGCTTGGGGTATTATCTGCTGAGAATACTAGAGGATGAAATCCAGAAGACGGCTTTCAGCTCGAGGTACGACTTATATGAGTTTACGCTGATGCCGTTTGGGCTCACAAATGCCCCATCAGCTTTCATGAGCTTGATGAATAAAGTATTTGAGGCCTATCTAGATGTCTTCATCATTGTGTTTATTGATGACATTTTAGTCTACTCTATGACAGAGGAAGAACATGCCGGGAATTTGGCCTTAGTTCTTGAAAAGTTAAAAGAGCACGCCCAATTCGCCAAGTTTAGCAAGTGTGAATTCTGGCTTAGGGAAGTGGCTTTCCTGGGTCATGTAATCAGTGGGGCTGGACTAGCTGTGGATCCGGCCAAGGTGCGTACCGTGAAGGAGTGGTCGCCCTTGAAGTCGGCGACCATGTGAGGAGTTTTCTTGGACTTGCTGGATACTACCGCAAGTTCGTAAAAGGATTCTCTAAGATTGCCCTCCCGCTTACTTCTTTGACAAAGAAAGGAGTGCCATTTGAGTGGACACCCCAATGTGAAGAGGCATTCTAGGAATTGAAGGATAGACTTACCTCCGCCCCCATCCTTGTCATCCCGTCTGGGAAGAAAGGATTCCAAGTTTACACGGACGCGTCTTATCAGGGGTTGGGAGCGGTGTTGATGCAGCACGAGCACGTAATTGCTTATGCTTAAAGACAATTGAAAAAGCATGAAAACAATTACCCGGTGCATGATTTGGAGCTAGGAACAGTGGTGTTCGCCTTGAAGGTATGGTGGAATTATCTATACGATGTCCACTACGAAATCTTCTCGGATCATAAAAACTTGAAGTACGTCCATACCTAGATGGAATTGAACTTAAGACAAGGGCGGTGGTTAGAATCTCTATGCGACTATGAGTTCACCTTGAACTACCACCCCGGAAAAGAGAATTCGGTAGCCGATGCGTTGAGTAGGAAAGTTCCCGGCTCGAGCTCAGAGTCTCAGTTTATGAGCATGGAGTTGGCACGGATGATTGAGGAGATGGCAATTACATTGATCTTTAAGGCTCCTTCGGCAGAATACTCGGAGTACTTGTTCAGCATGAGCATGGTTTGTGATATCCGGGACTGAATCTGAGTGGAGCAAGGATTGGATGCGGCTCTGGCCCCGGCACACAAGTTGATCGAGGACGGGGCAACCGACGAGTACACACGAAAGAACGGCCTCGTGTACTTTTGCGGCCTGCTCTACATTCCCAAGGGAGGTAAAGTCTGGGAGAATATCTTGAGAGAGGCCCATTGTTCTCAATACTCAGTGCACTCGCGAATTTCTAAGATGTACACCAGCTTACGGAAGACGATGTGTTGGCCAGGAATGAAGAAGGATGTCCGATACTTTGTCACGCATTGTAAAGCCTACCAAAGAGTGAAGGCTGAGTGCAGGAGTCCCGGTTGCCTGTTGCATTCGTTGCCCATCCCCGAGTGGAAGTTCAAGGGTATTTCCATGGACTTCGTACATGGTCTACCTCGCTCCCGCTCAGGAAATGATTCAGTGTGAATGATTGTTGATCGCTTGACAAAAGTAGTCCGGTTTATCCCAATGAAGAAGGAGGCTCATGTGAATGTCTTAGTATGCCTTTTCGTGGAGCAGTTTGTACGGTATCACGGCGTACCTAAGACGATAGATTCAGACCGTGATGGTCGTTTTACCTCCAAGGAATGGAAGGCGGTACAGGCATATCTAGGCTCTTACCTTACCTTCAGCACCGCATTTCATCCTCAAACGGATGTGCAGTCTGAGCGGACCATCCGAACATTGGAGGATCTGTTGAGGTTGTATGTGATAGATAGGGGAGAGACGTGGGAAAGACTCTTGCCCTTAGTGGAATTCTCCTACAACAACAGTCATCAAGCTAGTATTGGCATGGCACCCCATGAAGCCCTATATGGAAGGAGGTATAGAACCCCCTTGTCTTGGGTGCAAGACGAAGACCAGAAGGCATTGGGAATTGAGTATATTGACGATACTGATGTGGTAGTTAGATCGATACGGGATCGCATGCTTGAGGCTCAAAGTCAGCGGGCGAAGTATTATAATGCAAGGCACCGTATGGTGGAGTTTCAAGTGGGTGATAAAGTGTTCTTGAAAATCCGACCGATGCATGGAGTGTCACGGGTGCGGGGAGTGAAGAAGCTCAGCCCATGGTATGTTGGGCCCTATGTCATATTAGAAAGGATTGGCCCCTTGGCCTATCGGCTGGAGCTACCGCCCGAGCTAGAGAATCTCCACGATGTGTTCCATGTATCGTCACTTCGGAAGGCGCAGTTGCTGCCTGAAAAATACATCCCCATAACTGATGGTAAGGTGGCTTCTGATAGATCTGTGCGACTGGAGCCGGTACGGATCGTTTATAATGAGATAAGAACCTTGTGCCGCAAAAGTGTGCCTCTAGTAAAAGTGCTATGGTCTAATCATGGGAAGGAAGAATTTACTTAGGCCGGTGGACTTGATGCAGAAACGCTACCCGGAGTTGTTTGCTTCAGGTAGTTTTATCTAAAAGCATATGTTATTTTTGTATGCTTTACTCCCCATATCCTCAGCCTTATTTTGGATACGAAATCTTTTATTTTTGTTTATAGGATTTGTAACATCCCAATTCGCGCTAGGCCCCTCGCACGAGTTTTGAGTCAAGAGACTTGACTCGGGCTCGGGGCGCACTAGCAAAAGGTGTCAAGTGTGTTGATCAGAGTGATGGGTTGAGTGATATCCGATGAAAATCGACGAGAATTGAAGTTGATTCATGCCGATCGACGGGTATCGGGAATGATACTCGCCGATCGACGGGTATCAGGAATGATACTAACCGATTCGACGGGTATCGATGGTCGATACCCGCCGGATTAAGAACTGCAGATTGGGAATTAGGTTAAGTAAAAATCGACGAGAATGCCCGGCGATTCTCACCGATCTATGAGAATGCCCGGCGATTCTCACCGATCGTCGAGAATGCCCGGTTATACCCACTGATCGTCGAGTATCGCTGACTGATACGCAAAGCACTCAATGCCGGGATTGCTAAGTGAAATTCGCTGGGTATCATTGTTGATACCCGACAAATTCGTCGAGAATGCCCGGCAATTCTCACCGATCATCGGGAATGGAAGTTGATTCCCGTCTAATTTGACTTGTGCGTTTCTTTGCCCAGGCAGATTTGCCGGCTTGTACAGGCAGACCGAACTGGACTTCGGAATTCATGCTGGATGATTCCTTGGACCAGTCATTTCAAGTAAGACTTAATTTGGGCGGTCCAATCAGAGGATGACACGTGGCAGAAGGGATTTAACCTAATGCATCCGTTTATAAGAGACGATAAAGCCGAACCCTAGCCATCCTTGCCGATCGACCTCTGTCGTCATCGCGGACCTCGCGAAACCGATGGAGCTGAGGGAAGCCATCGGAGCTCCTGGAGGTGGCCTTCTCTCTCTAAAAGAGAAGGGATAGATACTACTCTAGAGGGGGGGTGAATAGAGTAATCAAAAATTGCACTAGCAAAGTTGACTTTCTACTCAACTCCCTTGCAGTTAAATGCGGAATGAAAGTTATAGATATTAAGATTAAACCTTAGAACCTAACACAAGTGTTGTGCACAAACTAAAGCTAACTATAATTACAGTTAAGCTTTGGGTCCTATCCAGCAACTAGCAAACGTAGTTAAGATCTAATCACAGACACAATGCAAGTAATTAAATAAAGCAATCCAGACGACACAAGGAATTTAAGTGGTTCCCCAAACAACTAGCATATCCAGACGACACAAGGAATTTAAGTGGTTCCCCAAACAACTTGGGTACGTCCACTCTTCTACCAACAAGGTATGAATCCACTCAGGTTTTTGATCAGGTGCCCTGCCACCAACAAGATCTGCTTCAGGTAGATCAAGAAACCCTTTAGACTTTTGATCAGGTGTCTAAAAACCAACCAAAGGTTTTTGATCAGGTGCCCGGCCACCAAGGGATACTTTTGAAGGGAGTAATAACCCTGTACAGGAGGGGGAAAGGAGGTTAAGGTGTCTTCTCTATTTTACAATAGATTAGAGAAGCACAATAACTTGCACTGAGCTAGAAAGCTCTAAAATAATCAAGGCTCCCCCTGGCTCAAAGAACGTCCAGGTGAAGTCTTGCTTCAGTGCAGAAACACTTCAGTAAATACTGAAGGAAAAACTACAAGAAGATATAAAATAAGAAATGAAAATCTTCTAGCAGCTATCTTCTTCTTCTTCTTCTTCAAAAGATCTCTGAGTCAGAACTTCATGGAACAGGAGAACTCAGGTTGAAGAAGGGCAGAAGAGCTAACACTTCTCAGTTGAGTGAAGATTGCTGAGAGCAGTTAAACTTGTTCTTGCTGTAAGCTTGCTGAATGAATATTATCTGAGAACTAGTTGATCTCTTTTCTATGTGAACTAAATGATTTCTTCTTCAAAGAAGTCTTTATATATCAGCAACAACGACGACTCTAATTGAGTTTGAATCTTGTCTTTTTCTGAACTCTGCAAGCTGGGCTGCAAAAAGAATAAAGCAAAATAAAAATACTGCAGGCAGATATCCTATAAAGGGATAAAGCTTTCTAAGAAGCTGCATCAGAAAGAAATCTTTATGGCCAAGGAAGACTTTTTGAGTCTAACGGCTATAAAGGACAGCCTGGCAGATAAAGCAGATTGCATATCTCAGCTATAAGACAAATAACTTTGTCAGAAAAGATTAGCTCATGCATATAGAATGGAACTGATATTGCATGGAAATAATGTCACAAATTATTCAGATAATCTATTATAAAATATGCCAAAATAAATATGAAATTAGTCACATCATAGAAGACAACAAAACTAAATAAGAGCATACAGCAAAATGTCGAACGACCCTCGGAGATCGTCAAACGGCGCACAGAGATCGTCGACCTATCGGACAGATAGTCGAACGATCCAGATAGTCGAACTATCAAAGAAGATAGTCGAACTACCTCGGCAGATAGTCGACCTATCAGAACAGATAGTCGAGCTATCAGATAGTCGATCTATCCGGACAGATAGTCGAACTACCAAACAAAAATAGATAGTCGACCTATCAAGCAGATAGTCGACCTATCACAGAAAACAGATAGTCGACCTATCAACAGATAGTCGACCTATCAAAACAAAACAGATAGTCGACCTATCAACAGATAGTCGAACTATCAGATAGTTGAACTATCCAAGCAGATAGTCGAACTATCGAAGCAACACAGATAGTCGACCTATCAACAGATAGTCGAACTATCAAAACAAGCAGATAGTCGACCTATCAACAGATAGTCGAGCTATCAGATAGTTGAACTATCAGGACAGATAGTCGAACTATCAAAGCAAACAGATAGTCGACCTATCAACAGATAGTCGAACTATCAACACAGATAGAACGTCGACCAACTGATAGACGATAGTCGATCAGCTGATAGACGATAGTCGAGCGACGTTCGACTATAGTCGAGCGACGTTCGACTATAGTCGAACGAAAAACTACTTAACCAAATATTCATCTGGAAAAGCAATTCTACACAACTAGAGAATCTAACCTATCAACTAACCTTTGACCATAGATAAAACATGGGTCAAGAGACAGAAAGAGAGGACTGAACTCAAATCAAAACCTAGGATACCAACACTCTCTCTCTCTCTTTCCTTATCGTGAAGAACAACATCAACTGATGCCGTGGAGGAGGATGACTAGATCCATAGCCGGAAACGATGGTACCGCTGAAGATGAGGTAAGCTTCCTCCCCTCTCCCTTGGTGCTAGATCTGTAGTTAATATTCTAGGAGAGATATCAACTCCATAGAGTCTTGATGGTGAGGAGATGATTTCCTAGGGAAAGCCATGCCTAGATTCGTTAATTTAGGTTTAGGTGTCTTCATCCTCCTCATCATTCAAAGTGAGGATGAGAGAGGGATTCGTGGAGAAATATGGCTTTGTGAGTGTGAATAAGGGTTGACGAATTTCTGGAGGAGTTTTTGGGAGATCGGTGCAAGGAGGAAGATGAACGGATGCCGTTCATCTGGCCTTAAGATGCGTGCAGAAATCTGATTTCTGCACGCAGCGATCTTCGTTACCAATTTGGGGGGTGTTCTTGTCATATCTTGGTTTTTTACTTAACATGAAAGTCGTAGCCCTCGAAATTATCTTTCCAACGAGTTGTTGCAAGTTTCCAAGCAATACTTGTAGCCACGGGAAAGTCAGTTCGAATCTGCTGCGATTGGGGCGGGGGGAATTCCACCCAGGAAATCTGTATCCTGTACGCAGCAGGCTTCGAGTGAATTTCTTGTGTGAGGTGATCAAATCTTGGCTTTCGACTAAACACAAAAGTTGTATCCCTTGAAATTATCTTTCCAACGAGTTGTTACATGCACTCGTTGGATTTCTGTAGCCATGGGAATCCTTGGTCGAAGTTGCTTCACGGATTAAGGCTGCACATGAATTCTAAGCTGTGTATTGTTGAATTCGATTCGGTGGAATTTAATGTTGCAATCCAACTCGAGGCCTGGGAGAACTCTTTTGACATAATCATCATAGTGATATGATAAGTTGAGGTTATAAATCTTAATTCGTATATCGAGTTATGGACAAGCTTAATTGAAGGAAAGAGCCTGATATAAATAGGTAGTTATAAATTTATAGATGTATAAATGATTTAACTATGGCCATGATGTACATTGAATGGATAGAAGGGAATTAGTAATCCAATACTTAGAGTGTCGTCTCCCTACGGGTAGCATTGTGGAAGTAACAAGTGCGGTGTTGACCATCACTAGTTGGAATGAGTTTGAGATGAGTAAAATTGGACAGTTGGGCTTGGTCCTCGGTGTTCACGTCGCGAGGCTCCTTCCATGCCAAGTGAACGGTTGTGCTTGGTCCTCGGTGTTCACGTCCCGAGGCTCCTTTGTATTTGATTGATGGTTGGGCTTGGTCCTCGGTGTTCACGTCCCGAGGCTCCTTCCATTCCACGATTTTGTGGAATTACATGTGGTATAAGTCGACACGTGGTGTTGTAATCCCAGGTTAAGGATAGTGTGGCAGGTCTACGGGCTCGCCAATCGTCACACCGATGGGAGTTGACAGTTAGACCTTGGGCGGTTGGGCTTGGTCCTCGGTGTTCACGTCCTGAGGCTCCTTCCGTGCCATGTGAACGGTTTGGCTTGGTCCTCGTGCTCATTTCCGGGCCTCCTTCCAGGTCATACCTTAGGTTAGTTGGGGGCTAGGATCTTGGTGCACATTTACCCAAGATAACCCGCTGAGCCGTAGTACGCATGTGAGCTCCGCTATTATGTTCTTAGCGTTGAGGCGTACGGAGTCCTAGGCTAGGTAGTATGGAGACTAGCCTAGTAGTGGAGATGCCCGCTCTACTGTCACCGTTTGGCCACGACGGTTGTGCCTGAGAGGTTAGCTACCTGCTCGAATAGTGGGAACTATAAGTTTGTGTCGACATAGCGGTTGCATGTGCTTGATCATGGGTGTGTCATTGCAGTGCATACATATCTTTTCACTTCATTAAATACACAAGACCCTAATCGTATAAGTTTGTATGGGCACTCCTATACGATGAGTTACTTACTGCTGAACGACCCTAAACTTATATGCTTGTATGGGCATCCATATAAGTTGAGTTACTTACTATTATAACATTATATTCTCTTGCTGCTCTAGATGGTAGAATTGTAGAATAAGAGGTTGTTCATTTATACACTACTTTTATTGCTACCTATGACTTGTATACTTGCTTCACCTGCTTGTACTACTGATATATATATTGTACCTGTTCCTTTCTCCGCCCGGTGCTGAGGAGTCGCCAGGGGAGCGGATGTGAAGCCACTTAGTCTTTATGACTAACGGTTGCTACGTCTTCCTTTTTAGGAGGATATCCCGCAGGTGGAGCAGCAGGCTATGAAGCTGGAAAGCCAGGGAAGGACGACAGGGCCTTAGGGGACGGTACCGTCGCTACCATCGGTTACAGATGTGAGTGAGAGAGATTTTATTGTATCCCTTCGAGGCAATTCTATTTACGTACTCTGATTATGTAGAAGCTTGTTTAGCTTCTCTTTTGTTGTACTTATGGACTTATGCTTAGTGTGGGTTAACTTATTTTATTATTATGGTTGGGTTAGCATTTATATGTTGATATTGGTTGTAGCTGGTAGGATAGGCATCTTGTGGTACAGGCTTGCCTGAGTGTTAGTGTTACCGCAAGGCGGCTGTTTTGGGCTTAAGACCCCTCTCGTGCCGTGTTTCGTATTCCGGGAGGGGGGTCTTACACGCCTCAAGTTCGGAGCTTTAGCAGGTAGTGGAGCTGGTTTTTGAGTTCCTGAGCAGCAGTGTTTGTTGTGGTTTTCACCTCGTCGTAGCGAGGTAGGTTTTGTTTCAGTTACTTTACTTAGTTCAAACATAATTTTGTTTTATGTGGGTTAGTGTCAGATTGTTGACGCCCATAGGTTGTTGATTTTGGATACTTGCTAGCTGCTAGTTGTTTTCTTTATGATGAATTGGATTACTTGCTCTCTGGGATGATTTATGCTAGGAATGCATGTTAGGTATTTTTCAAGTATAAATTCTACTATTATTACTTCTTGAATCTCATATTTTAAAACTCTAACCCAATATATTTAGCTACCGTAAAAGCTATTTGTACTACTATTATAACTCTAGAGTCTTGCATACAATGAGTTGTTCCCTGGGGAACATTTGCACTCATGTAGGATTTTCAATCTCTTAATATACCACATACGGCTTTTAGTTCCTGGCACAGGCACTTTGATTTCTTGGTGATGTCATCTGGTTTTACAAATGCCCATATGTATTTGTGGAGTTAATGAATAGAGTGTTCAAGGATTTCTTGGACAACTTCGTGGTTGTGTTCATAGATTACATTCTCGTGTATTTCGCAGTGTTGAGGAGCTTGCTCAACACTTCCGCTTAGTTTTATCAACCCTGTGGGAGAATAAACTCTATGCCAAGCTAAGTAAGTGTGAATTCTAGTTACCCCAAGTGTCATTTCTGGGCCATGTTGTGGGCAAGGACGGTATTTTCGTAGACCCTACCAAGAATTCTGTTGTGATGGAATGGAAGAGACCTTCTATGCCTATGGAGATTAGGAGCTTCTTAGGTCTGGCTGGCTCATGTAGAAGATTTGTGGAAAGGTTCTCTGTGTTGTCTGCACCTCCAACTAGACTTGCACAGAAGAACACTGCGTTCATTTGGAGCGTTAAGTTTTAAGAAGCTTTCTAAGAATTGAAGAAGAGTTTGTGTACTACCCCAATTTTGACTTTACCTACCAAAGAAGTTGAGTACGTTGTGTATGGAAACTCCTATACGATGAGTTACTTTACTCTTGAGCCGATCCTCTACTTATATGCCTGTTTGGGATTTCATACAAGTTAAGTTACTTACTGTCGTAGATTTATACTTATATACTACTGTTGATGGTAGAACTGATAAAGCTGATTGATATACTATGTTGTTGAATTTACTCTGATATTCACTGATATTGATTAATCCTTTACCACCTATTTGTACTACTATTTATATATATATTGTACCCTTATCCTTTCTCCGACCGGTACCAAGGAGTCATCGGTGGAGAGGATGTGAGAGCCACTTAGTCTTTAAGACTAACAGTTGTTATGACTTCCTTTTTAGGAGGAAACCCCGTAGACAGAGCAGCAGCAGGATAAGCAGCAAGGCAGCAAGGCCAGGATGACTTGGCTTGATTTGATGGTACCATCGCTGCCATCAGTGACTGATGTGAGTTAGAGAGACTAAATTTATAGCCCTTTTTGTGCATCTACTCTGATTTTATATAATCCTTGGTTGCTTCTTATTTCTATTGTACCTTATACTGTTATACTAGTGTGTATTTTGACTTCTGTTTTATATTCTTTATGTTTGGTTGGAATGGATTATATGTTTAGCTAGCAGGATAGGCATCTTGTAGTACAGGTTAGCGTGTGTGCTAACACTAACATAAGGCGGCTGTTCTTGGCATATGACTCCCCTCGTACCATGTTTTGTGTTCCGGGAGGGGGGTCTTAAAACCAACGGACTGTCAGCAAAACCACCCAAGGTAATGATTAGTTATGTCGCGTCAAGGAGGATACTTACCTCATACTCCTTCCATCAAGCTTCTTGCATCCCAAGGTCTATCGCCTTCTTCGAGATGACCTTCAACGCTGCATGCTTCTCTAGGAGCTTCCTCGCCGAGAAATTGCCTAGCTCAGCAGCCCGCAGAATGGAGTGTGAGTTCAATTAAGCGAGTTCTTCCGGTTTGAGCTCCATCATCGAATCGGCATCACCTCGCCTGTAGATCACATGAAGGACGTTGAAGGACACCCCCTATCCTCCCAATCCTCCGACCAGGCAGGGAGGTAGGTGCTCAATGACACTCTATGCTCATCCGTCGACCAGGACACAGACGGTAAGCCGAAGGAATCATTACCTTCTCGCCCAAGGTTGAAGTTTGGGTGAAGGTAAGGCGCCCCAACTTTGGCCATAGATTCTCAGTCCTCGAACAGCTGGCGAGATACCTTGGCTCGCTTGCTCGCTTGCTTCTTCTTCTCCCCAACATACAGCGGCCGGTTGGAGGGTTCTAGAGGTAACGACGTGACTTCCATGGCCAGAGGAAGCGGCTTTGATGGGAGCTCGGATGGTATTGCGAGCATTAAAGACAAATTAGTACGACTTTCTTAAATGGCAAGACTTACTCTCATAGGGGTGGATCTCTAAAAGAACATTGACGTTGATTTGCCAATGGATAATGTCGAATCGGCACCCGCGAAAAGTATTGACTAACGTCTTGAGAGCACCCTCCAAAATAGGCGGCAAAAAGGTGATTTAGTCGGGTTGATGCGTCCTGCACGCCATCGAAGTCGTCGGTGATGACGACAAGATATTCGCTCCATCGGTGGACTTTGTTCGTCATCATGACTAGGGTGCAGACATGGCTGTTGAAGAATATAATTCTGTCTGACGTCGCCGCGAAGACGAATATCTTCCTGAAGACGGCGAGGTCAAAAACGATCGTCTCTTCTCGTAAGAAGCATAGGAATCCCATGATTATCGCCACACCATTGTGGTTTATCTGAGAGGGAACGTTGCCAAAGTACTGCAGGATCTGGAGATATTCTTGCCACAATGGAATCCGCACGCCAGCCTCAAAGTTGCGGAGAGACAGTATTAACCCGAGTTCGATGTAAAAATTAAGCCACTCATTTTGAGCGAGGAGTCTTGCCGTGTAACCCTCAACGAGATGCCGGTGCCGAAACTCCTCTTGTTCTCTCTCGGAGGCGACATATTTCTTTAAGGCGGGGTCGGTGAAATTTATGGTATGGGATTGTCGTTGAGCACTAGGATCATCCCCGACAATCTTGAGTGAGTTGGTTTATCAAAAAAGGAGGCGCAAGAAGAGAGAAAGCTAAGGAGAGGCGAGCAGGAGTTACTCGCAAGTATGGTTTGAAAAATCGCAACAGCGTACTTATGACTTACCTACCCCCTCTATTTATAGTCCAAGACAAAGGGGGAGAGGTATATCAGCCTTGCGCGAGCATCTACTTATGTCGCGTATCGCATAAGAGCAACCCTAACGCCTAGTTCTATATCTCATAAAGCTTTCTTAGACCTCGCCAAGACCTGGACAAAAAATACACAGAAAGTCACAGAAGAAATACGATCATACACAAACAAGAGAGACTATCAACAAAGTCTGTGCGAGATTAGAACTCACTTATTATAAACAAAGAATAATGTCATTACAAAGTCGCCAAAGGCGAGTTCAACTAATAAAAAGAGTACTAAGTCCTTGGTGACCGCTCTGGAGGATGAGGATGTCGTTTGGCCCAGCCAATCTCATGAGCCCACTGATAGTGCTCATTAGCCATTGATATCGTGTCGTCGCCAAGCTGCATCTATTCCTCTATCCTCTCCAGCCGACCGGTGGTGCCCATGCTTGTGTGTATACCGGCCAACTCGTCTAGAGTGAGCCTAAGACGGTGGTCATTCATCACCATCCACTGATCAATCTCGCTGATCATATGGAAGCGGGCCTCGTAGTTATCCAGGCAGGCCCGAAGTTCTTCCCTCCTTTCCATCCTCACCTCAAAGGACGAAATCAGGCGATGAGGCTCGCAAATGGCAAGTTGGTCGAACTTTGTCTCTAACTCCAGGTAGGCGCGGGCAGCAGCATGATGATATGCGCTCCCAGATAGCCCGATGGCATCGAGGAAAGCCGCTCCAAGAGTTGCAGGGCGATCTTTCAAATCAAAAGGAACGTCACCAACTCAAAAATCGGCATCATTGGGCAAGTCAGCGCAACGACGACGCGAGTGACCTTGGCGAGGGGATCGAGATCGCCGATGAGAATTGTCATGACCTGAAGGTTCTCGCTGGCCAGAAGAGAGCCGCCAGCGCGTTCGGCGGGCGTCCCCTACCCATGACCTCCATGGTCGCGATCCCCGTTCCTCGGTGGGAAGTAGTTGGTCTGCTGCCTATCTGGTCTTCGGGCCGAGCTATCCAGTTAAGGAGGTGGTTGCAGCACCGTACCCAAAACTTATCCTCACGAGCTCATCATAGGAGGCGTCGGCAGTATAGATGTGATCGCAAGATGCCGCGAGGCTGAAGGCACAGGAGGTTGCGGAGGCAAAGGGATACTCGCCGCCGACATCTGTTGGGCGATCGTAGGGACAAGAGGAGTTTTGCACATCCCGCACTGAGGGGTCTTGGCCATCGTAAGATCCTTTCTCACAGGAACATCCTTACTCACAGAAGTAACCATCTCCACCGAGGAGTCCAGTACTTCAGTCTCCTTCCCGGAGCTAATGTTGATTCGCATAGTGCGTGTAAGACCCCATTTTTTTTCTTTTAAATCAATAGGGTCTTATGCCCAGAACCGCCGCTTTGCGGCGACACCAACACACCCGGGAAGGTTGTCACTACAAAATGCCGATCCTGTCGGCCATACTGATCGCAAAAGAGTACAATAAATATAAGAGTAAAATAATTGATATAAAACTCAAATACAGGTCCACCAGAAATCACATGTATAAAAAATAAATCAACACGAAGGGAGATTCGATAGTAATGATAAATCATAGTACTAATAAGAGGGCTCTTGCCCGATACATCATGACCCTCACTACAAGTCACTCAACGCAGAAGAAAATCTATAATAACTACTAATGGTCGGGACTCACTATCCCTACTGCCTGAACTCCTGTACTAGATTGTCCCGTCTCAAAGTGCACCGACCTCTGAGGTTGCATATCCTAGTTCGGCTAGACGATCTCCTAAAATTATTTGGTCAATGACTGTTAGTCTAAAAGACTAAGTCTTATCATCGCCCACCCCTCCCCCATGGATCCTAAACACTTAGCATGGAGAAGGAAAAGGGAAGGAATGTAAGGTGGAGAGTAACAAAAGTAAGCAGGTTATGGCGGAACTTATCTATCATGAGTATATAATCACAGCAAGTATAAGTAAGCAATAGTAGGTAAGTAGTATGAGTATACACATGGACAAGGTGAGCAAGTAAAAGTACAAGAAGATAAATTAAGTAAGTAACCATGACCTATAGGAATGCCCATACAAACCTATAGACAAAGGGGTTGTTTTGCAAGGCCTATTGTATAAAGTGTCCCATAACAATTTATATAAAAGGTGTCAAGGGTTATATGCAATGATTATGCTATGGCATGTAGGTATGCTATGATATGAACATGCAAGTGCAACACACACACCCAACTCTGTTCACACAGACCTCTAGTTCCCCCTTTTTGCAACCTAACCTTCCAGGATACCTCCATAGTGGCCAACAGAAGCGGTGGGTTGGGCCTCACCCACCTATAAACAAGTATCAGCACTACAAGTCAGACCTATCATACGCCTCAACGCTATTGCACTAAGCAGAGCTCCTGCATACTCTTGCCGGCTGGCGCACCGGACTTTATTTGGCTAAGTGCTAAACCACACTTGTCGAGTCAACGTATTGGTGTCAGTGCCCACCACCTTATATTTTATGCACATGCAATATTAATGTGTTTCCCCAACGAGCCAAGGCTTCCCGGACTATGCCGTCTATAACAAATATCTTGCGAGCCATCGGCTCGCCGGACGAACTTGCCTATCACCAAAACCACCGAGCCTACCACTCGTGAGACCCAACCTAACTCCCACAACATCGGGGAGTGTGAGTGTAAGTGTAATCATAGAGTATTTCTAATTACTCTTGTATTACATTTAGTCTTATGGCTTACGTTAATCTTGGACTGCCCAAGGTATTCTCGGTGAAGGGCTCTCATAGGGCACTAGGAACTATGATGGTAGCTGAATCCCAACGTTCCCTTTTGCTAGACACTTACTATTATTGGTTATTACCAAATTCCCGATCCATTTAAATATTATACTGGATCTTACCCTCATGTATTTTGACACTCTTTCTCTGCCATAAAATATCTTATGGCAGAGAGATCTGTGTATACTACCACCTTTGACAATGTTAAATAAGATCTAAATTTAACAAAGGCAAATACCACAGCTAGGAGTTGTTTTTCTGTAGTTGTATAATTCTCCTGCGCATTATTATGTGTTTTGCTAGCATAAAATATAGGGTGAAAGTGTTTGTTTCTGCATTGTCCTAAAATAGCTCCTACTGCATAGGATTAGATCCAGTATAAAGTGTATTTTGACAAACCCTAAACCCTAAACCCTGAACCCTAAAACCTAAGCCCTAAACCCTAAACCCACTTGCGTTAGTTTGTGAGTACTCCCACATCACTTCACTTTGCAACAGCGTTTAGAGTTTAGGGTTTAGGGTTTAGGGTTTAAGGTGAAGTGATGTGGGAGTACTCACAAATTAACGTAGCACAACCTTATAAACATAAGCCAGCTTTTTGATCTTGGCTATATAATTGTCTTCTATAAGGATAAGTGCCTAATTAGGAGGTTAAGTGACCAAGAGGTCATCTTTACATGCACTAGGACTTGAAATGTTTATTACCTTAATTATATCTTCTTCAGGTGTCGACCCAACAATCTCCCCTATTTGGAGAAGTCATACCTCTTAGTCAAAGATATACATCACTCATAATAAAACACAGAAAAAATAGACACCCAGAAGTTGTGTCGACACTAGAAGCAAGGCCTGTGTCGACACCCAGACATTGTGTCGACACCTGAAGAAGAAGCTGTGTCGACACGCCAAATTGTGTCGATACCTGAGGCAGGAATTGTGTCGACACCTGAAGCAGAAGCTGTGTCGACACCCAGGAGTTATGTCGACACCAGAAGAAAGGCATTAATAGACACCCAAGAATTATGTTGACACCTGAAGAAGGTTTGTGTCGACACACACCCAGCGCCATCTTTCTTGCCCTCAAACCTCCCTCGGATAGCATGTGAAAATTTGTGATAAATAGAAAACAAGAACCAAGTCGTAGGAACACTTAACCAAACTAAGTCAAATAAATCAGATGCAAGTAGAAGAGCAAGCAAATCTTATATTATTAAACTTCTTTACAATGCAAGGCATACATGGCGAGACATGATTCGCTAATGTACCCGATGGAAGCAAAAAACATATAAGGCAAAAACAAGCCCTACCTCAGCCTTTATCACTTGGCTTACAACTAGGACTTTCACAAGTCCTACACCTCAGACACTCAACCCTACCTCAGCCTTTATAACTAAAGGCTTACAACTCATATCTTATAAAAGATCATACAAGAAAATTGAATGTTTTAAAGGTACAGGAATTTCACCAGATAGAACTCTATATTGGTGTGAGCTTATTGATCAGTTCTTGAATAATCTGAATCTTCAAATCCAACCTGACTTAGCTATTTCAAAGCATGTTGATTAAACAAAATAAGGTTGATTTTCACTTGATGTAGAAGTTGATCTTCAGATAGCTCCTTCCTTAAATTCAGAATCAGATCTGAATCTTTCTTACAGACTGTTCTGGATCTGCCTTCTTAAGGGTTTCCCCTTTCCTTGTTGTCAAACTCTCTTTCCCATAATTGCTTGATTACTTCCTTAGTTCTCTATCTGGTTATCAAGGATCAGTCTCTTATATAGAGTTTCCTCATGATTATCGGCTGATCCGGTTTATAACAACTTTCTGACAGTTCTGATAAAGGTGTAAGACCTGTTGGTTATGACAGCTGTCGAGTCACTAGTAATGACAGTTGATTCCTCAAAGACTTTACCACTCAGCAGGAACCACTCAACAAACTACTTCACATGTGTCGACACAAATAAACTAAGTGTCGACTCATGTCTTGATGATGTCGACACAACACTCCATGTGTTGACATAGTCATTCTTCTGCTACTCGAAACAGCTTCTATTTATATGTGTCGACACAAGTCCTGTGTATTGACACAACTGCTCTTGGTCTCAACATAACTGATGCTGACAAATGGCATTATGTGTATGTCCAGCTGTCGTTGAGTGTGTGTCGACACAAGTCCTGTGTGTCGACACAACAGCTTCTGGTCTTGACATAGCTGATGCAGACAAAAGGTGTTGAGTGTATGTCCAGCTGTTGTTGAGTGTGTATCGACACAAGTCCTATGTGTCGACACAAATGCTTCTGTTCTTTACATAGCTGATGCAGACAAATGGCGTTGAGTGTGTGTCGACACAAGTCCTATGTATCGACACAAACCTTCTTCAGGTGTCGACACAATTTCTGAGTGTCGACACATGCCTTTTTTCGGTGTCGACATAACTCTTGGGTGTCGACACAGCTTCAGCTTTAGATGTCGACACAATTTCTGCCTTAGGTGTCGACATAATTCTTGGTGTTGACACAACTTCTTCTTTAGGTGTCGACATAATTCCTGGGTGTCGACACAGGCCTTGCTTCTAGTGTCGACACAACTTCTGGGTATCGACACAATTCATCCAAAGTTTCGACACTTGTACTTGAAGAATTCCTGCCTCAGGTGTCGACACAATTCTTGGTGTCGACACAAATTCTTCTTCAGGTGTTGACACAATGCCTGTGTGTCGACACAAGCCTTGCTTCTAGTGTCGACATAACTTCTAGATGTCGACACAATTCTTCACAAGTGTCGACACTTGTACTTAGAGAATTTCCTTGAAAACCTTGCACCTGCACATTTAAACTCAAACATCCATCAAATACAAATTGATGTATATCATTGATTAAGATGAGGCTTCTCCAAATCTGGTACATATTTTTCAGTGTACCCAATAATATCCCCCTATTTGTAGAAGTCATAACTCTTAGTCAAAGATATACATCACTCATAATAAAACAAAGAAAAAATAGATGTACATACATTTCACAGCAGGATAACAACTAACATCAATACTGAAACTGATTTTTTTATTATTCAGAAAATTCAAGGTTTACATGTTTTTCTATTGAACAACAAAAAACAAAAGATTACATTGTTCTAAACAATAGCCTATTTATCCTAAGATAGACTAGGCTCCTTAATTATAATTCCCTTCCCAGATCTGATCTTAGCCTGCACAGTAAGTTAAGTATCATCAGCTAGTTTCTTTCCTTTCAGATCCCTCTTCTTTAGTTCTTCAGCCTTTATCCCCTGCCTTTCAAAATAGTGAAAAGGATTTAGGAAGTACCTGTTAGGCTCCAGAGCTTTAGCAGGTAACTTCCCAGCTTTTGCACTCCCTTTGTACTGAAGAATGGCTTCTTGCCTGGATTGATACTTGTTCCACTCTTGCTCAGAATACCATTTACCCCTATAATAGGTCATGTCCTTCACAGCTTTCCAGGAAGTCAAAATAATATTCCTGGAAGTAGGGCTCCACTGCTCAAAATCATGCTTTAATTCAACCTATTCTCTAAACCTTTTCTTGGACAACTGTGCTTCCTTCTGAGCTTCCTTGGCAGCCTCTAGCATGTCTACTTTTTCAATGATAATATTATGTGCCTCCTGTGGAGGGCTATACATTGTCTGAACTTCTTGTTGGATTATATCAAAATCAGCTTGAGGGTAAATTACCTATGTAACCTCTGGCTGATCCCCTTCAATATAGGAAGGTTGCACTCCATACTCAGCAGTATTATCATCCTCACATAGGGGTAGAAAGCCAAGTGTAGCTCTGATGGTGTTAGATACCCATTTTTCATGGTCAGAGCTAGCTTTGACTAACATTCTCTCCCCCTTTATGACTTCTCTAGCTATATGATCCCTCAGATCATTCTTTTTAAACCTTATTTGATCAGCTAGATATTCTGTAACTTCTTGATAGTAGGCTTTGAATTTTGGCAGATAATCAGAAATATTCTTTTGAGAGGCTTCAATGGCTGTTTGAACAACAGCTAGATCTTCTTGTATGTGCATCGATATTTCAGTTTGCAAATCAGTGGAAATACTTCCCAGTTTTTTGAGAATTTCTTCATGGGAGTCTTTTGAGATTTTCATTAGACCTGAATTGATTTTCTAAAACATATCCTTTCTTGGTGGCAATGTCCTCAACCTAAGTCTTCAGTAGCTGTTATTGCTCAGCCAAATATACTACAACATTTCCTCCATTATGGAAGCAATCTGTCATCTCTTTCTTATGCAGATTGACATCAAATCTGATTGATTTAATGTCTTGAGCCAGCAGAAACTGAAGTTCTTTATTTGACTCATCCACATAATTCTCTAAAGACTGCCTTTGTTCATCCAATTTTACTTGCAGTTGGACCAGTAAGGAACTGAAGTCAATGTTTGGAGCAGGTGGTTCAGTGACGGTTGGTAAGGCCTTTTTATATCCTGTGCTCTTTTTCCTGATTGCAACCATCTTCCTCTTCTTATCCATAGAGCCTTACTCATCATCAGAGGGTTGTGATGAGCTTTCTATATCAACTGTTTTTATTAGATGGGGCATTTAGTAGCTCCTCCCCCTCAGTTCTTGGCAGTTCCTTTTCAATCTGTGATTGCTCCCCCTCAGTCCTTGCAGCTGGTAAATAAGGAAATAGCTATTCTATAATTACCTCTTGATGCATCTGTACAGGAGGAACTAGATTAGTTTGGAAAATAAAAGGTTCTCCCTGGACATCTAGATTTTTTTCCAGTGCCTTATGTATAAAGGAGATACTTACTTGCTCATCTTGGGCTGTATCTTTTATCTTCACGTCTTGTGCTTCCTTCTCAGCAATTTTCAGTGCTTCTTTGTTTGAGTCTGATACAATGTCCATTACTGTATCAACAACATACTCACTCTCTAGAGTAGCTTCAGCAATGCCTCCCCCTTGGGCAGGCAGCTCAGATAGTTCTGTGTCTTGTTCTGCTGGTTCAGGGTGTTCTCCCTTGGAGTGGAGGCTATCTGTTGCTTGGGGTGCTGACTGCTCTCTTCTAGATCTTTAGCTTCTTTTTTTTGTTGGTCTATATCTAAACTAAAGACTACATCCTCCTCAGAATCACTGGAGGATTCTTCTTGCTGAACAATTTCTTTCTTTTTCTTAATTTTCTTGACCTCTTTCTGTGGTGTAGAAACCTCTTTGGTCAATACTCTATCCCATCGGGATAGAATCCTTACATCCCTTCTCCTCATATGGTTGATCTTGGATCCTGGTAGTTAGTTCATAACATCTGGTATTGTAGAAGCTAGACATAAGCTTAGTATCCTTCCCAGATTTGGCTTCTTTACTCCTTCTTGGATCTTGTCAAATACTATTGATGCCCAGTCTATTTTAATAGTGAATATGACCCTTATCATTAGATTGAACATGGAGACTGAAACTCTATCATGTCCACCAGTCTTACACAAAATCACCTTGCGTACTATTTCATACAGAAACTTTCCTTGGGAATTCATCCCTTTCCGGGTAATGGATGATCAAACTTTGGTATTAGGGTTCAGCCCGCACCAACTTAGTGCATCTTTAGTAATGGATGGAACTATTTCATCATCATCCTTAACCATGTGAAGTTGGAGTGATTTCCTGATTTTCTTTAGTGTTAGTTTCACTTGGGAATCCTGAAATGTCGCTTTGATCTTCTTCCCTTAAGCGTCCACGGTTGCTGATGAATAAAATTCAAGTACTTCCTTTTTCCAAATTCTTGTTTGTTCTGAGACCAAGAACTCCAACCCATTTTCTGAATTTAGGGTAATTACACCCTTAATGTCTTGTGAGGCTGTCGTGAATCCCCCACGAATAAGCTCATAACCTTCATTCACCTTGTCATCCTTGTGGGGCGCCATTGACGAGTGGGTGAGAGAGAGAAGAGAAGAGAAGTGAATATCTATGTCGACACAAGGTCTAGAGTCGAGAAATCTGAAGGCGTAGTCGACCAGATTTTGTCTCCCCATATTTATAGTCTACTGGTAAAGGGTTGGTCAAAGGACACACCTTACTTAGTAAAAATACATGTCGACATAGTTGTACATGTGTCGACATAAAAGACTTAGGTCACGACAAAACATAATTTTAGTCAACATGTCTATGTGTCGACATACATGTGTTAGTGTCGACACGGGCTGGTCATGTATAGACATAGTTGTGTCGACACCTATTCTTCTGTCGACACAAATACTGTTTCTGTGTCGACACATCCTTCTTCTTTGTCGACACAACATACTGAGTGTGTCGACACAATTTATTTGTGTCGAAACAAACTTTGTACTTAGACAAATTTCTTGGGAAATATTGTGCTTACATATTCTACTTAGGAATGCTAGTGCCGACCTACTCTAGGTTCAACATACCTAATTCAATTTTAAAATAATTGAATTTAGTTTCATCTAGAAGTTTTGTAAAAATATCAGCAATTTGATTATTTGTGTTTACAAATTCTAGACAAATATCTTCCTTCTCCACATGTTCTCTTATGAAATGAAACTTAATTTCTATATGCTTGGTTCTATTGTGTGATACAGGATTCTTAGCAATAGAAATAGCACTAGTAGAATCACAGAATAGTGGAATTCTTCTTACCTTGATGTCATAGTCTTCAAGTTGATGCTTTATCCACATGAACTATGCACAACAACTTTCTGCAGCTATATATTCTGACTCAGTAGTTGAGATTGCTACACTTGTTTGCTTTTTGTTGCACCATGACACCAGCCTTCCACCAAGGAATTGACAAGTTCCTATAGTACTTTTCCTATCTTCTTTGTATCCTGCAAAGTCTGCATCTGAGAAGCCTGTTAGTAAGAAATCTCTATTCTTAGGGTACCAAAGACTAAGATTATGTGTGCCCTTAAGATATCTAAAAATTCTCTTAACTGCAGTATAATGAGATTCCTTTGGGCAAGCTTGGTACCTAGCATAAACATATGTAGCATACATGATGTCAGGTCTACTAGCAGTCAAGTAGAGTAGGAAGCTAATTATCCCTCTATACAATGACTCATCAATAGGTTTCCCTGTCTCATCTTTGCCTATAGGCATACTTGTTCCCATTAGAGTTTTCATGGTGGAGGCTGAGTCCATTCCATATTTCTTAATCAACTCCTTGGTGAACTTAAACTGGGATATGGACAATCCATCATCAATCTGTCTTACTTGAAGTCCCAAGAAGAACTTCAGCTCACCCATACTACTCATCTCAAACTTCCCTTGCATAAGTTTGGTAAACTTTCTACAAAGGTTGTTTTCAGTAGATCCAATGATAAGTCATCAACATATATCTGGACTATGATTATCTTGCCTTTAGATTCCCTAAGGAATAGAATTTTGTCTATCTTTCCTCTAGAGAATTTATTCTCAATAAGAAAAGCAGACAAGTTTTCATACAAAGCCCTAGGGGCTTGTTTCAAACCATATAGAGCTTTCCTAAGCCTATATACATAATCAGGATAATGAGAATCTACAAAACCTGAGGGTTGTTCAACATAGACTTCCTCTTTAAAGTCACCATTCATAAATGCTGACTTTACATCCATTTGATATACCTTGTTCCCTTGATAGGCAGCATAGGCCAAGAATAACCTTATAGCCTCCAGCCTTGCCACTGGGGCAAAGGTTTGATAAAAGTCAATCCCTTCCTCTTGCCTGTAGCCATTTGCTACCAGTCTGGACTTGTTCTTGATTATAGTACCATTCTCATCAAGTTTGTTTCTGTAGATCCACTTGGTTCCTATAATGTTGTGATTCTTTGGTTTAGGAACCAGTTCCCAGACTTTACATCTTCTGAATTGATTCAGCTCTTCTTGCAAAGCATCAATCCAGTTTGTGTCTTGCATGGCTTCTTCAAACTTCCTAGGTTCTATCTGTGACAAGAACTTTGAACATAAAACTGTGTTCATGTTCTTGCTCCTGGTGAGTACACCTTGACTTGCATCACCAATGATTTGATTAGCTGGATGATCCTTTAGGTGACTTCTTGCTGGAGGAAATCTGACAACCTCTTGGCCTTCTTCATTTTCCTCAACCTGATGCTCCTCATTGTCTTCTTCATCCAGTGAGTCTTATTCTCCCCCTGGAAAGCATGCATCATTTTCTTCATCCAGCCTAGCAGGTGCTTATTCATTGATAGTCAGCTTGTCCAGCCTATCCTTTAAACCTGTAGAACTACCTGAAGAGCTAGACAATTCACTGTTAATCAACTTAGACTCATCAAATACTACATGGAAAGATTCTTCTACATCTTGTGTAGTAAAGTTGTAGATCCTGTATGCCATACTATTATTGTTGTACCCAACAAATATCCCTACTAGGGATTTGGCAGCAAACTTAGTTTGGTAGTGCTTACCATTAACTAGGACATAACACTTGCTACCAAAGATTGTTAAGTAGGAAATGTTTGGTTTTCTACCTTTCAAAATCTGATAGAGAGTCATCTTATGTTTCTTATTGATGGAGGCTCTATTAAGTACATGACATGCAGTATTTACTGCCTCATCCCAAAAGTACTCAGGGAAAGTAGTGTCACTAAGTAGTGTTCTACGTGCCTCAATTAGAGTCCTATTCTTTCTTTCAGCAACACCATTTTGTTGGGGTGTTCTAGGTGAGGAGACCTCCTGATGAATCCCAAGTTCTTCACAGAATTTTGTCATACATTCAGATTGAAATTCATTTCCATGGTCACTTCTGATTTTGACCACTGAAGGATTAAATTCATTCTTAATTTGTCTAACAAAGGTCTTGAAAATAGTAGGAGTTTCAGATTTCGGGCTCAAGAAGAAAACCCATATGAATCTAGAATTGTCATCCACAATAACTAATGTGTATACTTTCCTACCAAGACTATGAACTGGCATAGGACAAAACAAATCCATATGCAAGAGATATAAGCATCTCATTGAATATTTGGTATCAAGTGCATGGAAAGAGGACTTAGTCTGTTTGCCCTTTTGGCAAGCTAAACAAACACCCTCTTTAATGCACTTGACTTGAAGACCATTCCTCACTAACCCCATGCTAAACAGCTGTCCTATTGACTTATAGTTCATATGAGCTAGCCTCTTGTGACATTTGACACATAGTGAAGCTTTCTCTCCTGACCATAAACAAATGCGTGAGATGTTAAACTCACAATCTAGTTAAGACAATATACATTCCCTTTCCTAGTGCCAGTCAAAATGATCTCTTGATCACTTGACCTCCTTATTTGGCATTCCCCTTTGAGTAAAGAGATGACATAACCTAGATCACTAAGTTGACTTATGCTAATCAGGTTATGTTTTAGACCCTTCACATAAGCCACTTTAGTGAAAGTAATTGAATCACTAGAAATGTTACGAAATCCTTTGATGATTCTTTTTTCTGATCCACCAAAGATTACTTTGTGTCCAATCTCTATGGGTACATAGTCCCTCAATATTCTTCTTATTTGAGTCATGTATCTGGAAAATCCACTATCGAAGAATCATATAGGGGTATGGCCACTTGGATTCACCTGCTTCAAATAAAAAATCACTTATCCTTAGAACCCAAATTATTATTGGGTCCAAGGTTCTTGTTAGTTTGAAATCCTGCAGCTATTCTGACAAGTAAACTATTCTTTTTTTTAACACTTGTGTTCAACCAGCAATCCAGGGCAAAGTAACCCACCTTACCAAAACACCAACACTCAAATATATTGTACCTTCTTTTAGGTACAGACTTCAAAACTTTGTTGCCAGCAGTCCTGTAAGGTGTAGGTGCTGGAGCAGCAAACCCCAAGAATTCCTTTTGAACATGATGGGCTTGCCTATAGAGTGACCTATTGGAATTTGTACCCTTGCCCATGAGATTTCCATACTCAAAGTGACCATGAGTAATATCATGATCATACCTGTTTGTAGATGCATCATTTTCCTAAAGAAAATAGGGGGCTTTTTATATAGTGGCTGAACTGGGGCCTTACCTTTTTTATGAGAATTTGTGGCCCTAGTTCTTCCCTTAAAACCTAGAATAGTCTTTCCTTTATGAGAAATGAAATTGTCTATTAAGGGCAAGACAGATTTTTGCTTAGAGAATTTTTGCCACTAACTCTCTTTCTTGCTGAAGTTTTGCCTCCAGTTTCTTTATATGATTTTCCATGAAAGAGATTGTGCCCATCTGAATAACAGTAATGTTTTTCAGTTTGGAAACCTCCTTCAGTTTTAAATCTATCAACATGGCTGAATCTTATCCAGCTTGCTTAAGAGACTCAATTTCCTTTTCCTGCTACTTAACAAGAAACTTGCTCCTCTTTAGAGCTTACAACAACCCATCATACTCATTAATGAGTTGATGTACATCCCCCTCAAAATGAGAACCATCCACTTCTCTTTAATTTGATGTTACTGATTCTGATCCAGTAAAATAATCAAACTCTAAAGGAGAATTGTATACCTTGTTTGGACCAAGCTGATCCTAGCACTGATCATTTTCTGACAGAGCCATCAGCACTTTATAGCAATAGTCTTCCACTCCATTTATGAAGTCCAGCATTTATAGGAATTCTAGTTCCCTAGAATCCTCTTCTGTTGAGAACAGCCCAACATATGCTTCTGCATCATCATCTTCTCCTTATCCTGAAAATGAAGAGTCTGTCCAACTCTTCTTCTTTGGAGCAACAAAGGATTTCTCCTTCTTGCCTTTCACTTGATACTTCTTCTTGTCCTTAGATTCAATCCTCTTGTCTTGACAGTCAGCTATGACATGTCCAGGCCTGTTGCAACAATAACAAACAAACTTAGAATTAGTTTGTTTACTAGGTTTTGAGACATACCTGTCCTCCTTGGGAGTCTTCTTTTTCTTGTAATACTCATCCTTGGAGAAGGATGTAGATGGCCTGGTTCTCCATTTCTTCTTTTTCATGAACCTTTGAAACTGCCTTGTAAAGGCAGCAAAGTCCTCAAAAGAGATGTGGCTATCTGATGTGTTGTTGTCAGGATTTTCTTCTTCTTCCTCAGCACTCCTTCTAGGTGGAGAAGGAGACTTTCTCCTACCCTTTCTTATGCCTTCATCCTGGAAGGCTACTGACTTCTCTTTATACTTAGACCTACTGCTTTTCTCCTCCTCTTTTTTAGCAGTGAGCTTCATTTCACATGATAACAACTTTCCAAATAGTGTTAGTGGAGGTGTATCAGCAAGCCTGGCCACCTCTCTGATGACACATATCTTTGTGTCCCATTCCTTTGTTAGTGATCAGAGAAACTTGTCATTCAGTTCATATGTGCTGAAGACTCTTCCATAAGTCATCAGCTCATTTACTATCCTGAAGAACTTCTTGTAATATTCAGCTATGCTGTCAGATTTGGCTTGTCTAAAGCACTCATATTCTTGATTTAGCATAGATTTCCTGTCTTCTCTGACATCTTCAGTTCCCTCCATGTAGATAATGAAGGTGTCCCACATCACCTTAGAGGTTTTGCAATGCACCAGATTTTGAAATATGGCATCGTCTATAGCACTTACAATAATGTTTTGTGCTCTTTTGTCTAATGTTGCCAGGATGATCTCATCGTAGGTAATTTCAGAATAACTCTTTGGGGTTCTAACATTTGCATCCAGAACTGATACCTTCATTGAAATTAAGGGGCCTTCTTGTACTGTGATGTAGATTCTTGGATTAGATGCTTCCATGAACAACCTGACCCTTTCCTTCTATATGCCAAAGAATTCTTTCCTGCAGATAGGCAGTTTCATAGATCCAATTTTTTTCTGATTCTCATTTGAACCCATTCTTTATATCCATTAATTGCCTTGGAGATACACTCAGACTGTTAGGTTAATCTTTCAGTAACCTCCCTCTGATACCACTTGAAAGACTTGATTTCAAGATCCTAGACACTTAGAGGGGGGGGGGGAATAAGTTCTAATTTTCTTCAATAAATTTTAGGCAATTAGCTTGTTCTAGCTTAGCACAGATAATACAATTCTCAGCATAACAATCATAACACAACAATCACAGCACACTAATCACAGCACAGGACAATACACCAGATTTATAGTGGTTCCCAAAGGTATGGGTACATCCACTTTCCCCCTTTGCATATCAAGTAGAGAACTGGATTCAGCCCAACTTCCTTCCACTTACTCAGATCCACCGATCTTACAACTCAGAACAAGATTGGTTCCTATAGCTCAGACTTATACAAGTCTTACCTCAGATTCTTCCCAAGAATCCTACCTCAGGCCTCAGCCCTACCTCAGCCTTTATCATTAGGCTTACAACTCAGACTTTTACAAGTCGTACACCTCAGGCACTCAGCCCGACCTCATCCTTTAAAATTACAGGCTTACAACTCAGATCTTATAAAAGATCCTACAAGAAAATTAAATGTTTTAAAGGTACATGAATTTCACCACATAGAACTCTCTATTGGTGTGAGCTTCTTGATCCGTTCTTGAATAAACTCAATCTTCAGATCCAACCTAACTTAGCTATTTCAAAGCTTCTTGATTCAACAAAATAAGGTTGATCTTCACTTGATGTAAAAGTTGATCTTAAGATAGCTCCTTCCTTAAATTCAGAATCAGATCTGAATCTTTCTTATAGAATGTTATGGATCTGCCTTCTTAAGGGTTTCCCCTTTCCTTACTATCAAACTCTCTTTCCCATAATTGCTTGATTACTTCCTTAGTTCTTTTTCTGGTTGTCAAGGATCAGTCCCTTATATAGAGTTTCCTCATTATTACCGGTTGATCCGGTTTGTAACAATCTTCTGATAGTTCTGACAAAGGTGTCAAACCTATTGGTTATGAAAGCTGTCGAGTCACCAGTAACGACAGTTGATTCCTCAAAGACTTTACCACTCAACATGAACCACTCAGCAAACTACTTCACATGTATCGACACAATGTGTCGACACAAATAGACTAAGTGTCGACTCAAGTCTTGATGATGTCGACACAACACTCCATGTGTTGACATAGTCATTCTTCTGCTACTCGACACAGCTTCTGTTTGTATGTGTCGACACAAGTCCTGTGTGTCGACACAACTGCTCCTGGTCTCAAAATAACTGATCCTAACAGATGGCGTTGAGTGTATGTCTAACTATCGCTGAGTGTGTGTCGACACAAGTCCTGTGTGTCGACATAACTGCTTCTGGTGTTGACATAGCTGATGCAGAAAAATTGCATTGAGTGTATGTCCAGCTATCGTTGAGTGTGTGTCGACACAAGTCATTTGTGTCGACACAACTGCTTCTTGTCTTTACATAGCTTATGTAGACAAATGGCGTTGAGTGTGTTTCAACACAAGTCCTGTGTGTCGACACAAACCTTCTTCAGGTGTCGACACAATTCCTGAGTGTTAACGCATGCCTTTCTTCTGGTGTCGACATAACTCCTGGGTGTCGACACAGCTTTTGATTTAGGTGTCGACACAATTCCTGCCTTAGGTGTCGACACAATTCTTTTTGTCGACACAACTTCTTCTTTAGGTGTCGACACAATGCCTGGGTATCGACACAGGCCTTGCTTCTAGTGTCGACACAACTTCTGGGTGTCGACACAATTCTTCACAAGTGTCGACACTTGTACTTAGAGAATTTCCTTCCAAACCTTACACATGCACAATGAAACTCAAACATCCACCAAATACAAATTGATGTATATCATTGATTAAAATGAGGCTTCTCCAAATCTGGTACATATTTTTCAGTGTACCCAACAAAGATCATAAGACCCTCAATATTTTTATAAAAGGTATATGCCTAAACTATCCTGAATTGGTTTAAGTTTTGTACGTATGTCTAAATGTCACCAAATTCCTTCCTAGGACATTTCACAACATTAAGTCACATGGACTAAACACCCAGTCCATACATGGACATATCACATCATGTCCTTCACAAACGCCAAAATTTCAACCTTAGGGTTTGAACTAGATTCCTAGGTCAAATCCACCCTAATCCACCCTAAACTCCATGTGAGTGTGTTTAAACTAACCATGGGGCTCTGGACAATGTACCAACCCCTTTGGGTGAGAATTGGCCCCACCATGCCCCAAGCTCACTATGGCTCTAATTAACCCTTAAAGTGCCACACTTTGGTCTCACCAAAACATATTCAATTCTAACCCAATTGGGTTGAGATTTTTATCATAGTTATGACATGACCCTAAAAGTCAGACACCAAAATTTTGTTGGGTTTAGAGGTCATACGACCACTTAATTAATTCATACATGGATTATTAAATTTCTACAAAAACATTAGAAAAATGTTTTCCAAAAATTCTCATTTTTGGATATGTTATAATTCTAGATATAAGTGGCTCATGCTCCAAATTTCAAGTCATTGGGAGGTAAAGATTGATGGGGTCACCCCAAACAATCTCTGATCAAGCCTAGGTATAGAGCTCACCAAAATGAGTGTTGTGGTCTGACCTGAACTTCAAATCAGTTCAAAATAATTTTAAAATAAACTATACCCTTAGGGCTACCTATTTCATGTTGAGCACTTTTTCTGAATAAGCCTCTAGGTAGTTTTAATTTAAATTCAAAAGCAGGTGATATTATGTGGCAGAAAGTACATAAATTAAAATTTAATATATTAGATCTAACACAAATCTTAATGCAAATCTAGTGCCTCCAGGCTTTCTTCTTCCTCCATCCAATGGTTGCGATCAGCCCGACCTGCAGTACCTACCTTGTCCATTTGCTAGCCACCAAGCCACCTCGCTTGCCAGCCACCACCGCCACCATCTCCGTTGAGGTAGAGGCTATCGCCGGGCGGCGGTACGACCGCTGGAGGGGCGGTCTCCGGCGAACCTTAGAGGTATAAAAACCATGGAAAATCTGGAATATTTATCTCCCAATCGGGCTTAATTGAGCCTGATTTCTCTCCTAAATGATCTAAGATTCTAGCCCACGAAGAAAGGAGTAGAGGAGGACCTGGTTTGCGGCCTGAATGCGTGTACTTTGCCTCCTCACCATTTCCGGCCACCAAACTTTTTCTCCTCTATAACTTCTACACCAACCTCAATGGATTTGAAAAGTAATTGGGGGGGAAATGCTCGCCCTTGCTCTGGTGAAGGTCCTTACAGAAGGAATTTGGAAGAGGAGTCTTATAACTCCCAAATATCATTAGATTTCATCAACGACCATTAACTCATTCTTTTCGGTTTCAACCAAATTAATGGGGCTGAGCCACCCCAATGGTCGGCCACCTCTAGAAAAACTTCTCCTCTCCCTCAGAGGAGTAAAAGCCCCAAAAAATAGGGGGTTTTGGAGCCTCCATGGCCATAATGTCCATTAAGCCCGAGCTTTCTCTCTCCTCCAAAGCATTAACTCCAAAGACTTAGTTCGACGAATTTGCTCTATCTGTCGAAATCCACTCAATGAATTGACTTTATTCGTCGAACTCCGCTCGACGAATTGGCTTTATTCGTCGAACTCCGCTCGACAAATTTGCTCTATTAGTCGAACTGCGCTCGACGAATTTTCCACGTTCGACGAAGCCCAAACTTGGTTCAGCAAACTTGCTCCATTCGTCGAACTCTGTTCAACTAACTCTTAACCAAGTTCAGCACTTGCTCCATTCAATGAATTGTTTGCTGAGCTCGACGAATCTGCTCTGTTCGACGAATTGTTGGCTGAGTTTGACTAATACATGGTGCAGTCGACTCACTCGATGCTTCCCAAAATTTTTTTACGTAAAATGGCATTGATTGCACTCAACGCACTCAACGCCAATAAGTCTGTGGCATTGACTGCACTCAATGCACTCAACGCCCCAAGCCAAGATGTTTCTCTAAGTAAAATAGCATTGAGTGCAATCAACGCACTCAACGCCAATAAGTCCATGACATTGAGTGCACTCAACACACTCAATGCACCGAGCCAGGATATTTCTCTAAGTAAAATTGCGTTGAGTGCACTCAATGTACTCAATTAAAATCAGTCCATGGCATTGAGTGCACTCAACACACTCAACGCCCCGAGCCAAGATGTTTCTCTAAGAAAAATGGCATTGAGTGCACTCAAAGCACTAACCGCCAATCAGTCCATGGCGTTGAGTGCACTCAACGCCCCGAGCCAAGATGTTTCTCTAAGTAAAATGGTGTTGAGTGCACTCAACGCCAATCAGTATATGGCATTGAGTGCACTCAATGCACTCAATGCCCCAAGCCAAGATGTTTCTCTAAGTAAAATGGCGTTGAGTGCACTAAATGCACTCAATGCCAATCAGTTCATGGCATTGAGTGCACTCAACGCACTTAACACCCCAAGCTAGGATAATTCTCTAAGTAACTTCCTAATCTAAATTGATGCTTCCCAAACCTGAGCTAATTCTCTTGGCTCAAAATGCGTGTGAGGGGCCTAGCACGAAATGGGATGTTACACCTTGAAGTCACTTGACCCTTAGTTAGGGCGCTTTGACCTTTTTAGGGCTAGGGTTTACTTGGGTCAACTTAGTCTCTTTAGTTGACCCTAATGGGTCCTTGGTGGCCCATTGGCCTCCCCTAGGGTTTGGGGTTCCATGGTGGGGTCAAATTTGTTAAGGGAAGGTTTATTGGCCCTAGATAGGTCACTTTGTCTTCTCGGGCTTCCTAGGGTTTTGTCATGACCTAGTCTGACAAAACCATCTTAGGAGTCTAGGAGTCTGAGGGATGTTACAAATCCCAATACATAGAAATAAAAAATTTGTCCTCAAAATTCAGGTTAGGCCTACGGGGTGTCAAATATGAGAAGTAAAAGGTAATATCCCGAGAGGTTAAAGGGGATGTAACACCCCGAAACTCAAAAGAGGGATGAGTGACGTTTTAAGCCAAGTATGGGACTTGGAGTAGGTGACACGGCCTCGGACACGGGCATGTCCCAGGGCATTTCACAGGCATATCACAGGCGTATTCGGCCACGGGTCGTGCGGTCGACGTTTCTGCGATCAACAGTCATCGGGTATAGGCACACGGCTTGGGACACGGGCGTGTCCCAAGGCGTGTCCCGCTCGGGAGATTTCTGTTTTGTGCACACGGGTACTGACACGGGCATGTCAAAGATGACACGGGCGTGTCGGATGCCGTGTCATAGGTCGTGTCCATCTCGGGATAATTCTGGATTATGCGCATGGAGCGTGACACGGGCCCTGACACGGGCGTATCACATATGACACGGGCGTGTCGTAGGCCGTGTCACAGGCCATGTTCTGGTCGAGATTTAGGAATGACAATGAATGGCAAACACGACCCTGGACACGGGCGTGTCGTAGGCCCTGTTCGGCCCAGGATTTCTAATTTTGGGATGAATCGTTGCCGTCCGTTTCATTAGTTTGGAATCCAATGGCTGGGGGTTGTTCCTGAGGCGATATACTCGGGAATGGGGCTTGAAAACCCTCATTCTACTTGAGCATTCTCTTTTTAAAAAGCTAGAGAGAAGGGAGAGCAAGGAGGAAGAATAAGTGCTAGATCCGGTCACCGGCGGAGCTTCAAAGCTCCAATTCTCGAGCCGACTTTAGATTCGCGGAGGCAAGGAGATTGCGGTGCTTTCCATCCACATAGATTTCCATGGCGCCAAGGAAAACGCTAGGGTAATGATTCTCATCCTAGGACATGTGAAGTCCTCTTTTCCTTTGCATAGGAAGACCTCTAAGTCTAGTGTGCGATGAGTTGAGGCGTTCTTTGGGGTAGATATGTAAAGTCCCCCTTGTGTAGAGTTCGTATGCGAGAACGGATATAGGCATGATGTGTGAAGCCTATCCGGATAAGTTGGTCCATATCGGTAATGTTGCATTGCATAATAACTGGAGAAGACTCCGTGTGAATGGTTTTCTTTCGGGTTTTCTATGAGGTAGATTGCAACAGGGAGCCTTGGGGACTAACTCCAAGGTGCACTCGGAAAACTGGGCAAATGCGAGATGTTGCCAACATGGTGGCCGGGGAGCCATCTTGAGCATAACCGGGTTATGTGAATTGTGTGATTGAAACAGGACTCGGGGATTCTTGACCTGCGCATATGGCTTAAATTGACGTTGCGGTATGAGCACGGGTCAGGCGGAACCATACCCGATCTATGTCGTTCGGTGGAACCGTTGGCATAGATGAGAGTCTTTGGCGGTCTATGGCTTAAATTGACGTGACCAATGACAGGAAGAAAAAATGCTCATATGGTTGGCCGTCCAAGGGACGGTGGTGAGACGAGAACGTCTATGGCTTAAATTGACGTGACGTTGGCCGGTTCGCCGTGAATGTGCCCTGAGTGCACGGGGTGTGTGGCCGCGCGTGTCTATGCCTGTGATGAAGTGTGTTTACACTATACTTCTTTGTTATGTTAATAATGCGCAGGGAAAGAGCATCGCCGCCCTGAGTTGGGGGCGGGGTCGTTATAATTTGGTCAGCATAGCTGACCGTAGCTTTTATTTACCACCGTGCGGTGGATTGTTGCTTGCAGGTGCTGTAGAGCCGAGCGGTAAATAGAGGTCTAAAGCCCAAGTTGCTGCACCGGCCCTCGAATGCCTAATTTTGAGTGTTTTTCTTATTTACTCATGTGTGACCGGCCTGCGTGCCGAGATTTGGAAGACACTTTTATTGAGCAAACTTTTATAAGGCCATAAGGCCAATATTTGTGTAGTATACATTCCTATGGGTTATTGTAGTGGACATTCATGCTTGGTTGGGTTCTTTTATCAGTGCAACTTAATAATTTGCTTCCGCTAGGTGCTCTGTATAGGACGTTGTTATTGGTTGATTGGTTTCAATAAGTAACCAACCGGTCTGTCCGTAGTATATGGCGTCGGGCCCCAACCGGACCTACTACTATATGCTATGTGACGGATAGGGGTATTTCAATTTGGTATCAGACTACCGGTTTTGGTCAATCTTAAATGAATTCGTGGGCGAATTCACATAAAGGGGTGGTGAGCACATGTGTGTGCGTAATCGTTATAACATGAAAAGAACCCATCAATGTCCACTTAGGAATGAAAATACACGTGTTTGAGGAACCTGCGTGTTCTTATAATTGATGTTTGCAATATTGTTTGATCGCTTATCGGTGTTTTGCATGATTATAGGTGACTAGGAGTGGTGGTGGACCGTAAGAACGGCCAGGTTCTTAGGCAAGCAGCGTACCAAATGATGCGCCTGTAACACCTCCTTCAGCCGAGACCATTAGATTGGTTGTGGAAGCTGTATTTGCAATGATCAATGTGCAGCCTGCGAGGCAGGTGCAGCAGCCTGCTCCTACTGTGGAGCAAGTACTGCTCCAAGCGGCAAAGCCTAAGAGGGTGGAACAGGTGATGGTGGAGCCGGAGTTGACTCGGAGAGCAACTGAGAAATAACTTAAGCATGTGATGGGTTTCCATCCGCCAGTTTTCTCGGGAACGGGAACCCCAACTTAGGCAGAGGATTGGCTATCGAGAGACAATAGAGTGCTGACAGCAACAGAGACTGAAGAGTGGCAGAAGACCACGATTGCGATGTTCTTGCTGGACGGGGACGCAAGGTTATGGTGGGAAGGGTTGGAGCTACACCACCTGAGGGGAAGGCAGTTGGTTGATGTCCTTATGGAGGAATTTTTCAGGTTGTTTATGCCTCGATACCTCCCCTCAGCTCAGAGGATCGCGTTGGAAAATGAGTTTCAAAAGTTAGTGCAATGAAACAGCACCGTGGACGAGTATCTCCACGAGTTCACTCGTTTGGGACGATACGTGAGCGCTACATTTGCTGATGAGGAGCGCAAGACGAACCGTTTCTATGAAGGGTTAAGAGATAATTTGAGGTTGTTACTTTTGGGGCCTATGGCACAGGGTTTCATGACCATGGTCAACTCGGCCCGGTCTTGGGAAAAGGACATGAAGAATGTTCAAGCGAAGAAGGAATCCGGTGGTAAGAAATCGGAGTTTAAAGTGTCGACTACTTCTATGTCTGGATATCGCAAGTTCTATAAGAAATCTAAGACGTCGGGTCCAACCCCTTCTTCAGGTGCCTCGGGGGCAACTACCAACCGAACCCCGGGCGCTTGTTATACTTGTTGAAAGCTGGGGCACTTTGCCCGTGATTGTTGGAGCGGACGTCCGAAGTCTGAGAGAAAGCAAGGAGCCACTTATAAAGTAAAGGGCAATGCGGTGGAGTAAACCGTGTCCCACTATGCTCTGACTCAACCGAGAGTCTATAATCTGGGCCAGCAGGAGGCCATCAAGAAAGCGTATGTGGTGACAGGTAAGGTTTAATTTATAGCAGGTTAGCTTTAAATACTATTACCTAGTGCTTGTTAGCTTAATACTATTTGTATAGGCTTTGTTCTGATTGGCGGTAGTCCGGCACGAGCACTTTTCGATACGGGAGCTTCACACTCCTTTTTGTCCGAAAGTTTCATAACGCGCATAGGAGTCCCTTCTTCGATGGTGAAGGACAAATTGGATGTGTGTCTACCGAATGGGTGTTCGATGCGTGCGGACAGAGTATGCGCCGTAAAGGTTCATATTGGAAGCCAATTGTTCGACTTGATAGCGTCGTTGCTGCTGCTAGTAGAGTTCGACGTTATCTTCGGTATGGATTTGCTTTCGGAGCAGAAGGCTTGTATCGATTACAACTGTGAGGAGGTCAAGGTGGGTATTGGGTAGGAGACGACGTTTGCGGGATTGAAGGGTTCGAGCAAGATGTTGATGTCTGCTCTTCAGGTGGTGAAGGTGGTTCGTGATGGAGCAATGATATTCTTCACGTTAGTGGAGGCTGTAAAGTCTAAGGCCACTTTGGATAGTATCCTAGTTGTATGTGAGTACCCCGACGTGTTCCCGGGCAATCTTCCTGGAGCCCCACCGCAGCGATAGATTGATTTCACCATCGAGCTAGTGCCAGGTGCCAAACCTGTGTAACGTTCTCCTTATAAGTTGGCGCCTAAGGAGATGGCAGAGTTGAAGGTTCAACTAAAAGAGTTGATGGAGCAAGGGTATGTGCGTCCAAGCTCGTCGCCTTGGAGCGCACCGGTCCTCTTTGTAAAGAAGAAGGACGGGAGCTTGCGGCTGTGTATCGACGACAGGGAGTTGAACAAGCCAATGGAGAAGAATAAATACCTGATCCCAAGGATTGATGATCTTTTCGATCAGTGAGTCAGATCGTCGGTATATTCGAAGTTGGATCTCAAGTCTGGGTATTATCAACTGAGGATAAGGGAGTGTGATATCCCGAAGATGGCATTCAGCACAAGGTATAGGCACTTCGAGTTCACGGTCATGCCGTTTGGATTGACGAATGCGCCATTGGTGTTTATGGATTTGATGAACAGGACGTTCCGAGAGTACCTAGACCATTTTGTGATAATCTTTATTGACGACATATTGGTGTACTCGCAATGCGAAGAAGATCACTTCAAGCATCTGCATCTAGTCTTGGAGATGCTGAGAAGGAATGAACTCTATGCAAAATTCTCCAAATGCGAGTTCTGGCTACCCTCAGTAGAATTCCTTGGTCATATTGTCAGTGGGGAAGGTATAGCGGTGGATCTGGCGAATATTATTGCGATATGGGAGTTGCCTGTGTTGTCTTCGGTAGCCGAAGTTCGTAGTTTCCTTGGGCTTGCCGGCTATTACAGGCGTTTCGTAGAGAACTTCTCGCGGATAGCGTTACCTCTCACAGAGTTGACAAGGAAGGATCAGAAGTTCTTGTGGATGCAGGAGTGCGTGCAAGCGTTTGAGGAGCTAAAGGGACGGTTGACCACATCGCCAGTGCTAAGTTCGCCGAGTGGGACCGAGGGCTTAAAAATATATAGTGATGCCTCAGGTAGTGGTTTGGGCTGCGTGCTGCTGCAGCATGGAAATGTTATTGCGTTTGGATCGCGTCAGCTGAAGGTGCATGAAAGGAATTATCCGGTCTACGACTTGGAGTTGGCGGCCGTGATTTTTGCGCTTAAGCTGTGGAGACATTATTTGTACGGCATAAAGGTCGATATTTATACCGACCATAAGAGTCTGAAGTACCTGTTGGATCAGAAGGATCTGAACATGAGGAAACGGAGATGGATGGAGTTCCTGGGGGACTATACATTCAAGATTCATTATTTACCTGGCAAGGGCAATGCAGTGCGGATGCGTTGAGTCACAGGGCTCCCGCCCAAGCCAACTGGTGATCTGTGCATGATGAGAGGCTAGTTCAGGAGTTGGAGGCATTGGAGATCTGTTGCGTGGACAAGCAGACTAGCGCCAAAGCAATGTTGAACTGGACGGAAGTTCAATATGACCTGGCTGATTGCGTTCGGCAGGCATTGGAGTTGGATGGTAGCATTAAGGAGCTTATGGAGGCAGCGTTGGATGGGTTAAATTCCCAGTTTTTAGTTGAGGATGGGCTGTTAAGGAAGTACCATCGTTTGTGCGTCCCAAGCAGGGGAAATCTACGGGCGGATTTGATGTACGAGGCTCATAATACAAAGTACTCAATCCACCCAAGGAGCACGAAGATGTACCGGGACCTAAAGAAGCTGTTTTAGTGGCCATGGCTCAAGAAGGACGTGGCACTGTTTGTGGCTAAGTGTCCAACGTGTGCCTTGGTAAAGGCGGAGTGCCAAAAGCCTGGAGGATTCTTGAAATCCTTGCTATTCCGGAATGGAAGTTTGACGACATATCGATGGACTTTGTGCATGGCTTGCCAAGGTCGCAGAAGTGGAACGACGCCGTCTGGGTGATAGTAGACCGGTTAACAAAGGTGGCACACTTTATTCCGCATAGGAAGGATGATTAAGTGGAGAGACTGGCGAAACTATATGTGGATAATATAGTCAGACTGCACGGTATGCCCCGCAACATCGTGAGTGATCGCGATGGGAGTTTTACGTCCAATGATTGGAGGTTGGTGCCAAAGATGTTAGGGACTATATTGAATTTCAGCACAACCTTCCATCTGCAGACGGATGGGCAGACCGAGAGGGTCAACAGAACTATGGAAAATAAGCTCTACATGTGTGTTCTAAGCTTCGGAAAGCATTGGGAAGACCACCTGTATTTGGTGAAGTTTGCGTACAATAACAGCTACCAGGCGAGTATTCAAATGTCTCCCTTAGAGGCCCTGTATGGTAGGAAGTGTCGCAAGCCGTTATCGTGGCTAGAAATGGGTGAGGCAAGGTTGTACAAGAAACATGAGGTGGAGAGTGCTACTTCTTTGGTGCGGATCATTCGAGACCGTTTGCTGATCGCTCAGGACAGGCAAGCTAAGTACTACAATACCAAGCGCGGAACGTGGAGTTCTCGGTCGGCGATTGGGTGTACTTGAAAGTAAAGTCGTTCAATGGTGTTTCGCAGGTGAGAAGCTTGAAGAAGCTGAGCCCAAGATACCTTGGACCCTTTGAGATTCTGGAGCGGGTCGGCGAAGCGGCTTATCATTTGAGGCTATCGGTGGATTTGAGTTGACTAAACGATGTATTCCACATTTTTGTATTGCGGAAGGCAGTGCAAGAGCCTTCGCAGGTGATCGCAGTTGATCAAGTGTCGGTGGACGAAGGGTTGACGACAAGGGTCAAGCCCGTTCATATTGAATACTTTGAGGTCAAGTGACTCCATAACAAGGAGATCCGGATGGTCAAGGTCTGGTGGGACAATTGCGGTCGGGAGGAGCTCTCTTGGGAATGGGAGCAGACTATGATGGAGGATTACCCGGAGTTATTCCGCTCAGGTAATGCTTAAAGTCTTCCGTTTTCTTTCCTTTAGTAATTTCGTGGGCGAAATTCTTTTAAGAGGGAGAGAGTTATAACACCCCGAAACTGAAAAGAGGGACGGGTGACGTTTTAAGCCAATTCTGGGACTTAGAGCAGGTGACACGGCCTGGGACAAGGGCGTGTCCCAGGGCGTGTCACGGGCGTGTCACGGGCGTGTCACAGGCGTGTTCGGCCACGGGTCTCGTGGTCGATGTTTTGGCGATCAGCGATCGTCGGGTGTAGGCACACAGCCTGGGAAACGGGCGTGTCCCGGGGCGTGTCCCGCTTGGGAGTTTTCTATTTTGTGCACACGGGCACTGACACGGGCGTGTCAAAGATGACACGGGCGTGTCAGATGCCGTGTCACAGGTCGTGTCCAGCTCACGAGAATTTTGGATTATGCACACGGTGCGTGACACGGGCCCTAACACGGGCGTGTCACATGTGACACGGGTGTGTCGTAGGCCGTGTCATAGGCTGTGTTCTGGTCGGGATTTCGGAATGAAGGCGAATGGCTAACACGGCCCTGGACATGGGTGTGTCGCAGGCCGTGTTCTGCCCAGGATTTCTAATTTTGGGCTGAATCGTGGCCATCCGTTTCCTTAGTTTGGGATCCAACGGCCGGGGGTTGTTCCTGAGGAGACATACTCGGGAATGGGGCTTGAAAACCCTCATTCTACTTGAGCATTCTCTTTCTAAAAAGCTAGAGAGAAGGGAGAGCAAGGAGGAAGAAGAAGAGCTAGATCTGGTCACCGGCGGAGCTTCGGAGCTCCAAATCGCGAGCCGACTTCGGATCCGCGGAGGCAAGGAGATTGCGGTTCTTTCCATCTGCATAGATTTCCATGGCGCCAAGGAAAAACACTAGGGTAACGATTCTCATCCTAGGACATGTGAAGTCCTCTTTTCCTTTGCATAGGAAGCCCTCTCACGCGAGTGTGCGATGAGTTGAGGCGTTCCTTGGGGTAGATATGTAAAGTACCCCTTGTATAGAGTCTGTATGCGAGAACGGACATAGGCATGATGTGTGAATCCTATCCAGACAAGTTGGTCTGGATCGGTGATGTTGCATTGCATAATAACCAGAGAAGACTCCGTGTGAATGGTTGTTTCTCGGGTTTTCTACGAGGTAGATTACAACAGGGAGCCTTGGGGACTAACTCTAAGGTGCACCCGGAAAACTGGGCAAATGCGGGATGTTGCCAACATGGTGGCCGGGTAGCCAACTTGAGCATAACCGGGTTATGTTAATTGTGTGATGGAAACGGGACTCAGGGAGTCTTGACCTGCGCATATGGCTTAAATTGACGTTACGGTATGAGCACGGGTCAGGCAGAACCGTACCCGATCTATGTCGTTTGGTTGAACCATTGGCATAGATGAGGGTCTTCGGCGGTCTTTGGCTTAAATTGACGTGACCAATGCCAGGAAGACAATATGCTCATACGGTTGGTCGTCCAAGGGACGGTGGTGAGACGGGAACCTCTATGGCTTAAATTGATGTGACGTTGGCCGGTTCGCCATGAATGTGCCCTGAGTGCATGGGGTGTGTGGTTCCACGTGCCTATGCCTGTGATGAAGTGTGTTTACACTATACTGCTTTGTTATGCTAATAATGTGCAGGGAAAGAGCATCGCCGCCCCGAGTTGGGGGCGGGGTTGTTATAATTTGGTCAGTATAGTTGATCGTTGCTTTTGTTTACCACCGCTCGGTGGATTGTTTCTTGCAGGTGCTCCGGAGCCGAGCAGTAAATAGAGGGCTAAAGCCCAAGTTGCTGTGCCGGCTCTCGAAGGCCTAATTTTGAGTGTTTTTCTTATTTACTCATGTGTGACCGGCCTGCGTGCCGAGATTTGGAAGACACTTTTATTGAGCAAAATTTTGTAAGGCCATAAGGCCAATATTTGTGTAGTATACATTCCTATGGGTTATTATAGTGGACATTCATGCTTGGCTGGGTTCTTTTATCAGTGCAACTTAATAATTTGCTTTTGCTAGGTGCTCTGTATAGGACGTTGTGAATGGTTGATTGGATTAAATAAGTAACCAACCGGTCTGTCCGTAGTATATGGCGTAGGGCCCCGACCGGATCTACTGCTATATTCTATGTGACGGATAGGGGTGTTACAGGGGATACCTGGCGTGAAAAGTTCCGGGTACCGTTGCTGCATCATGTCCTGTGGCTCCCATGTGTGCTCCTCTTGTCCATGATTCCTCTACAGGGCCTTGACAAGCGGAACCTTCTTGCGCCGTAAGACCCATATCCCTGTATCATCTATCGGGATCGGCTCCAGGTTCACCGATAGATCAGAGTCTATAGGCCCATCTGTAGTCGTAATCTACTGCTACGGTCGAAGTAGAGCTCTCCTGAGGGAGGAGATGTGTGTTGGGAATTGTGCCCTACAATGTTCCTCTAGATTTGATGAGGCATCACTAATCATGCTAAGGGGCATAGATGTAACACCTCCCCTGTAATGACCGTATAATATGGGTTTGGTCGGGGCCCCACGACATACAGATGCCACAGCTTCAGCATTATAAGATTATATTTACTACCCGATCTCAAAACTCATAACAAAACACAGCGAAAACAAACAAAATAACTAGAAGTTATCCACCACTAACAGGAGTATTAAATGGCATTAATACCTTACACGAAAAGAGTCCAACATAAAAATACCACAAGGTCAATCATCAACGCGCAAAAGCACTCCTAAGCTACCTCGGCGTGACAACCAGAGAAAGTCTAAAACATGGATCATACAATCACAGGAAGCAAAATAAAAATACAGCAACTCTTCATGAGGCTTAGGTCTTTTCGCCTTGCGCACTAGCTCCCGCTTGCGATCCTTATCCTGTAAAGATTTGAAGTAACGTGGGTCAGCAAAGGTAGACCTCTACTGTGTAACCAACACATCTCCTCCCGGCTGCCCGTAATGGACTACGGGGTACCCATCCAACCTGCAAGTAAGCACTTCGTATACCATATACATAAATATATAAAGCTTTAAAATAGGTTTGGATGTCTCATACAACAAACACGTTTTCTATGTTGAGAACAGTGTGAAAGGGGCCTACTATGCAACATGTATGCAAACCCAGGCTTCGCCCAAGGCACCCTATCTCGTATGGATCTAACACATCATCAAACAACCGGGTACTTCCGTTTCCCCATTAGCATAAAGCCGCAAACAAAAGGGAACTACTATGTACCTAACGGCCCAAGCGCCGTTACACGGAAATCTTGCAAAGGCCCCACCTGCACATGGGTCTTAAACACCGGGCTTGCCTGCAAATTCTTACTTCTCACGTCCGGATTCCATCTCAGAAACAAAGTGATTCTAAGAACCCTTGCTGTACCCCACACGCTCATGTCTTCATTGCCCGGGATTGCCCTACGCTCGGCATTCTTATCAGTCTCATAGAAGGGAACTAGTCTTGCCGGGACAATCTCCCCACATGACTTGCACGTCATGGGATAGCCAGCCGACCATGGAGACATAGACACGCCTTAGCACAGCACAACCATAATTTTTCCCACCCTAATCCACCATTTGTACTGCAACGGTCCCGCGCACTATGGAAACCATCTACTGCCAAAGCGGAGCTAACCTTGTTCTATTCCAGCTACGATTACTCACACAAGAAAAGGGGAAAATGCATACATCACAACGGCATCATGCCGCAACGGATTTCTACCGAATCCTCAAGGCTCGGTATGCAACATCACAAATTCGAACTAACGGTCGTGACTACGGCTTCACCCACAATGCCTAATCCACTAACAGAGCAGATCTCTAATGCAAAATCATGCTGGGGACGGACACAATCGACCCGGAGGTTTCTCTTGAACCATGGCAACCCAAACCCCTCTCATTTGAGAGATCTAGAGACCAAAAATGAAAAGAAAAGATGTTAAACGTTCATCCTAAAACCAAGAGGATAAGTTTTGTTACCTTACGACCTCTCTTCCTAGCCATGGAGAAACTTGGTCGGATGAACACCACCGCAATGATCTTGCCTTTGCGATCTGGACTCCGCTAGCGAAACGGGGCTCCGAAGCTTCACCGGCGGCCGGAGTTGATCTCCTTCTTCCTCCTAGCTCTAACCTCTCTCTAACACTTAGAAAGAGAAAGAAGATGGGAAATGAGGGTTTGAAAACCCTATTCCCGGCCTTAAATCTGGGAAAGACAAACCATACCCCTTGGAACCCAAAAGATGGAACCGAACGGCCACGATTCGCCCTAAAAATAAACTTCCTGGGCCGAACACGACTTATGACATGACCGTGTCCGATACCGTGTTCCTCAGTCGCCGTCAAACTAGAAAATCCTGACCAGGACACGACATATGACACGGCTTGGGACACGCCCATGTCTCATGTGACACGCCCGTGTTAAGGCCCGTATCACAACCCATGTGCCTCAAACGATACAAGACAAAAACATCCCGAGAAGGACACGGCCATCTGACATGCCCGTGTCACATATCGTGTGCTAGACACGCTTGGGACACGCCCGGGTCCCTGGCCATGTAACTTCCTCAACACAAATCAACAAACGAACTCGAGCAGGACACGACGAATGACACGACCGTGTCTCAGGCAATGTGCCCTCACTCAACTCTTGAAAAGCGTTGAGTGCTCGGTGAGGCGTTGAGTGACCAACACGGCCCTGGAACACGCCCATATCCCAGGACGTGTTCCCTGTCTCAACGCTCGTCGACCGAAATCTAGTTGAGCACACGGTCTCATCGATCTCAAGCACGACACGCCCTGTGACACGCCCGTGTCACAGGCCGTGTCAACCTAGCTAGAACCCATTTTGGCCTGAATAATGCCAATCGTTCCCCTTTTATGTTTTTTGGGCGTTACAATTCCTCCCCCCTTAAAAGAATTTCGTCCCAAAATTTAAACATGGAAAGTACACAAAACTTAAACAGTACTTGAGAAGAGAAGCTCGGGGTACTCCTCAAGCATGGCCTGCTCTCGCTCCCACGAAAGCTCCTCGCGACCACAGTTGTCCCAACGAACTTTTACGAGTTTAACCTCCATGTTCCGCAACTACCGAATCTCTGAATCTTCTATACTTATTGGTCGAAATCGCATCCTCAAGTCCTCTTCTATCGGCACTGCTGCTGATTTCATCACCACGCTAGCCTCTACTAAAGCTTTCCTCAAGATGGATACATGGAAGACTTCGTGTAATCCACTCAGCTCCGTGGACAATGCCAACCGGTATGCTGCTTCTCCCACCCATTATATAACCTCGAATGGTCCTAAAAACCTCGGACTAACCTTCTTGAGTCGGCGAATCCGCAAAATGCCTTTGAACGGCTTGATATTTAGATAAACCCAGTCGCCTACCGCGAACTCCACATTCCTGTGACGAGCATTAAAATATTTTGCTTGCCGGTCTTGAGCTATTTTCATGCGCTCTTGAATGGTTTGCACCAAGTCACAAGCGTCAGCTACAACTTCTTTCGCCAAAAGTTTGGTGTCTCCCGCCTCTGTCCAAGACATCAGTGTTTGTCACCGCCTCCCATAAAAAGCTTCGTATGGCACCATCTTTATACTTGCTTGGTAACTATTGTTATATGCGAACTCTACAAGGAAGAGATGATCCTCCCATTTCTTGCATTTCTTGCCAAAGTCAAGAGTACACATCCTCAACATATCCTCCATAGTACGGTTCATTCTCTCGGTCTGCCAATCAGTTTGAGGATTAAAGGCCATACTGAACTTGAGATTCGTGCCCAGGCTTTTAAGTACCAATCTCCAGTCCGTAGACGTGAAACGTCCATCGCGGTCACTAACTATGCTCTTCGGAATCCCATGTAGTCGCACAATGTTGCGAACGTACAATTCCACCTGCTTCTCCACTCTGTCCTCTTTCCGATTTTGGATGAAGTGTGCCACTTTGTTTAAGCAATCCACGATCACCCAAATTGCGTCGTTACCCTGCTGCGATCTAGGTATCCCATGCAAAAAATCCATGGAGATATCATCAAATCTCCACTCAGGGATTGGAAGAGGCTTCAAAAACCCGCCCGGCTTTTGACACTTGGCCTTCACCAAGGCACAGGTTTGGCACCGACTTATATACAAAGATACATCCCGCTTCAGACAAGGCCACCAGTAGGATTTCTCTATATCCAAGTACATCTTTGTACTACCCGGGTGAATAGAGTCCTTTGTGAAGTGGGCCTCATACATTAACTCCTCACGGAGCTTGCCAAACTATAATACACAAATCCTCCCGCCCTTCCTCAGAATAACATCAATCATTTTTAAGGCGCTACCCTCGCCCTTTTGAGCTTCCTCCACGTTTGGTTGGAACTCCATATCCAAACGGGTCGCTTCACTTATACGATCGCACAAATCGTTCTGCATTTCAATCCAGTTATATCGAGCCACATTAGACTCGCCTCTGGCCACACACTCTATGCCGAGGGACTCCTAGTCCCGCCTCAATCGCTCATCATGAGCTTCGATCCAGTTTCATTGCCCAGAGTATTTTCTACTAAAGGCATAAGCCACCACATTGGCTTTGCTTGGAGTGTATTGAATCGCCACATCATAGTCCCCAAGGAACTCAACCCACCTGCGTTGCCGCATATTTAAGTCCTTCTGATCTAGGAGATACTTAAGACTTTTGTGGTTTGTGAAGATCTCCACTTTCGCACCATAAATGTTGTGCCGCCACAATTTCAACGCAAAAATTACCGCCGCCAATTCAAAATCATTGACGGGGTAGTTTCTCTCGTGAGGCTTCAACTGCCTAGACCCAAAGGCGATCACACTGCCTTATTGTACCAAAATGCACCCAAAATCGCATCCGCATGAGTCGCGGAAAATTTGAAATCCTTTAGTCCCCTTCGGTAGACTTAGGATTGGCGCCGTCATCAGCATATCCTTCAGGGTATCAAATGCCTGATTGCACTCCTGTGTCCACACGAACTTCTGATCCTTACGAGTTAGTGAAGTGAGGGGAAGAGCTACCCGCGAAAACTTCTCCATGAACTTTTGATAGTACCCTGCTAGTCCAAGAAAACTTCGGACCTCTGCCACGGTCCTCACGTGAGTCTCCTGCTCTGCTTCCTACTTGGAATAAACAAGAATGTCATCAAGAAAGATGACTTCAAATGAGTCAAAGTATTTGCAAAATACTCGGTTCATCAAGTCCATGAATACGAATGGTGCGTTCGTCAGCCCGAACGACATCACGAAGAACTCAAAGTGACCATACCTCGTACCAAACGTTATCTTTGGTATGTCCTCGTCTCGAATTTGTAACTGGTAGTATCCTGACTTCAAGTCTAACATGGAATACACCACCGACCCCACCAACTGGTCGAACAGATCGTCTATCCGAGGAATCAGATACTTATTCTTGATAGTCAGTTTGTTCAACTCTCGGTAGTCTATGCACAATGGCATACTACCGTCTTTCATATTTACAAACAACACCGGCATGCTCTATGTTGAAGAACTGGGTCTGATATACCCCTTCTCCAAAAGTTCTTGTAATTGAACTTTGAGTTCGGCCAACTCCTTTGGTCCCATCCTAAAGGGAGGGCGCGACACCGGCCAATCCTCTAGCACTAACTCGATAGAGAAATCAATCTCCCGCCGAGGAGGTGCTCCCGGAAGCTCTTCTGCAAACATATCTTCGAACTCTGACACTATGGGTACTTCTCCAAGAGATAACCTGGAAAGTCTAACCTCCAACAATGCTACAAGGGCTACACCTCCTTGGTTAACTGCCCGTACTAACTGCATGGCCAAAACTATGGAACAGGCAACTCCGTGAAGACCCTCAAACTTGACTTCTGCTTGCCCTTCGCCTCTCAGGGTTACAACCTTGGACAGGAAGTCAATACTGGCTCACTACTCTGCAAGCAAGTCAATCCCTAATATTACGTCAAACTTAGCAAACGGTAAGACTGCCGCTATCAACATAAAGTCGACTCCGTCTAAACTCCAACATATACGTCCTTTTGCCTTGGTATTCATGGATGACCAATTGGGCATCCGCACTTTCAACTCTACGTCCGTCGAGAAAGACTCAACTCCAATCCTCCGGATAAAGCTTTCCGCAAGGAAGGAGTGTGACGCTACCGTATCAAACAGTACCCTAGCGGGGTACCCAAAAACTATCACAAAGCCTAAACACATACAACAAACATAAACGGCTTGAGTATATGAAAACCCAAGGTGGAAGATAAACTCTCATACCTGTAATCACATCGAGCTGACGGATCGCTTCCTGTTGCCCATGGTTATAGGCCCTTGGCTGTACTGGTTTAAACCGAGAAGCGCTCGACTCCTCCATCTTCCCTTTTTCTACGACACTGTGGCCGGAGCGCACCGTCTGCTCCTGCCTTGGCTCTTGCTTATTGCCTCCTTGAGTACAAAATCTTGTTATGTGCCCTGCTTTGCCACAATTATTGCACGTCAGAGGTTGTCATAACCCGCATTTTCCCAACAATTAAATTATATCAGAGTAAGGGAAAATACACGCCGTGATGTCACACCGTGAAGGGGATAACTGCAGACGCTCAGGTAAGACTCCAAACTCGACAGTTTAAAAGGAGAACATATGTTATTATGATTGAAATTCAGTTTTAGTTAAGAAGATAGCCATATCCCTCGGCTTATTGGATCAACTAGTCCATGATTCAAAATATATTTATATGCTTGCGGAAGATACTTGTTTAAATTGACTCTATCATCCTACATTAGTATAAATGTCCCCGAGGAACAACTCATGCTATGCAAATCCTAGATTTATAATAAGTATAGAAAAAAGTCTTTATGCTAAACAGAAAGTAGTGACTTTGTTTTGAAAGTGATGACATGTATGCTTTACTAATAGTAGGGTTTTATAGGTTAAAAATATCTAACATTCAATCCTAGCAATTAATCATTTCAGAGTGCAAGTAATCTAAACCAAACATAAAAAACTACATCAGCTAGCAAGTGTCAAAAATCAACAAACCTGTGGGCGTCAACATTCTGACACGAACCCACAGTATAATCGTATGTCTAAACTAGGAAAAAGAAACTGAACGACAACTACCTCGCTACGGCATGGTGACAAACCATAACTGACACTACCGCTAAGAGAGTCCAAAATAAGCTCCACTAGCTGCTACGGCTCTGAACCTAAGGCATTTAAAAAAAAGAACGTCTCAGCAAGTAGGTACAAATGGTGGCAGAAAAATTAAGCAAAAGTAAACAAAGGTCATAAGGGGTACCAACTTAAGACAAAAAATACCGACATAAAGTATGAAGTAAGCATCAAACAAGAAAAGAATACTTACGTGAATCGTAACGTACATCGCAAACACACCATATGCACAAGGGAATAAGGTGAATTACATGTGTAAATCATAAGGGAGAAAATCCATAACCTTTATTAGCCACTTGTGGTCACTCTACCTAAAAACACGGGCGAGATGGTCACTTAGCTGGACACACCCCTCACGAAGATTAAATCCGTTTAACTACGGGAGAGATTCATACACTCCACCATACACCGCAGATGCCCAAAACAATGGTAGAGTTTCAAAAGGTACTAATAAAGGAAACAACCTTGCGGAGGTGGTTACGCCCACTAACTCCTGAAATTAAGGAAAAACCAAAAAAACCACAACACCAACATCTCGGGACGTGGCACATCGGATTCTACATGAAATTTCTTGATAAAAGACACGGTTGATCAACCTTTAGAAATGATTTATAATCCGATATAGACACTAACACGTCCAACAATGATAGGCGAAATAATTTAAATCACCGATAAAATATTCTAAGGACGATTATACGCACCTAGTCAAGATCGAAATTACCATGACCATATTTTATAATTTTGAGTGATCTTAAAGAAGGGTTAAACATAACCATAGTTTGGAAAGACAACATAAATGGCAAGAAAATTAAGAAACAAAGGCATAACGGTTACCATCAAACCAGACAAGGAACAATGAAGGAGAACCACCACTTGCCTTGGTTGAACCGGAAAAGTTCTCTGAATCGCTCCGCGTCGTAGATCGGGGCAAAAGAACACGGGAGAAGTTTAGATCTAGACAAAAATAGCGGAAAAGGGGTTAGGGCCTAAAAATCCTAACAAATAAAACTCAAGGAATGGGAAAGAAATTACCACGATAGCGTAGCTCTCGGCGAGAGCTTTCCGGATCTACGTTCGGTTGAAGATTTCGAGCACCGGAGATCCGTCGGCGGCCATTAGAAGATTTACAAAAAAGAACTCTCTCGCGCTCGATGTTATGGTTCGGGAGAGAAGGAATTAGAGAAGAAGAAGTTCTGTTCAAACCTAAGTCTAAGAATATATATATATATATATATATATATATATATATATATATATATATATATGTAAAAGTGCTAATATATATTTTTGTCTAAATAAAAAAAAACGTGTGATTTATGAGTGGCTACGGGGAAACCGAAACTAGAGGCTTAATATGGATTCAAATCAAAAAGTTCCGAACATAAAAGATTTATATCTCGTCTAGATGAACAAATTTCATGTTGACCATTTTTTCGTACGACACCGTTTTGACCCTCAAAATAGTGTCCGAACACAAACGGTACAGAACCACTCGAGAGGAAACAGACCTACTCGAGAGGGAGAGGTTGGCTCTCGAGAAAAACATTGGTTCTCAAGAAAAAAATCTATGGATCTCGAGAGGAACATCATATCTCGATATGGAGAGGCTATGGTTCTCGAGAGAAACATTGGATCTCGAGATAAAAGGCTTAGGACTCGAGAAAATCAATCAAATGGGCTACCTACGAGAATTTTCGGGACCTTTGTGACCCTCAAAAATGCGCCCGAACGCAGACTATACATGACTACTCGAGAGGAAAGGGGGCTACTCGAGAAAGAGAGCAATGTTCTCCAGAGAAACTTATAGTTCTCGTGATCAAAATAGTAGGACTCGAGAGAATTAAGTATTTCTTGAGAATAAGACCATAATTCTAGAGAATAAACAGTTATTCTCGAGTAGAAAAAGAGTTCTCGGGTAGAAATCAATAATGCAGCTTATTTACGAATAGTTTTGGGAAAATCGAATATAAGAGTCTAAGATGGCTTCAAATCAAAACGTGGTCAACATAAAAGTTGTAGATATCGTCGAGGTGATCAAATTTTATGTTTACCATTTTTTGATACGATGCCGTTTTGACACTAAAAATGCCGCCCGAACGCAGGTCCGAAACGGACCTCTCGAGTACAGCATAGGACTTCTCGAGAACAACATAGGACTTCTCGAGAACTAGGACAGACTTCTCGAGAATTAGGATAGACTTCTCGAGAACTTGAGCAGAGCTTCTCGAAAACATTAAGTCATGACTTCTCGAGAACAACTGGGAGTTCTCGAGAACGAAAGGGGGGATCTCGAGTACAAGCAGGACAAATTGCAGAAGTTTCGATTTGACTAATATTTTGGAATGAATCGCTGACTCTACGAATTAACGGCGTAGATAACCTTAGAATCCGACGTACCATTCTCGAGATATTAAATCACGCGCTGAGACTCCAAAAATGCTTGAACTGCGATGATACTTGACAAACAAGTTCAAGATTACTTAACTTAAATTTCAAAATGCAATAATTTTCCCAATTAAAACAAGAATTCGGCCGCCTCGATCCGCACAAACACGTAAATGCCTTGACGGCATTGCATCGTCAACTCGACATTAAAATTAACGCCACGACGTCATTAATATGATGTTTTACTTTTAAATAAAATCATCGAAAAATCGGGGGCGTTACAGTCACTCCCCCTAAAAAGAAGTTTCGTCTCGAAACTTAACACAACTCCAAAACCAAATCAAAACGATAAAATCAAACATAACTGAAAACATAACGACATACCCTAAACTAAGAGAAGAGGTGCGGATGAGATTCTCTCATTGCTGATTCCAATTCCCACGTCGCGCTCTCGACGTCTTTATTTCTCCAAAGAATCTTGACCATGGGGATGGTCTGTCTTCGCAACACACTCTCTTGAGAATCAAGAATACAAATAGGTTCTTCCACATACGTAAGGTTGGGATGAATCTGGGGAATCGAGTCGAGGACTTGACGATCATTACGAACACACTTCCGTAACTAGCTCACATGGAACACATCATGGACACTAGGGAAGGTCGCAAGCAAATCCAGCCTATAAGATGACACTCCGATGCGTTAAAGAATCTTGAAAGGCCCCACGTACCGGGGGTCTAACTTGTGGTTCCTTCCAAACCTTTTAACGTCAGATAATGGAGAAACCTTCAGGAAAACCAAGTCTCCAACGGTAAACTCCATATCAACCCTTCGTTGATTGGCATACTTCTCATAACGCTCTTGAGCCACGCAGAGCTTTTCTCGAATATGAGTCACAGCACAATTCATGCCCTCAAGGGCTTCCGGACCTAGCAATGGTCTCTCACCAACCACAACCCAAAATAAGGGAGTCTCACAACTCCTCCCATATAAGGCCTCAAACGGGGCCATCTGCAGACTCTCTTGATAACTATTATTGTAAGAAAATTCCATGAGTCTAAGATGTTCATCCCAAGAACCACCATGATCCAAAATATAACACCTGATCATATCCTCCATGATCTGATTAACTTGCTCAGTTTGATTATTCGTCTGCGGATTATAGGCGGTGGAATACCTTAAATCGGTACCCAACCCCTCTTGTAAACTCTTCCAAAAACGAGACGTAAATCTGGAGTCTCGATCAGATACGATGTTGATAGGTACTCTATGTAATCTGATGATCTCTTCATGATAAAGCTCAGCTATCTTCTTCATGGAATACCAAATCCTAAAGGGCACAAAGTGAGCACACTTTGTCAATCAATCGACTATTACCTAAACAGAGTCATGCCCACGGGGAGATTTTGGTAGACTGGTGATGAAATCCATCGAAATACTCTCCCACTTCCACCGTGGAATAGCGAGCAGTGTCAGTTTACCACCAGGCCTTCTATGATCAGCCTTAACACGTTGGCATGTATAACATTCTAACACAAACCTTGCTATATCATTCTTCATTCCTAACCACCAAACAATTTGCTTTAGATCATTATACAATTTGGTGGAACCAGGATGGTAGGGAACACTCGAACCATGAGCTTCATTACAAATCTTAGCCCGAATATCACCAAAAGCGGGAATAGAAACTCTACCCCGATATTTCAGAGTATCTAACTCGTCCAAAGAGAAATCAGGTAGCTCTCCCTTCAAATCTATTACAAAGGTGTAGTAGATCAAGATCGTCTTTTGATGAAGCCTCATAAGTGAAATCCATGAAGGCTCTGCTACTTCTAACCTACTAGGTAGACAATCATTCCCAATAACAATATCCATTAAGCAAAATTCATCCATGTGACAACCCACATTGTTTCCACGGGGTTTCGAACCCGCAACCTTTATAAGAAGCCTTAAACACCGCTTCTCATCACCAACTGAGCTGCAACTCAGTTGGTGATGAGAAGCGGTGTTTAAGGCTTCTTATACGGATGCGGGTTCGAAACCCCGTGGCCACAATGCGGGCGGCCGATAAACAGGCGCGAGATGTTTTGGGGTGTACAACCTGCAGACCTTGTAGATTCTGGTTGTACCACCCGATCAAAAGGGCCATGGTGGGCCGGACGGCGCCTGGTCTAAACAGGCCAGGGTCGTTACAAAAAAGTGCACTTTTTATGTAACGGCCCAGGCCCGTACCTACGTCAGCCACCTAGTCCGCTATAGGGCTGCAGCCCAATACACCCCAACGCCTCTCCCGCCTATTTCTCAGTAAGGCACGTTGATGGCGCTAGGTATCGAACCCGCAACCCTTGATAGCAAACTCATCCAACAGCGCTATCACCAACTGAGCTCAGCTCAGCTCAGTTGGTGATAGCGCTGTTGGATGAGTTTGCTATCAAGGGTTGCGGGTTCGATACCTAGCGCCATCAACGTGCCTTGCTGAGAAATAGGCGGGAGAGGCGTTGGGGTGTATTGGGCTGCAGCCCTATAGCGGACTAGGTGGCTGACGTAGGTACGGGCCTGGGCTATTACAATCCACCAGGCAATCCACTGAGAGGTTAAAGATCTTAGTGGCCTTCCTACTCAAGGCATCGGCTATAACATCAGCTTGCTTGGGTAATACACGATCTCAACATCATAGTAAGCTACGTATTTCAATCATCTACGCTGGCACAAGCTCAATTATTTCTGAGTGAAGACGTACTTCAACCTCTTATAATCCGTATAAATCTTACGTTGCGCGCCATTCAATAGGTATCTCCACAAATTCCGGGCATGTATCACTGCCGCAAATTCCAAATCGTGCCTAGGGTAATTCCTTTCATGAATCTTCAACTGTCTAGACCCATATATAATCACTTTTCCTTCTTACGTCAGCACGCAACCAAGTCCTACGTGTGATGCGTCCACATAAACAACATAGTCTATACCTTCCGTAGGAAAAGTCAACACTGGAGTAGTGCACAACTCTTCTTTAATTCCTGAAAAGCTTCCTCGCACTCAACGCCCCAAAAAAAACAGCGTTCATCTGCGTCAGTTTATTCAGTGGCACAAACAACGTAGAGGAACCCTCCACAAACCTCCTATAATAGCCAGCCATCCCTAAGAAGCTATCAATCACCTTGGGTGTGGCAAGCCTAGCCCAATCCATAACAGTAGCTATCTTCTCAGGGTAAATCTAAAATTCTGGCTTTATTAACCACATGACCCAAGAAAGAAACCAGAGGCAACAACCACTCACACCTGCTCAACCAAGCAAACAACTTGAGGTCCCTAAAAGCAGGCAATGCTAAAGACAAAGATGGGCATGATCCACAGCATTATGAGAATACACCAAAATATCATCTATAAATACAATCAAGAAACGGTTCTAATCTAGGATGAATACTACGCCCCTCACAGTGGGAAGACCAGGAAGATTAGCTAGGAAAACATCTGAACATTCATGCACAATAAGAATCTCCTCTAAACGTGACAATTGAACCTTGGTTTCCAAAACTGAAACCAAACAAGCAAAACATATAAATCTAAAAGCTTATAAACACATACTGCAGAAATAACTAGAGAAGCCTAACGCGGATAACCAAAAACACACCTGGGTTGACCATCGTCCATCCTGAAGTCCAAGCGTTTAACCTTGCATTGGATAACAGAGTCTTGCCTAGACAACCAGTACATGCCCAAGATCACATCAAAATCTTCCATGTCTATTACCTTTAAATCAGCAATCAATAGAAATAACCTAACAGAATTGGACATCTATGACTACCTTTGTCCGATACCACAGAATCACTAGAAGGAACTTTACATAAAACATGTCACCAACCCAAACGAGGGTCAAACCATGAAGCTCTACAAAAGCACTAGCCACCAACGGGTGGGTAGCGACAGAATAAAAAATAACATGCGCCCAACGGTTATTTACCTTAATCTACTAATAAAATTGCATACCTAACTTATTTGAACAACAACAAAACCAAGGATTGAACTAAAAACTAGTTAGAACCTAACCTGAGATCACTTGGGTTGAAGACTGAGTTTCTTCTTCGGTCATCGCAATCAGTTTACTTTTTCCTATGTCCAGATTTGGCGGCGGCGGTAGAGCCTGAGGTGGGGGGGGCAGGATGTAGTGGGGACTAAGCCTGGAGACACGAAGACTTCTTGTGTCCCTTCTGGCCGCACTAGAAACAAGTCCTTTCTTTCATCCAGCAATGACTCACATCATGTCCTTTCTTTGAACAGAACGTGCACACCAGATCTCCTTTGGGTGCTCCTTGGATGGAGAGCACCCGCTGCTTCTTCTGAGTGGCATTTCTCTTGAAACACCTTTCGTAAGGATGGCCGGATCGACCACAAAAGCTATAAATTTAACCACCTTCTTTTTCAAAGAAGGGTCGGATGCCCTAGAGCTTCCATCCTCAACATCTTTCCTCTTCTCTTTCCTCGGTATCATACCACGATCCTTAGTATATCCAAAGGTCTCAACTTCAAGAGCAACTTCTACTGTCCTCGCATTAGTCTCGGACTGGTAAGTATTGGCAAATTGTTGAATGTCATTTTTGAGACCGCAAAAGAAACCTTTAACCCTGAACTCCTCAGCAGCTCTCAACTCAGAAGCAAACTTATTAAATTTAATGATCTCACACTCATACCCAATCACTATGGGTGTTTGCTCACCAGGCTGCCATCCGAAGGTGGCAGCCAACAATGCCTGCAACTGTGCTTGCATTGCTATAATTTGACCTGCCATGGTCTTCATGCTCTAGCGCAGTTCTACAATCACCGCCTCTCCCTACGCACCCGACGAGTCACCCTCAGACTGGCAAGTCGACCTGGTTGTAAAGCGCTCATGCGACATTCTAAAAAAAATACATAAACACCTCATTAAAACTCTAGCTAAACTAGGACTACACCACTTAGTTCAGACCATACTTAAAAGACACTTGCTTATGCTGTAACTTGCTCTGAGATTTTATAATGATGATATGTCCTACTCAGGATTATATCCTATCATCCTATTGACTCATGTACCTATGATATGAATGCATGGATTCTTTATTCTTATTTAAAATTATGTGTGTACATATGTCATCATTTAAATCTTTTGTTTTGCATAATGTGCTTATGTTATGTTATGATATGTATGACGTGCTATGCATCTTTAAAAAGGCCATAATGCATGTTATGAGCGGTGTATACATGCAATGTCATGCATCCCATACTACATAATATTGCATGCAACGAAAAGAAAACGTACTAATGGGCTTCATGTGGTGAGGTTATGCATCCCATACTAAATAACCCTCACATGTTGCCACCTATGGTGGATCCATATACAAACACATACTATGCATCCCATACTACATAATATGCCCCGTATACTTCTAATCATGCTTATGAGTGTAATGTTCATGCTTTATCCAAGACATAGTGATGACACATCGGTGTGTATATGATACGAAACTAAATAACTAACACTAATAAGGGAAGGTTGCACGACCAATTGTCAAGCAACCTCCCTCTGATAACAACTGTCATAACCCACATTTTCCCAACAATTAAATTATATCAGAGTAAGGGAAAATACGCGCTTTGATGCCACACCGTGTAGGGGATAACTGCAGACGCTCAGGCAAGACTCTAAACTCAATAGTTTAAAAGGAGAACATATGTTGTTATGATTGAAATTCAGTTTAAGTTAAGAAAATAACCGTATCCCTCAGCTTATTGGATCAGCTAGTCAATGATTTAAAATATATTTATATGCTTGCGGAAGATACTTGTTTAAATTGACTATAACATCCTACATGAGTATAAATGTCCCTGAGAAACAACTCATGCTATACAAACCCTAGGTTTATAATAAGTATAGGAAAAAAGTCTTTATGCTAAACAGAATGTGGTGACTTAGTTTTGAAAGAGATTACATGTATGTTTTACTAATAGTAGGGTTTATAGGTTAAAAATATCTAACATGCAATCCTAGCAATAAATCATCCTAGAGAGCAAGTAATCTAAACCAAACATTAGAAAACCACATCAGCTAGCAAGTGTCAAAAATCAACAATCCTGTGGGCGTCAACATTCTGACACGAACCCACAGTATAACAATATGTATGAACATGGAAAAAGAAACTGAACGAAAACTACCTCGCTACAGCGAGTTGCAAAACCACAACTGACACTGCCGCTAAGAGAGTCCAAAACCAGATCCACTAGCTGCTACGGCTCTGATCCTAAGGCAATCCAAAAAAAAACAGAACGCCTCAGTAAGTAGGTACAAATGGTGCAGAAAAATTAAGCAAAAGTAAACAAAGGTCATAAGGGGTACCAACCCAAGACCAAAAATACTGACATAAAGTATGAAATAAGCTTCAAAAAGGAAAAGAACACTTACGTGAATCGTAACGTACATCGCAAACACACAATTTGCACAAGGAAATAAGGTGATGAACATGAGTAAATCATAAGGGAGAAAATCCATAACCTTTATTAGCCACTTCTGGTCACTCTACCGAAAAATACGGGCGAGATGGTCACTTAGCTGGACACACCCCTCACGAAGATTAAATCCATTTATCTGCAGAAGAGATTCATACACTCCACCATACACCGCATATGCCCAAAATAATAGTAGAGTTCCAAAAGGTACTAATAAAGGAAATAACCTTACGGAGGTGGTTATGCCCACTAATTCCCGAAACACAGGAAAAACCAAAGAAACCACAACACCAACATCTCGGGACTTGACACATCGGATTCTACATGACATTTCTAGATTAAAGACACGGTTGATCAACCTTTAGAAATGATTTAAAATTCTATATAGACACTAACTCGTCCAACAACGATAGACGAAACAATTTAATTCACCGATAAAAGATTCTAAGGATGATTATACGCACCTAGTCAAGATCGAAATTACCATGACCAGATTTTATAATTTTTAGTGATCTTCAAGAAGGGTTTAACATAACCATAGTTTGAAAGACAACACAAAAGGCAAGAAAATTTAGGAACAAAGACATAATGGTTACCATCAAATCGGACAAGGAACAATGAAGGAGAACCACCACTTGCCTTGGTTGAACCGGAAAAGTTCTCCAAATCGCTCCACGTGGTAGATCGGGGCAAAAGAACACAGGAGAAGTTGAGATCTAGACAAAAATAGCGGAAAAGGGGTTAGGGAAGAAAAACTGTAACAAAAAAACTCAAGAAATGCGAAAGAAATTACCACGATAGCGTAGCTCTCGGCAAGAGCTTTCCGGATCTACATTTGGTTGATGATTTTGAGCACCGGAGCTCCGTCGGCGGCCAACAGAAGATTCACGAAAAAGAACTCTCTCTCTCGCTAAATTTTCTGGTTTTGGAGAGAAGGAATTGGAGAAGAAGAAGTTCTGTTCAAACCAAAGTCTAAGAATATATATATATATATATATATATATATATATATATATATATGTGTGTGTGTGTGTGTGTGTGTGTGTGTGTGTGTGTGTGTGTGTGTGTGTAAAAGTACTTATAAATTTTTTTGTCAAAATATAAGAAAACGTGTTTTTTATTAGTGGCTACGGGGAAACCGAAACTAGAGACTTAATATGGCTTCAAATCGAAAAGTTCCCAACATGAAAGTTTTAGATCTCGTTTAGATGAACAAATTTTTTGTTGACTTATTTTTCGTACGACACCGTTTTGACCCTCAAAACGGTGTCCGAACACAAACGGTACATAACCACTCGAGAGGAAACAGACCTACTCGAGAGGGAGAGGTTGGCTCTCGATAAAAACATTGGTTCTCGAGCAAAAAAGCTATGGATCTCGAGAGGAACATGATATCTCGAGATGGAGAGGCTATAGCTTTCGAGAGAAACATTGGATCTCGAGATAAAAGGCATAGGACTCGAGAAAATCAATCAAACTGGCTACCTATGAGCAGTTTTGGGAGAATCAAAAATAGGGGTCTAAGATAGATCCAAATAGAAACGTTACCAACATGAGAGTTATAGATCTCGTCGAAACGAACAAATTTCATGTTGAACATTTTTCCATACGGTGCTGTTTTGACCCTCAAAAATGTGCCCAAACACAGACAATACAGGACTACTCGAGAGGAAAGGGTGCTACTCGAGAAAGAGAGCAATGTTCTCGAGAGAAACTTATAGTTCTCGAGAACAAAATAGTAGGACTCAAGATAATTATGTATTTCTCGAGAATAAGACCATAATTTTCCAGAATAAACAGTAATTCTCGAGTAGAACAAAGGTTCTCGGGTAGAAATCAATAATGCCTTAAGTATAAATTTCAGTGCGAACCTGTTGTCTACCCAGACTGATTAAAAGTGTTTTGATTGGACATAATGTATTCCGTTCAATGCATGGATTTGAATAATAAATATTAGGTTGGGATAATATTTCCTTAAGTATAAAAGGTGAACACGGGTTCAAAGTTTTGTATTAAGGTACGGATAGGAGGTAAGGATTTTGGTTTAAAAGCATTTGTCCTACCGATATCGGCATTTGATGTAATCTTTGGCATGGACTAGCCCTCAAAGCAGTGTGACTGTATTGATTACTACTCTAAGGAAGTCATGCTGGGACAGAACACCAAATCAGAGACTAAGTTCGCTAGTATGCGAGGATCGAAAAAGATATTGACGTCTGCTCTCCAGGTAGTCAAGGCGATTCAAAAGGGCATGGAAATGTTTTTCATGCTATTGGAGGCTGTAGAGCCGAATCCCAGTTTGAGTGACGTTCCTATTCTATCGTATTATGCATATGTGTTTCCTAATGATCTCCCTGGGATTCCTCCCTAGAGAGAGATTGACTTCGCAATTGAGTTAGTTCTAGTGTGAAATATGTGGTCCACTCACCGTACTGAGTAGCACAAAAGGAAATGGCGTAATTGAAATTTCAATTACAAGAATTGTTTGAGAAAGGATATATACATCCAAGTATGTCACCTTGGAGTGCACCGGTCCTCTTTGTGAAGAAGAAGGACAGAATCTTGCGTCTATGCATTGAGTATCGAGAATTGAACAAGCTGACAGAGAAAAACAAGTATCTGATTCTATGGATTGATGACTTTTTTGATCAGCTGGTGGGATCGACTGTATGTTCAAAGTTAGATTTGAAGTCTTGCTATTACAAGTTGTGGATTAGGGAATATGACATTCCTATGATAACTTTTGGTACACGTTATGGTCACTATGATTTCATTATATTGTTATTTGGCCTAACAAACATGTCATCGATATTCATGGACTTGATGCATCGGACTTTTCGAGAGTACTTAGATCGATTTGTGATCGTCTTTTTGACGACATATTGGTGTACTCCTAATCAGAAGAAGATCATGCAAATCTTATGCAGGCCTAAGGTTTTGACGGATTAAAACACGCGTTCTTAGCTTTGACAAATAAACTAAAATATCTAGCGCACAATTTCTCCAATTAATGCTACTATTTCCAATACTAAATAATTAATCAACTCAAAGGGACGCTACCCCTTATTTTATATTGAACAAGGGCTATATTCCAATATTCTCTCAAGAGATATGGACCCACCCGATACAAATAATTAGCAATTCAAATTAAATTATGCGCCAACGTTCACACATCTAATAAAAGAATATCCAGACTAAATAAGTGATTTAAAAATTAAGTCCTAATCGATCCCAAAGTTAATTAATTTGAGGGTATACGAAATCACTTGAAATCAAGGAGAAATCAAGGGTGATGAACCCGATTTCTTCTAGTGTTCTCGAGATCTACCTGCTTCAATTAATACGAAAAATATTCGGGAAATAAATGCTTGAAAATTCAGATTTTATTAAGCGCTAATTTCAATATAAAATCAGACTAAAAACTAGCCTTCTAATTCCGCCAAGACCTCACAAAAAATATAGAAGAATTAGCACAAGAGTTGGTTAGATAAATTCATTACCCAATCCCAATAATAATCCGTCCACAAGATGAGTGGAGGAGGTGCACACGACGGTGGTAGATTCTATATTTCCATGCAAATCCTCGGATCCGCACTGGATGATGAAGACGCTCGCCTTTTTCTCCTTTTGCAAAACCCTAGGAGAGGGGATCCCTTGAAAATTCAATATATATATTGGAAGAGAGAGAAAAGGTGATGAGAAAATAACATTCCCAAGTTTGTGGCTAGGAGGGGGCAGACTAGGTTTTTTTTGTAAAGGTGAGGGTGGTCGGGTTTTGGAGGTGGATGGGTTGGTCGGGTTTGTGGTGGGAGTTGGTGGTCGAGTGAGACAAAAGTGGAGGGGGAGAGAGTGGCGGATTGGTGTAGGCCGAACCCTAAAGGGGTGGTGGTGGCGGGAAGCTTGGAGGAGGATGGGAGGGGCTCAGGTTATTGGATGAAGAGTGTGGCTTGTGGTGGCTTGGTGTAGGCCGAACTCTAAAGGGGTGGTGGTGGCCAGCGGCTTGGAGGAAGATGGGAGGGGCTCGGGTTATTAGTGGAGTTAGTGGCCGGGTTTGGTGGTGGAGTTGGTGGCCGGGTTTGGTAGTGGAGTTTGGGTGGTCGAGGTAGGGAAGAGGAGGAGATGTAACTGAGAAAAGAGAGGGAGAGCGGGTGGTGGTCAGCGGCCAAGGAGGAGGGAGACAAAGAGGGGGCCGAATTTTAGATGAGGAGAGGAGAGGAGGAAGGAAATCTTAATCAAGATTAGGTTCTTTTCTTATTTCATCAATTCTTCCAAAATCCTTCATAATCATGGTTATTTATAGCCCACACCGCTCAATATTCCTTCATTCAAAATGCAAAATTCAAAAAGAAAATATGATGGTTATAGGCACCCATCATAATACATGAAATGAAAATACAATGCTTGGAAATTAAAATGCTTAAAGTAAAATTGCATTGAATTGAAATTGCTAGAAAAAATAATTGATAAAATACTATTATATAAAAATATACTTATAATTATTTATTTTATAATTATATATTTTATTTAATGGCGGCGGTGGACGTTGTGCAAAACATGTAGCGGCGATGGCGGCAGGCGGCGTGGTAGAAATCCCATCCTCGAGCTTGCGACAACGGTCGTCCCAATCCACAAACTCTCTCAGATGGGGATCAATAGCGGCTGCATCAATAATGTTTCCATCAATCCTTCCCCACTCAAAATTATTCATTACTGATGAGTGGCTCGTGAGGGGCGAAAATTCGAAAGTAGCAGCAACATGGGGCAAATCTGGCTCCGCAATCCGTGTCGTAGTAGCATGAACAACCCATAACACAAATAACCTGTCAGGTGTAGGAATAGCAAAACTCGAAATGGTGTCCGACAAAAGAAAATTAACTTGATTCTTACCATCCGGTTCCAGAACCAAGGAGTCCACATGGAAAATAGACACAATAGTACTAACACTCCCAAACCCAAGAGAATATTTAGTGGTAGGAAGAAACGACGGAGAAAGACACTCAGGAGGAACAGAGACGTACAGTAAAAGTCTGGAAACATGAAATAAAGTAAAACACCATGTACTGTATAAAACTCTGAAATAAAAGCATGAAATCTGACGTTCTTCATAATCAAGGATGGTTCGGCGTTCCTACCTATTAATTTATTTACTGAGCCATAAGGCATCTGCTCGGGGACTGACAAGACTAAACCCAAATCACTAAATCTAGCGTCGGATGCTCTCGAAAAGGAGTGGAAGTGCATGCGACATAAATTAAAATGAAACACTAATGTCCTAGATACATGAGGAGAGAATCCATGTGCTACATGACTAGACCCCAACACGGAGGATAAGGGGGTTAAGTCAGGTGTCACGTTAGCCTTAAAATCAGAGATGATTTTGATGGGCTCCAAAACTGCAGTCTTAATTGTAATTTTAATATTCTTACGGTTGGAATGAAGCTATGCCAATCTTAACGTCTCATCTTAAATAATTGAATTGGACGCTCTCGGATGTGAATAGATGTGCGAGCGATACAACTCAAGGGACCTTTCAATAGTAACTATTGTGGGGAAATGAGGGTCATCAAAAGGCGGTGGGTAAATGCGTGTGATCGGGTGTGGTATATAAGTATGTATCAGGGACACCACATCCAAAGGCACAATTGCCAAAGAAATAGAATCAGTCATAGTAGAAGACGGAACCGTAGTCGGAAACGTAGAAAAATTAGCTGTCAAAAGTGACACGTAGTCATATCTACGAGGTGCGGTGAAAAGTCCAAATACTAGCACGCTCAATATAGTAATATTTATACACTGATACAACGCCAAAGTAGGAACTAATAGAGTGGGGGTAACACGCAAACTAAGACTAGGGTTACCGGTTCCACGTCCTAAAAAGTCATCTAAGATAGGCAAATAAATAGGGGGAAGGGTCGGCAAGATCAAACCCGGGATTAAATCTGAATCAGCAAAAATTTCACCTAACGTTGTCGACATCAAAGAACTCTCATCCGGGTGTACAACAACAGTATCGTCCAAGCTTACCCTTCCCTCATATTGTAACTCATCCACAATAATAATAGGAACATTCTCACTTTCAGACTCCTCAGATAACTCAGATAAAATCTCAGTGGGTGCAATCGTAGTCTCTATCACGATGGGGATCATATCTTAGAGAGGGCACTCAATACTAGGGAGAACAGACACAATGCTAGTAGGGCAAGTAATAGGAAACAGAAGTCTCTCACATATCGAACTATCATCATCCCATACATCGTCTTCCAAATCACTAGGGATTCCCTCACTTTCAGATTCGTTGGACTTGTCCGGCACTATCATACGTGAAGGAATACTCTCACCTAGTTGGTAACCTTCTGAATCCAGAGATACTATATCCACATCAGAATCCTAAGAGGTATCAGTCACTATCTCAAAGGGATTAGGCGTCGAGGCTAAAGGAGACAAAGCTCTAGTAGTAACATCTTTCGAGTCCAAGACATGTGATCTATTAGGAATGGTTTCCCTAAAGGTGGTAGTAGGTACACTATGGGTAGGCCGACCTTTGGTGGAAAATGATCTAGTGTTGGGTATATAATCATTCTTATAGGCAGGTATGGGACTAACTCCATAACGATACTCACTCACTGGCTTGGTGTTAGTAGTGCAGAGATAGGCAGGATCAAATGGATTCGAGAGTAGGCTACGTAATGCCAGCCAAGCATGTTTATAACTACCAACACGATGCTCTTCGTTTAGCCAAAACACGCAAGCTTGACTTACTAATCGATCTCGAGCTATATTATCCTTTTGGTGGTCGTCCTATAAGTGACAATTTAAATAATTTTAAAATCTATTAATCAAGTCTCTAGAAATTTGGGGACACCCTAAACCGTCATAAGTAGGTGCCTCAATTCTAGTAGGAGGATAAGCGTGGGGACGGTTGGTATTCCTTTGGTATGAAGGAAAGGCTTGGGTTTGTTTAGCCATGGTATGAACATACCAATAATCTAAATGGGAATAATAAACATCATAGGCCATAATAATGAGAACCGGAGAGAAAACTCATCAGGAACTGGTGCACATGCAATGAATAATGAACCTAACCATATATAAAATGCAATAGATGGATTTGTTCCCGCTTAATAACTAAGGCAATAAAATATTTTGTTGTATTTTCTTACTGAAAATAAATAAGAGATTATTAAAAAAAAAATTATTTTTTTTGTTGAAAAAATAAAAATATAAGCCGTTATTTGCAGACCATTATTAAAAATTTATAATGATTTCATAAAACAAATGGATTAATAAAAATAAAATAATTTTTTGATTTCTTAGTAATAAAATGATGGAGAATTTTCAAATTTTGAAAATTTTTTTTGAATTTTGAGAAAAAAAATGAGAACTTTAGGTTGCTATTGTGCAGACAAAACTAGAAATTTTGTTTTACTATTTTAACATAGAAACATGCAAGTGTGTGACAACGAAATAAAAAAAGGGGGAGGGTGCCAAATAGGAAATTAACGTTAACCTCCCTCTGATACCAAATTGATGCAGGCCAAAAGTTTCAACAGATTAAAACACGCGTTCTTAGGTTTGACAAATAAATTAAAATATCTAGCGCACGGTTTCTCTATTTAGCACTATCGGATACCCGGGCAATTAATGATACTATTTCCAATATTAAATAATTAATCAACGCAAAGGGATGATACCCCTTATTTTATATTAAACAAGGGCTATATGACAATATTCTCTCAAGCAAAATGGACCCACCCGATCCAGACAATTAGCAATTCAAATAAAATTATGGGCCAAAATTCACACATCCAATAAAAGAATATACAGACTAAATAAGTGATTTAAATATTAAGTCCTAATTGATCCCAAAGTTAATTAATATGAGGGTATACCAAATCACTTGAATTCAAGGAGAAATCAAGGGTGATGAACTTTATTTCTTCTAGTTTTCTCGAGATCTACCCGCTCCAATTAATATGAAAAATATTTGGGAAATAAATGCTTAAAATTCAGATTTTTTTAAGCACTAATTTTAATATAAAATCGGACAAAAAACTAGCCTTCTAATTCCACCAAGACATCACAAAATAATATAGAAGAAATCACACAAGAGTTGGTTAAAGAAATATGTTACCCAATCCCAATAATAATCCGTCCACAAGATGAGTGGAGGAGGCGCACACGACGGTGATAGATTCTCTATTTCCACATAAATCCTTGGATCCGCACCTGATGATGAATATGCTCGCCATTTTCTCCTTTTGCAAAACCCTAGGCGAGGGGATCCCTTGAAAAGCCAATATATATGGGAAGAGAGAGAAAATGTTGTGAGAAAATAACTTTCCCAAGTTGGTGGCTAGGAGGAGGGTCGGCTACGTTTTTTTTGTAAAGGTGAGTGTGGTGGAGTTTTGGAGGTGGATGGGGAGGTCGGGTTGGTGGTGGGAGTTTGTGGCCGAGTGAGAGAAAAGTGGAGGGGGAGAGGGTGGCGGCTTGGTGTAGGCCGAACCCTAAAGGGGTGGTGGTGGCCGGCCTCTTGGAGGAGGATGGGAGGGGCTCGGGTTATTGGATGTAGAGTGTGGCTGGTGGTGGCTTGGTGTAGGCAGAACCCAAAAGGGGTGGTGGTGGTCAGCGCATGGAGGAAAATGGGAGGGGCTCGGGTTATTGGTGGAGTTGGTGGCCAGGTTTTAAGATGGAGTTGGTGGCCGGGTTTTGTAGTGGAGTTTGGGTGGCCGAGAGAGGGAAGAGGAGGAGAGGTAACCGAGAAAAGAGAGGGAGAGAGGGTTGTGGCCGACAGAAAGAGAGGAGGGAGACAAAGAGGGGGCCGAATTTTAGAGGAGGAGAGGAGAGGAGGAAGGAAATCTTAATCAAGATTAGGTTTTTTTTTCTAATTTCATCAATTCTTTCAAAATCCTTCATAAGCATGGCTATTTATAGCCTACACCACTCAATCAATCCTTCATTCAAAATTCAAAAAGGATATATGATGGTTATAGGCACCCATCATAATACATGAAATGAAAATACAATGCTTGGAAATTAAAATGCTTAAAGTAAAATTGCATTGAATTGAAATTGCTAGAAATAATAATTGATAAAATACTATTATATAAAATATATAATTATAATAATTTATTTTATTATTATATATTTTATTTAATGGAGGCGGCGGATGTCATGTAAAACATGTAGCGGCGATGGCGGCTTGCGTCGTGGTAAAAATCACATCCTCGAGCTTGCGACAACGGTCGTCTGAATCCACGAACTCTCTCAGATGGGGATCAATGGTGGCCGCATCTGCAACATCTCCATCAAAATCACTTGAGGATGGTTTTGCACACACTAGGAGGAATAAACTCTATGCCAAGTTCTCAAAGTGTGAGTTTTGGCTGTCGTCGGTGGCTTTTATTGGCGATGTAGTTAATGGAGAAGGTATTGCTATGGATCTGTCGAAGATCATTGCGATACGAGAGTGGACAGTGTTAACAACTGTAGCGGAAGACAGGAGCTTCCTTGGACTTATTAGCTACTACAGGCGCTTCGTGGAAAACTTTTCACGGATAACCTCACCTCTAACCACACTGATGAGGAAAGATCAGAAGTTCGTTTGGACGCCTGAGTGCGCACGGGCTTTTGAGGTGTTGAAGAGTCGTCTAACCACGACGCCTATCCTGAGTTCACCATGTGGTATATATGTTTATGAGATTTATAGTGATGCTTCAGGGGGAGGCTTCGGCTGCATTCTTCTATAGTTCGGAAATGTTATATCTTATGGATCACACTAGTTAAAAGTGCACGAGCGAAACTATCTAGTTCATGACTTGGAGTTGACGACTGTGATTTTTGCATTTAAGTTGTGGCATGACTACTTGTATGGCATGAATGTTGATATTTTCACGGACCATAAAAGGCGTAAGTATTTAAAAGATCAAAAGGAACTGAAAATGCGACAACAGAGGTGGATGGAGTTCCTCGGGGACTACACCTTTAAGATACATTACACTCTCGGGAAGGGAAATGTGGTCGCAGATGCCTTGAGTCATAGGACTACAATACGGGCAAGTTGGCTACAGATGCATGAGTAGCGTCTGTTTAATGAGTTGGAGGACTTAGAAATTTCTTTTGTTGACAAGAATGCCACTGCAAATGCGTGATTGAACTTGACGGAGGTGCAATATGACCTCGTGGATAGGATTCGACGAGTGATGGAACTCGAAGAGAGTATAAAGCTCTCTGTTGAAAGATGGTATGAAATATACCACCTTAGGGGTTAGATGTATTTAACTCTAGAGGGGGGGGGGTGAATAGAGTATTTTAAAATCTTTTTAAGATTTTTATAGCGGAATTATAATGGTAATATTTATATGTGTAATCAGCTAGTGTAGAAGTAAAACTAAACTAATCAGCAAGCAGCACGCAATAAAAATGAGAGAGCATCACAAATGACATAAGAAATTTATAGTGGTTCCCCTAAACATGGGTACATCCACTCTTCTACCACCCTGGTAGGAATCCACTCAGGTTTTTGATCAAGTGCCCTGCCACCAATCAGGTTTTTGCTAAGGTGCCCTGTCACCACAAGATCTTATTCAGGTAGATCAGGAAACCCTTCAGGCTTTTGATCAGGTGCCCAATACCCAAATCATGTCTTTTGATAAGGAGACTTGCAACCAAGTGTTTAACTTTTGAAGGGAGTTAGAACCCGTTGTATAGTGGGGTGAAGAAATAAAAAAATGTATGTTGTCTTCTCTTTTCTCAAAACAACTAAGAAGACTTGAGGATCCTTGATGGTTTCAAAGCTCCCCCTGAGATTAAGTATTGTCCAGGAAGATTGAGAGCTTTACAGGGTGTGTAGGTCTTCTTGAAGAAGTTTCTCTAGAAAGCAGTTGACAGATGAAATTTTATTGTCTCTAGAAAGCTTGCTGAAAAAAGAAGATTTTTCGAAGACGGTGCATAACTCTTTTTCTTTGAATAATTTCTGTGTCTTGAGGTTTTTCAAAAACATTACTATATCATCTACAACAAATTGGTCTGATAATTCGATTTCCTTGATTGACTGCAGAAATCTTGGAACTTGGCCAACGGCTAGAAGAGCAATAAAGAAATTACTTAACTGTCCAAAGAATTTGCTGTATATTAACTCTGTGAAAACTAGTAATTAATGATGTCATACGAATCGGCTATATTCTGAGAATCTAAGCATTAATTACTCAGACAAATATAAGCAATAAAATAAGCATAATCAATTCTGAAAATAACTGTAGAGAATAGAAAAGATTGAACTGGCAATTTTCATCGATCTGAGATCCTAGATCGTCAAACTAAACCTCTCATTCGTAGAGCTGAGCCCTGAGATCTTCAAACTGAAATACAACTTTCCATACTGGGCTCCAAGATTGTCGAACAGAGATAGAAGATCGTCGAACTCATTCCTGATATAAGATTAGATATCGTTGAGCTAAATTCATCTTTCGTCGATCTCAGTTCAGAGAAGGGATCCTGAGATCGTCGAACTGAGAACGAAGATCATCAAGCTCACATTAGAGTTTGTCGAATGACTTCTTTAACATGAAATTTCAGCCTTGCTCTAGTTTCTGCAAACTTCTAAGTCATCTTAGGGCTTGGTCTGATCAAAATGACGTGTTGACCTACCCTAAAATCTAATGAAGACCTATGACCCTACACTATACAAGGAGGGTCATACTAAAGCTAATTTTAGTGAACCTATCCCAAATCCAACTAGGGATCCAACAATCTCGCCCTATTTGGGTCAGGTCACTAATACAAAGCATAAGTATAGAAATTACAATCATTCAACATGAAAGTAACTTTCTGACAGAATGAAAAACAATTCAGCAGATAGGACAAATATACACCGAGGATAAACTTGTTTTAGGGCTTGTCTGAAGGAGGAGCAGAAGAAGGTTTACTGAACACATTTGTTCTGAGAGGATCTTTTGCTTTTTGCTCGGACATCTTCAGGTCTTGAGCTCCCAGAAGTGTTACAATAGAAGCTCTAGGCACAATAGCTTCTGGGTGTACCTGCATGTAAGCATTAGGATCAAAGAGATGTTTATCTACCTCAAATTTTTCAAGTTCTTTTTGTCTATAAGTAGACAAGTCAGTAAACTGAGAGGGATGAGTTCCTTCTTTCTTTGCTTTATTCATCTGGGAAAATCCAATCATCTCATGGAATCTTGTCATTCTAAAATTAGGATCTAACTCACGTTCATATCCTGGAGATGGAGGTCTCTCTGTATTAGTTGAAACATCCTGAGAAGTCCTTTGTGGCTTCCTGAAAATAACAGACTGTTGCTGAAAATTTGTTGAAGGATAATTCTTCTCAGATTTACCACCAAAATAAAAACTTGGAGGTCTGCATTCACTGTATTTTCTGGCAGGAATATAAGAAAGTCATTGAGCTGGCCTGGAAGACTGTCTTGACTGAGAAGGAGCTGGCTTTGAAGATTGTCTAGAAGACTGTTGAGGAGCTGGCTTAGAAGATTGAAAAGCACTGGATGCAGTCCCTTGAGATCTGGCAAGATTGCCTGATGCTCCTACAGCAGGAGGAGGAGGAGGTGGATCTTTTCTGAATCTCTTTACTAGAGAAGATCCATACCTCTTCTTCTTCTATTATTTTGCCTTGTTCCTTTACAACTTAATCCAATGAGGAGTTTTAGCAGAAAGGGGAATATTGTGCAGGATATAATATGGAATATCATTGTCTAGATTGGGCTTGGGAGCAGCCTTTACTGGAGCCTTCCTATTGTTTGATTTTGATCTCTTGGAACTGTCAGAATCAGAATCATCCTCAGAATCCTCGTAATCCTCAGATGATCAAGGAGGATTATCATACAAATCATCAATCTCCATAAGTTGCTTAGTTGAAATAGGTTGAGCTGGAAGAATTGGAGCTGGAACTATTACAACTTCCTTGGTCATTTCTTCAGCAAGAACTTCATCCATATCAGGTAATGGAGATGTGGAGACTCCATAGGTTGGAGGAGAGAAAGCCTTGGGCTCAAAAGACTCATCATTAGCAATTTTAATAGATTCAGCCTCTGGAGCTGTAACAAGCTCAGGCTCTGGAGCTGTAAAGCTGCTTTGAATAAGTTGTAAGGTTTCTGTGCTCACTAGAGTAGTATAACAGACAATATTTGTGCAAAACCTATTGGAAACAAATGAAATAATGTTTATGAAAGTCACATTAGTGTCAACTACCTTCACCTAGGGGGGGAATAGGTGTCTTGCACAGTCTTTTAGCGGAATTAATATTATACCTGCACAATTAAACAAAACAACACAGCACAAAAATACGCAGGCAGTTATAGTGGTTCCCCGATTTGGGTACGTCCACTTTCCCCCTTCGACCTATCTCCCAACAAGGGACGACTCGGTCACTTCACCAACAGGATTGAAATCCAATCCTCATACTAATGAAAGGAACCCTTCCACCCGAAGGAGTCACCACTCCTCCACCACGGGTTGAACCCAACCCTTACAACGCGGAACCAACGTTCCTTTACAACAAAAGAAAAATTAGAATGTATAAAAAACAAACTACTTATGGAGTGCTTGGTGTCCCTCTTCGTTCGATGACACATTCTTGAAGAAGACGAAGAGTCCACGACCTTAGCTCTCACTTAGAGAGGATCTCCCCGAAATCGGCGGTGCCAAGAAGTGCGGCGGCGGAGCTTTCGGGATCTGCGGCGGCAAGGTTTGCGGCGGCGAGCTTTGTAGATCCAACCTTCATAGCAAAGCTAGCAAGGTCTACCAACGATCTTACTGGGATCGATCGTCTCAATCTATTCGGAAGGGGAAGGTATTCCCATTCAACAAATCAAGAGATAAAGGATCTCAAGATAGACACGTGAGACGCGTTGCTTGACTAAGCTTCTATCTCCGGGAGATCAGGAAGAACCCACGATCGGTGGCGGCGACAACTTGAGGCGCAAAGACGGAGGCGGAAGAGAAGACGTGATCCGCTAGGTCAAATCCGGCGGCTCTTTCTTTTCGTATGTATCGATTGTCCATGATGTTCGAAATACAACAGTATTTATACAGTAGGTCATATATTATGACCGTTGTGGGCCCTACCAGTAGAAACCCTAACTCCGGTTCAAAACAGCGCGTGTACATTTGGTCCGGTCCAGCGCGCCAACGAAAATCGCCTAAGGCAAATTCGGCGGGAATCATTGGTGATTCTCGACGAATCGACGAGAATCACTAATGATTCCCGTCGAATTCTACTTAGAAGAATTCTTAGCTGAATTGCTTGCCAACCGGAAAGAATCGTTGAGAGTCATCATCCATTCTCGACGAATCGTCGAGAATGCAGAGTCATTCTCGACGATTCTGACTTAGCAGATTCCTTGAAGGCGTTGACTCAGCCTGGTGATTCTCGCCTATTCTGACTTGGCAGAATCCTTGAAGGCGTTGAAGGCGTTGAGTCAGCCGGATGCATTCGGAGAGAATCAGCTAGTGATTCTCGACGATTCGGCGAGAATCACTATTGATTCTCGTCAAATCGGCGAGAATCACTTAGTGATTCTCGTCAAATCGGCGAGAATCACTTAGTGATTCTCGTCGAATCATACTTAGATGAATTTTCGTCTATCTTCCCGTGAGCTGGTCTTTGACCCATCCGTGCTCCTTTTCAGCTCTAGCTCTATCTCGACCTTGTGCTTGAAAGTTAGTACACTCCAATTGAGAGAGCACACATAGGCCAACACACTGATCTGCTCAACGAAGGATTACGTTGCGCAGACCCGTGTATATTGACCCACTGCACCCTGACATTGCTGTGTACTTAGCGTGAAATAATTGCAAGCACAACTTGAAGACAAATGATCAAATACAATGTCAATTAACCTTAGCTGGTCCAGGGGCTTCTTCAAATCAGGTACATTGTGGATACAATACCCAACAATCTCCCCCTATTTGAAGAAGCTTAAACCCTACAAGCTAAGGTGAATATAACGGATGGAAGAAAAACATAAACTGAATAATCAGTGAGAATGAATTTCCATACCTTTACCTTTAGAGCATTTGGAGCATACTTTGCGTGAGCACCTTGGCACCTTAGCCGAGAGGGTAATCTCCCCCTTTTTGGCTTCTACAAATCTGGGACTTTAGCACTTGCCACAATGCTCCCCCTCAGTTCTTGCATCTGTGCTTACTCTTGAGTTTCTTGCGGATGCTCCCCCTTTATCCAAGAGCCGGGAGCCTCTGTATTCTTCATTCCTCAAGGTTTAACATACCCAGTTCAGTTTTGAAGAGACTGAACTTAGCTTCGTCTAGGGTCTTTGTAAAAATATCTAAAATCTGCTTATCCGTGGGGACATAGCAGAGAGAGATGTCCTTGTTTTCCACATGCTCCCGAATGAAGTGGTAGCGCACTTCAATATGTTTCGTACTACTGTGCGACACGGGATTGTTTGTAATGGCTATAGCACTTGAGGAGTCGCAGTACATTGGTATTTCTTTGAACTGAAGGTCATAGTCTGCAAGCTGATTTCTGATCCATAGAAGTTGTGCGCAACAGCTGCCTGCTGAGATGTACTCAGATTCAGCTGTGGAGGTTGCAACACAATTCTTCTTCTTACTATTCCATGATATAAGCCTTTTTCCGAGGAATTGACACGTCCCGGAAGTGCTTTTCCTATCATCCCTGCTTCCTGCAAAATCAGCATCTGAAAAGCCTATTAGCTCGACATCATTGCTTCTCGGGTACCACAAGCCAAGATTAGGTGTACCCTTAAGGTATCTAAGAATTCGCTTTGCAATGACATAGTGAGATTCTTTAGTGTTCACCTGATATCTGGCACAAACGCATGTGGAGAACATAATATCCGGTCTACTTGCAGTAAAGTAGAGCAGGGATCCAATTATGCTTCTGTACTTTGTTTCATCAAAAGGTTTCCCTTTCTCATCCTTGTCTAGAGACAGAGTGGATCCCATTGGAGTCCTCATAGAGGTTGCACTCTCCATTCCGAATTTCTTGAGGAGTTCATTTGTGAACTTCGTCTGAGAGATGAAAATCCCATCCTCAGACTGTTTCACTTGAAGTCCCAAGAAATACTTCAGCTCTCCCATACAACTCATTTCAAACTTCCCTTGCATAAGTTTGGAAAACTTCTTGCAAAGGTTGTTATCCGTTGACCCGAATATTATGTCATCGACATAGATTTGCACCAGCAAAATCTTGTCTTTGACTTCCCTAAGAAACAATGTCTTATCTATTTTTCCTCTAGAGAACTTGTTCTCAAGAAGAAAGCTAGACAGAGTCTCATACAAAGCTCGAGGAGCTTGTTTTAAGCCATACAATTCTTTATTAAGAAAATATACATGATTGGGATAAGTCGGATTAACAAAACCTGGGGGTTGTGCGACATATACTTCCTCTTTCAGGTTGCCATTTAAGAAAGCCGATTTCACGTCCATCTGATAGACTGTGAATCCTTTGTGAGAAGCATACACCAGGAATAATCTGATTGCCTCGAGCCTTGCCACTGGTGCAAAGGTCTGGTCGAAGTCAATCCCCTCTTCCTGTCTGTAACCTTGAGCCACCAGCCTGGCCTTGTTCTTTATGATGACACCGTGTTCATCCAGTTTGCTTCTGAAGATCCACTTTGTGCTAATCAAGTTTTGCCCCTTTGGTTTGGGAACCAGCATCTAGACGTTGCACCATTCAAATTGATGTAGTTCATCTTGCATGGCAAAGATCCAAGATGCATCCTTGTTCACTTCGTCGAACTTCTTTGGCTCAACCTGTGACAGAAATCTAAAATGCAGAATCTCGTTAATTATACCTCGGCGAGTTCTGACACCGTCACGGGGATCTCTGATGATCTGATATCTAGGATGATCCCTCACGTGTCGGAGCTCTAGGAGTCTTGCATTTGGAGCTCTGACGTCTTCTCGGGCTTCTCCTTCTTCAGGGAGGATAACTCCATTCTGACCGTCATCATCTCCGATAGGCGTTGATGTGGAGATTTTGACGTACTTGGGAGTTGCATCTTTAGCAGTCTCATCGAGACTAAGCTGTTCAATTCTTGTACCTGCATCTTCAAGAAGACTACTGGAAGAATTGCTGTTAAGCAAGCTTCCTTCATCAAATAAAAAATTTATGGATTCCTCTACCACTAGGGTTTTCTTATTGAAAATCCTATATGCCTGGCTATGGCTACTATAGCCCATAAATATGCCTTCGAAGCATTTTTCACCAAACTTAGTACACGGGTACTTCCCGTTATTTAGTACATAGCATTTGCAGCCAAAGATCCTAAATAGGACATGGTTGGTTTCCTGCCTTTCAGTAGATCATAAGGCGTCTTACGATGGCTCTTGTTGATCAAGGCCCGGTTTTGTACATGACAAGCTGTGTTGACAACCTCTGCACAGAAGTATTCTTGGAGAGAAGCGTCATTCCACATTGTCGTGCAAGCTTCAATGAGTGTTCTATTTCTCCTCTCCGCAACTCCATTCTGCTGAGGAGTGCGCGGGAAGGAAAACTCATGAAAGATACCAAGTTCTTCACAAAACTCTGTCATAGCACCAGACTCGAACTCTGCTCTATGGTCACTTCTGCTTTTTACCACCGAGCAGTTAAATTCGTTCTAAATTTGCTTTACAAAACTAGTGAAGATGTCAAACGTATCAGACTTGCGTTTTAAGAAGAACACCCAAGTAAACCGAGAGTGATCATCAACAATCACCAGCGTATAAGACTTGCTTCCCAAGCTATGAACTTGCATTGGACCAAACAAGTCCATATGCAGAAGATAAAGACATCTGGAGGAGTCTTTGTCTGCAATGCCCTTAAAGGGAGCCCGAGTCTGTTTGCCCTTCTGGCATGCAGGACATGGGCTATCTTTGATGCACTTAATAATGGGAGCATCCCTTACTAAGTTTTTAGAAAATAGCATACTAATTGTCTTGAAATTAATATGTGCCAATCTCTTGTGCCATTGTTCACAAAGAGATGCACTACCTGTTGTTACTAGGCATACGGGGGTAGATGAATCTAAACTAAGAAAATCTAAACAGAAGATGTTTCTGCTCCAAATGCCTATTAATACCGTCTCTGAAGAGGCACACAATATTATTAGGCATTTATCCTTGCAGAACTTAACGTCATAACCTTTATCACACAACTAACTTACACTGATCAGGTTATGATTTAACCCTTCAACATAAGCCACATCAGTGATAGAGACTATACCGTTGGAAATCATACCGTAACCTCTGGTGACTCCTCGATCTGATCCTCCAAAGATGACTTTGGGTCCATTTTCTACTGGATAGTAATCACGCAGCAGGCTTATTATCCCAGTCATATGCCGGGAGCATCCACTGTCCAAGTACCATATAGGAGTTTTGGTGGCCTTTGGACATACCTGCAAAACAGAATCTGTTTCCCTTAGGAACCGAATCGAACTTTGGTCCTAGATTCCTTGTTAGCATACTCCCCCTCGGATGGTTAACCCTACGAGTGGTCGGACTCGCATTGATAACATGAGGAGTCTCGTTATATCTCAGATTAAACCAGCAATCCACGGCAAAGTGACCAACTTTGCCACAACACCAACAGTCAAATCTGTTGTACATTTTCCTAGGCTCCTGCTTCACCCTGGGAACGATGGGTCCAGCCGGGGCCTTGGATCTGGAGGTGGAGCCATCATGATGACAGCAGTCACATGATTTCTTCACCTCCTGCTCCTTCAGTATAACAGGCTTGGCTTTTGGTGCCTGCATCCAATTATGGCCACTAGAGAAGTGGCCATAATCCTCCACTTGGGTTTCCTTATAAGGTGCCTTGAAGACACTCTCGCCAAAGTTGCGGGAGTAAACCCAACCATCATACCAGCTCTTGGGCTTTTCACCCGAGGGCTGGAAGAAGTGGCCATAGGTTGACTCAAACTCCTGTTCATTGCAGGAAAAGCAAGACTTCCTGAATACAATAGGGTTGAGTGGGGCCTTTCCTTTTTCTGCAGCAGAGGCCTTCTTAGCAGCCTTATTTTTTCTCTTCTTTTTGTTTCTCCTGGAGGATTTACCAGGCACACCCACATGCCCCAAGCCAGCCCCCTTAGCCTGAGCAGAGAAGGTATCAACTAGTGGAAGAACAGTCTTTGGCATAGAAAAGCTTTCGACAATCTTCCTTTCTGCCGCAAGTTGTTATTCCAACTTATTGATTTCTTCCTGTTTAAGGTCAAGGAGACTTAGAGACTCTTAGTGCTTAGAGATCATGTCCAGGTGCTCCTGTCGGAGATAAATCAAGCTAGTGATCTCTTCCCTTAGGGAGACACCCTCGACCTTAAGGAATTTGACTTCCTTTTTCTGAGCCCTCAATCTCTTGCGCCATTCCTCAAAGGTGTTGAGCAGAAGCTCATACTTTTCGAGGAGCTCAGCTTCTCGGGCAGATGGGCTGTCCTCGAGATCATCATCAGGATAATCATAGTTAGAGTCAGAGATGGGGTTACGAGCCTTTACCTTCCCAGTGAATGGGGGGCATTCTCCTTCTTAGTCAGAGCGACCCACCAGCCCGAAGTAGGCTTCCTCATCATCACTAGAGTCTGAGGAATCAGACTCACTCAGTGTCTTTGACTTTTTGGCAATGTAGCTCCTCTCCTTCTTTTAATCTCTAGAGGTTCTGTGTTCTTCTCCCTTCCCCTTCTCTCTCTTGCCTTGATGGCAGTCAGCCACGACGTGTCCTGGCTTATTGCACCCAAAACAAATGATGTCAGTATGACGATGTTTGTTCGGTTTTGATTCATACCTGTCAGAAGAATAATTCTTCTTCTGATTTCTGGAGGAGGAGCCGTCTCTCTTTCTTTGATTCCTCATCTTGAGGAACTTCTTGAATTCTCGGGTGATGAGGGAGAAGTCTTCTTCAGACAAATCTGAGCCGGAGGAGCATGGCTCGGAGTCTTCCTCTTCATCCTTTTTCCCCGCACGGGATGAAGCCGAACCCATGCCCTTCCTGGAGTGAATGTCTTTTAGGGCCACCGTCTTTTCCTTGGCAGCGGCTTTCTCTACTTCTTCTTCTACTTTCCTTGTGTTCAACTGGAGCTCATAGGACATGAGCTTCCCAATGAGTATCTGAGGATCAGTTTCTGCTAATCTCCCAAACTCTCGAATGGCGCAGATCTTCGGGTCCCATTCCTTAGTAAGGGACCTAAGGAATTTATCATTAAGTTCACCATCAGTGAACACTCTTCCAATCCCTTGAGAGCATTGACGATCTTGAGGAAATTCTCGAAGGTAACTCTGATCTCTTCCTTGGGCCCCCGCCTGAAGGCCTCAAATTTCTGGTTCAGGAGGGATCTCCGATCATCCCTCACTTCATCTGTGCCCTCCATCACAATAATCAGGCTGTGTAGGATATCCATGGCTGTCCTGTAGTTGCAGAAGTTCTTGCATCATAGAGTAATCGACTGCGCTTGATTAATATGTTCTGTGCCTTCTTGTCAAGTCCGACCAGCACCATCTCGTCCTTGTCCATTTCAGAAAGCTTCTTTGGCACCATTTTGGTAGGATCAATGGTGGAGGCCTTAGTGGGAATATAAGGTCCCGCCTCCACGATCATGAAGAGTCGAGGGTCGACAGCTTCAATGTAAAATCTAATCCTTTACTTCTAGATAGGAAAGTTTAGCCTGGTGCACACTGGGATCTTGCCTGAGTACTTGAGTTCGTCCATAGTAGATATCTGCCTTCTTCCTGACACTAGTGGCAAGAACTTACTCAAGGTGTTAACCTTTTTGATGAGCAACCTCCCTCATACCACTTGAAAGTCACACTAGTTTCAACTACCTTCACCTATGGGGGGGGGGGGAATAGGTGTCTTGCACAGTCTTTTAGCGGAATTAATATTATACCTGCACAATTAAACAAAACAACACAGCACAAAAATATGCAGGCAGTTATAGTTGTTCCCCGATTTGGGTACATCCACTTTCCCCCTTCGACCTATCTCCCAACAAGGGATGACTCGGTCACTTCACCAACAGGATTGAAATCCAATCCTCACACTAATGGAAGGAACCCTTCCACCCGAAGGAGTCACTACTCCTCCACCACGGGTTGCACCCAACCCTTACAACGCGGAACCAACGTTCCATTACAACAAAAGAAAAATTAGAATGTATAAAAAACAAACTACTTATGGAGTGCTTGGTGTCCCTCTTCGTTCGATGACGCATTCTTGAAGAAGACGAAGAGTCCACGACCTTAGCTCTCACTTAGAGAGGATCTCCCCGAAATCGGCGGCGGCGGAGCTTTCGGGATCGGCGGCAGCAAGGTTTTCGGCGGCGAGCTTTGTAGATCCAACCTTCGTAGCAAAGCTAGCAAGGTCTACCAACGATCTTACTTGGATCGATCGTCACAATCGATTCGGAAGGGGAAGGTATTCCCGTTCAACAAATCAAGAGACAAAGGATCTAATGATAGACACTGAGACGCGTTGCTTGACTAAGCTTCTGTCGCCGGGAGATCAAGAAGAACCCACTATCGGCGCCGGCAACCACTTGAGGCGCGGAGACGGAGGCGGAAGAGAAGACGTGATTCGCTGGGTCAAATCCGGCGGCACTTTCTTTTTGTATGTATCGATTGTCCGTGATGTTTGAAATACAACAGTATTTATTCAGTAGGTCATATATTATGACCGTTGTGGGCCCTACCAGTAGAAACCCTAACTCCGGTTCAAAAAAGCGCGTGTACATTTGGTCCGGTCCAGCGCGCCAATGATAAATCGCCTAAGGCAAATTCGGCGGGAATCATTGGTGATTCTCGACGAATCGACGAGAATCACTAATGATTCCCGTCGAATTCTACTTAGAAGAATTCTTACCTGAATTGCTTGCCAACCGGAAAGAATCGTTGAGAGTCATCATCCATTCTCGACGAATCGTCGAGAATGCAGAGTCATTCTCGACGATTCTGACTTGGCAGATTCCTTGAAGGCGTTGACTCAGCCTGGTGATTCTCGCCGATTCTGACTTGGCAGAATCCTTGAAGGCGTTGAAGGTGTTGAGTCAGCTGGATGAATTCGGCGAGAATCAGCTAGTGATTCTCGACGATTCGGTGAGAATCACTAGTGATTCTCGTCGAATCGGCGAGAATCACTTAGTGATTCTCGTCGAATCATACTTAGATGAATGTTCGTCTATCTTCCCGTGAGCTGTTCTTTGACCCATCCTTGCTCCTCTTAAGCTCTAGCTCTATCTCGACCCTGTGCTTGAAAGTAAGTACACTCTAATAGAGAGAGCACACATAGGCCAACACACTGATTTGCTCAACGAAGGATTACATTGCGCAGACCCGTGTATATTGACCCACTGCACCCTGACATTGGTGTGTACTTAGCGTGAAATAACTGCAAGCATAACTTGAAGACAAATGATCAAATACAATGTCAATTCACCTTAGAGTGTCCAGGGGCTTCTTCAAATAAGGTACATTGTGGATACAATACCCAACAGTTTATATATAGGAGGTCAAAAGAACCTAGAACTGAAAACAGGTCAACTGCTATAGAGATGGTAACTTCTCCAATTGAAAGAACATCCAAAGAATAAACTGGATCAACTATCTCTGAAACTGTATCCAAAAATTCTGCTAGCTCTGTTATTTGTGCATCTGGTATCTCAGTATCTGAAATAACTGTATCTAGAAGGACTACTGCTTCTACTACTGCTGCTACTATTGGAGGAGGAGGGGGGACTTCTTCATAGAACATCTCCCCTACCTAGTACCAAGAAGTCCTGATGTCAGGCCCCTAAATGAAGAAGGGCCAGAAATAGAAGCAAGTTGAGTAGAGAGAGTTTTGATGAGGAGAATTAGAGGTGCAATGGCATCCTCTATGAGAGATTTGATGGTTGGAGAGAGAAGAGAGATGATGGTAGATGGATCAGATGAGGATGATGGAAGAGAAGAAGTGGTGATACCCTAAAAAGTATAGTTATTTAATGAAGAGGATAGAGGTGAAGGTAGAATTGGAGGAATGATGGTAGATGTTGAGGGGATGACTGGTGGAATAAGTGGAGGAATTTCAGATGTGGTATCCAAAGGGGTATCAACATCATGTGGAGATTGTGGAGGAGTAAGTATTGGTGATTGTACTTATGATGGGGATGGTGTTGGAGAAGAGAGGAGATTGAAGGTGGGTGACTGTTGTATAGAAACAGAAGTGGTGATTGTAATGTCCTGAAGGTATTGAGGTAGAGGAGGTTGAGGTGGATATGGAGTTGAAATGGATTTTGAGATATCAGGATTAGAAGGTTGTAGATGGGTTGGTGATGGAGGTAGTCTAGGAGAAGGTGGAGGAGCAGGAATTTCTGGTGCTTCTTCATCAGCAGGTTGGGGATTGACTCTTGGAGTCCTAGTGTCGTCTTAAGTCCTAGAGGAAGAGGAGGCCCTGGAGGGCTTGATGATGGTCCTCTTCCATTTCTCAAAGAGGACTGAAGACAGCCTCTTGGAGGCATTTATGAAGACTGTTGTGGAAACCAACAGTTGGGGACATTTCTCCTGAAGGAAGATACTCAGAATCCTCCCAAAACAAACTTCTCTTTTATTATTTTTCTTCTTAATAAAATCACACAGAATATTACCCCAATTCACTAATTTCTTATTTACCAGAGCACTCATAAGAAGGAATTGGTGCCTAGTAATATAGTCATGGGTGGTGTGCTTCCCAAACAGCACCTTACCTACTATATCTTCAAGAAACTTGTACTCAACAGACAAGTTCTTTTTCAGTAACTTACTAGGGTTCCCCTCGGAGTGACCCATCCGTGTAAGCATTTCACCAAACTCATTAATATCTAGTTCTATATCGTCATTTCCATTAACAAAACCAAAAATCTCAAAAAGAATATCAGGAGTTAGAATAACCTCCTGTCCAGTAATGGTGCCAACTAGGGTTTGTCCGTCAGGAGAGGACGACGTGAAAACCCATTCTTTTATCTCTACCACAGGCAGCTTTATCCTGGTATTCATCACTTTGAGAAGTTGCGGCTTATCGAATAACTTCAAGATCTCTTGGAAGATTTAGTCTGTAGACTTGAAAGAGTCCACATCTATATCCAACCCAGTGTCAAACTTCATCCCGGAGAGGTTTGCCGCCGAAATCTCCATGAGAGCTCTTGCAAGAAGGAACAGGAGATCAAGTGCAAAGGAAATTGAAAGCACGGGACAAATTTTGTCTAAGACTTCCATTATAAGGTCTTTCGAAGATGAAAAGACAATCTCAGTCCAACGAGAAAGAGAAGATCTTCGATCTGAGTTCGAAAAAATATTTAAATAGAAAATGAGTTTGTCGATCTCAGTCTGAAGAAAACAAATAAATCGTCAATCTCCATTCGACGATAAATTCATTGAAACAAGGATCGTCGATCTCCGTACGACGAAATCTATTTCACTAAGAAGCGATCGTCGATCTCCGATCGACGAACTCTTCACGAAGCATTAAGAGATCGTCGATCTCTGTTCGACGAACTGTCAACAAATCGTCGATCTCGGACAAAAAGTTAAATTAATTCTTCTCCATTAATCATACCCAACTGATTTAAGAAGAACAGATGCTTCTTCTCATCGAATGGCTTGGTGAAGATGTTTGCTCTTTGTAAATCAGTGGAGATCAAGACAAGATTAATTTTCTTTTTGTCTACAAAATCTCTAATGAAATGATGTCAAATCTCTATATGCTTGGTCCTACAATGATGCACTTGATTTTGTGTTATTGAAATAGCACTTGTACTATCACAATATACAGTTGAATTATTTAAGTTGTATCAATAATCTAGTAGTTGATTCTGAATCCACAAAATCGGTAAGCAACAGCTGTCAGCTTCTATATATTCAGCTTCTTTAATTGATGTGGACACAGAAGTTTTCTTCTTAAAGAACCAGGACACAAGCCTATCACCAAGGAACTGACATGTTACTGATGTGCTTTTTCTGTCCACTCTGCATCCAGCAAAATCAGCATCTGAGAATCTAGTTAATTCAAATTCTGATTCAGTTGGATAATAAAGTCCTAGATTTGTGAAACCCTTTATATATCTTAAAATCCTTTTTAGCAAAATATAGTGGAATTCTTTAGGGTTCACCTGGAACCTAGCACAAATGCATGTAGCAAACATGATGTCTAGCCTACTTGCTGTGAGATATAATAGAGACCCAATAATGGCCCTATAAGTTTTCTGATCAACAGATTTTCCATGCTCATCAGAGTCTATCACAGTATTTGCTTCCATGGGTGTCTTCATTACTGAGGCATCACACATCTCAAATCTTTTAATAAGCTCCTTAGCATATTTAGATGGGAGATGAAGATACCATCAAGTGATTGCTTCACCTGGATACCAAGTAAATATGAAAGTTCACCCATGCTACTCATCTCAAAATTTGAATGCATAAGGTCAGAAAACCTTTTCCATAGTTTGGGATCAGTTGAGCCAAATCTAATATAACCTACATAAATTTGTACCAACAAGATTTTATCTTTATGATGCTTTATAAAAAGAGTCCTATCTACAATGCCTCTAGAAAATTTGTTCTCTAAGAGAAAGCTAGCTAGGGTCTCATACCAAGCTCTTGGAGCTTGCTTTAAAACATAGAGAGCTTTATGCAATCTAAAGACAAAGGAGGGATGAGTTGGAGAGATGAAACCTGGTGGTTGCTCCACATACACTTACTCTTTTAGTTCACCATTGAGGAAAGCACTTTTGACATCCATTTGGTAGACTTTGAACATCTTGTAGGCATCATAAGCTAGGAAAATTCTTATGGCTATAAGCCTTGCCACTGGAGCAAATGTCTGGTCATAATCAATTCTTTCCTCTTGTCTATAGCCTTGAGCTACTAGCCTTGCTTTGTTCCTTATAATGTTGCCTTCAGCATCCAATTTGTTCCTGAACACCCATTTGGTTCCAATGACTAGGCTGTCTTTGGCTCTAGGAACCAATTCCCAAACTTTACATCTCTAAAATTGATTGAGCTCCTCTTGCATTGCAATGATCCAGTGGGGATCTTGCTCTGTATCTTTAATGGATTGGGGCTCAAGTTAAGAGAGGAAACAAGCAAACATTAAGTCAGGGTTGAGTTGATGTCTTATTTGCACACCAACTAAAATGTCTCCAATCACTTGAGATATAGGATGATCTCTAAGTATGACAATATTGGTGGGAGGAGCTAGTTGGACAACAACTTGGGGAATAAATTCCTCTTGTGGAATTTAATTTGTTGTTGGATAGGATTCAGCAACCTCTGGGCTTTCTTCTTCACTTTCTTTTATAGCTTGAGGAGAGGGATGTGTAGGAACCTCTTGGGTGATGCTTAGATCATTCAATCTCTCACACAAGTGAGGTATGTGCAATGTGTTAATGGTTGAAATTTATTTCTCCTTATAAGACATGTTAGCTTCATCAAAAGTTATATGAACAGATTCCTCAATTTTCAAAGTTGATTTATTAAATACCATATTAACTTTGCTGACTTGGAAATATCCTAGAAAAATTCCCTCTGCAGCATTATCTTCAAACTTTCTAATATATTTCTTATTATTATTATGTATATAGCATATACAACCAAATATTCTAAAATAGGTGATTTTTGGTTTCTTCCATATGAGCAATTCATAGGTAGTCTTATGCTTGAGTTTGTGTATCAAACTTCTGTTCAGTACATAATTTGTTGTGCTCACAGACTCCGCTCAAAAGGATAGGGGCATATAAGCATATGCAAGTAATGTGCCTGCAGCTTCAATTAGGGTTCTATTTTTTCTTTCAGCTACCCCATTTTGTTGAGGAGTTCTAGGAGTTGAGAAACAGTGCCTGATACATTCCTTCTCACAGAACTCTTGCATTTGAAGAGACTCAAACTCAGTACCATGATCACTTCAGATCAATGTAACTTTAGTAGAGTACTCAATCTATATGGTCTTGAGAAAATTTATAAGAACCTTGAATGTATCTGACTTAGATCTCAGAAAGAACACCCATGTGAACCTTGAGAAGTCATCTACAACTACTAGAGTATACGATTTCCCTCCTAGGCTTTGTACAACAATATGGAAAAAAAGGTACATGTGTAGCAAGTACAAGATCCTAGGTGAATCACTCTTATTAAATGATTTAAATCTAGATTTGGTTTGCTTGCCTAATTGACAAGCCCTGCAGAGGCGTTCCTTCTTGTAGGTACAAGAAGGCAATCCTCTAACAAGGTTGTCTTTGGATAACCTAGCTATGTTTTTCAGATTAACATGACCTAATCTTTTATGCCAAAGTTCATTCTGATTGCTAACAAGATTAAATAAACAAATATCTGATGTTGTAGATTGAAAATTTACTACATAAATGTTGCCTTTTCTATTTCTAATTAAAACAGTTTGGTTTTCTTTAGTAGAAATAACACAAGAGCTTGAGTTAAAAGATACCTAATAACCTTCATCACATAGTTGACTTATGGAGATGAGGTTATGTTTCAGTGCACTTACATATGCAACCTTTTTGAAAGTTCGCTGCTACAATCTTAACTTCTCCAAAGCCTTCAGTCTGACCACAATTTGAGTCACCAAAGATTACCTTTGGTCCTAGCTTGGACTTGTAATTATTTAGGTTGTCCTTACTACCAGTCATATGATTGGAGCATCCACTGTCTAGATACCACTATTGATTAAAAATTGGACAGGTCTTTACCTGCAATAGGAAAAAATTAGTTGTTCTTGACCCATATTACATTGGGCCCTTTATTTACCTGATATGAAAAGCTTGATATAACAGAAAATTCAGGTTGAGATTTATATCCTAAGGGATGGTATCTCCTAGGTGGAATTTCCCAATTAGCAAATGGATTAACAGGTTTTCTAGATTGATTAAAATTTCTGTTAAGGTTATGTTTTTTGTTAAGTCTGACAGGGTTCGACGAAATGTTGTAAGTTCGTCGACCGGAGTTCGATTAGATGGGATGAGATTGTCGATGCTGGTCAGAGAATGAATACATTCATTTTCTGTGCCGCAAGTTCGTCGTTCTCTGCTCGAAGAACCAAACAAGATTTGTCGATCGCAGTAAGATGAATTATTATGGCTAATGTTGGCGTTCATAGATCATCGATCGGAGTTCGACGAATTAGCATCATTTCGTCGATCTGAGTTCGATGAAATATGTTGAACATTGTTTTTATTTAGATTTTTCTTGTTTTTATTCTTTTGCTTTTTAGATTTAGGTAAGCCTTCTATGTGTTGCTTATTGTATATTACCTCTTTACCTTTTTCAGATATAAATTTTATAGGAGTTGAAAGAATATTTTTCTTGAGAATTGGGGGCAAGCTTGATGAAGCACCTAAGCGCAGCTTGCGATTTAGCCTGGAATTTACTGTGCTTGTGTTGTCCATCAGCTTAATGCTTCTCCCATTGAGAGATTCCTAAAGTTGCTTGGCCTCACTTAGTTCTGTTTTAAGAGACATAATTTGTTCATTTGCTAAGACAAAATCATCTTTAAGCTTAATGTTTTCAGCAAATAGATTATCAAGTTTAGTTTGCCTATCTCTAAGTATCTTGATTTCTTTTTCAGATTTTTATTAAATCATTACATAATGCTTTGAATTCATTTTTGAAATAAACAAAATTAAAATCAAAGGAAGAGATTACCTGGTCTTCTTCTGATTATGATTCCTCATCAGATTCTTCATTTTCTGACTTGCTGCAAGAAGCATTGATTGCCATAAGGCACACTTCCCTTGCCATGGCATCTTCCTCGTCTTCACTGGAGCTAAAAGATGAAGTCTCCCCTTCTTTTTCACTCATGGTTTCAGCAATGAAACCTTTCTCCTTTCTTTTATGCTTGTTGGAGGAAAGTCTGTTGGACTTATTGCTGGAATGCTTCTTGTTCTCTTTTTCCTTTATTTTGTCTATTTTTTGTGCCTCTGGGGATTCAGGGAGAATGTTCCCAGGTTTTCTGCATCCAAAGCAGATAATCTCCTTAATAGGAGTTCTGTCATACTTAGGTTTATCATCACTTCTTGATGATTTCCTTCTTAAGTCCTTCTTGGCCAACTTATAAAATCTCTTGGCCATAAAGCTCATCAGCTCTTCATTGGCAGGAAGGGTTTCTAAATCTTCTGTTGCTTTGAAGGCAAAATTATGCTCCTTCCTTGAAGAGGTTGAGGCCTTCAGTTAAGCAGCCTCTCTGGTCTTGATTAACTGCTCATAGGATTTTAGCTTTCCAAGGAGAGATTCAGTGGATATCTCATTCAAGATTCTGGCTTCCTTGATTGGCCAGATCCTGGAATCCCAAGTGCTGGGGAAGCACATTAGGATCTTGTCATTAATCTCAGTTAAGGAGATATCTTTATCCAGGGTATTTAGCTCATTGATGATAACATTTAGCCTGTTATACATCTCAAACACTGTTTCAGATTGCTCCTTCTTGAAGTTCTTATTATTGAGATATTAGGAGGGATCTTCTGTCTTTTCTCTAATCTGCTGAGCCTGCCACCATCTTATTTAGAGAGTCCAATATTTGTTTTGCTGAAGTGCATTCAGCCACCTTCTGAAATATGTCATCTGATATAGTTTGAGCGAGTATAATTATAGCTTTTGCATCAGCTATTTTTGCTTTCTTCTGAGCATCAGTTTACTCAGGTGGTGGACCTGCATGAGTGTCAGATGTTGTTACATTCACTGCTATTGGTTAAGGGGGTCCTGTCAAAATTTAATTAAAATGTCCTCACCAATAGAATTCATGTAAAGCTTGATTCTTGCCTTCCAGAGTGCAAATTTGTTCAAGTTGTGGACTGGAGGTCTGGTGCTAGCATGATCTTTATTTTGTGCCATTATTGTAACAACACACTAGAGAGAAGAAGATCTAACAAGGATCTGTGTTCAGATGTTAATCTGTGAAACTAAGGAAACAACCCTCTGATACCAATTGAAGGATGGTATGAAAGATACCACCTGAGGGGTTAGATCTATTTAACTCTAGAGGGGGGTAAATAGAGTATTTTAAAATCTTTTTAGGATTTTTATAGCAGAATTAAAATAGTAATACTTATATGTGTAATCAACTAGTGTAGAAATAAAACTAAATTAATCAGCAAGCAGCACACAATAAAAATAAGAGCATCACAGACGACACAAGAAATTTATAGTGGTTCCCGTAAACTTGGGTACAACCACTCTTCTACCACCCTGGTAAAAATCCACTCAGGTTTTTGATCAGGTGCCCTGCAACCAATCAGGTTTTTGCTCAGGTGCCCTGTCACCACAAGATCTTTTTTAGGTAGATTAGGAAACCCTTCAAGCTTTTGATCAGGTGACCAATAACCAAATCAAGTCTTTTGATCAGGAGACTTACAACTAAGTGTTTAACTTTTGAAGGGAGTTAGAACCCTGTGTACAGTGGGCTGAAGAAATAAACAACTAAAAAGACTTGTGCATCCTTATGGTGTCAAAGCTCCCCCTGAGATGAAGTACTATCCAGGAAGATTGAGAGCTTTGCAGCGTGTATAGGTATTCTTGAAGAATTTCTCCAGAAAGCTGTAGACAGATGAAATTTTATTGTCTCTTGAAAGCTTGCTGGAAGAAGAAGATTTTTTGAAGATGGTATATAACTCTTTTTCTTTGAATAATTTCTGTGTCCTGAGGTTTTTCCAAAACATTACTATATCATCTGCAGCAAATTAGTCTGATAATTCGATTGCCTTGATTGAATGTAGAAATCTGTGAACTTGGACAACGGCTAGAAGAGCAATAAAGAAATTTCTTAACTGCCCTAAGAATTAGTTGTATATTAACCTTGTGAAAACAAGTAATTAATGTTGTCATACGAATCGGCTATATTCTGAGAATCTAAGCATTAATTACTCAGAGCAATATAAGCAATAAAATAAGCCTAATCAATTCTGAAAATAACTGCAGAGAATAGAAAAGATTGAACTGGCAATTTTCGTCGATCTGAGATCCTAGATCGTCGAACTCAACCTCTCTTTCGTAGAGCTGAGCCCTGAGATCTTCAAACTAATATACTGCTTTCCATACTGGGCTCCAAGATCGTAGAACAGTGTTAGAAGATCGTCGAACTCATTCCTGATAGAAGATTAGAGATCGTCGAGCTCAGTTCATCTTTTGTTGATCTCAGTTCAGAGAAGAGATCTTGAGATCGTCGAACTGAGAACGAAGATCATCGAGCTAACATCAGAGTTCGTCGAACGACTTCTTCAACATGAAATTTTTTCCTTGCTCTGGTTTCTGCAAACTCGTAAGTCTTCTAAGGGCTTGTTTTTATCAAAATGACTTGTTGACCAACCCTATAATCTAATGAAGACCTATGACCCTAGAATATACAAGGAGGGCCATACTAAAGATAATTTTAGAGAACCTAGCCCAAATACAACTTGGGATCCAACATATGCAACAGATGGGTCAAATTCCTAATTCTCCTTGGATGACAGCCTTTTGATAAAGGACGATCATTTGTGCACGTAACACCTCCATCTGTAATATGCAATATAATAGAGGGTCCGACCGGGGCCCCACGCAATATTCCACCAATAGTCGGCGGAGTTATATGTTAATATCAAAAGACCAATCGAATCCTAACTCAGAGCATTCTAGTGGAAGCTTCAGGGTTACCTGAACTCAAATCATGTGAATGTCCACTATTATACAAAACAGGAATGTTTTAAAAAAATACTCAAAAGTTACGTCCTTAAGGCCTTACAGTTATGCTTGAAAAGTGTGGTTTACAAACATCGGCACGCAGGCCGGCCACACATGAAAAACACTAAAAATTCTTTGCTTGGCCTTCGAGCATCGACATATCATCAAAGGGCTGCAAATCGCTATATCCCGCTCTGCTCTCTAGTACCTGCACTGGGACAATCCACTACAAGGGTGGAAAAGTAGGCAATGGTCAGCTTTAGCTGACCAATTTATAAAGACCCTACCCCTTACTCGGGGCAGTGGTAATCCTTCCCTGCATGCATAGAAACATACCATAGATATATCACAAGAAGGTACAACTTAATCACCATTCAATATCACAAACGTCTGAATCAACTGCCATACATTCCGTGCACTCAAGGAACATTATCGGTGCACCCGACTTCCCTGGTCTCACCACCATCCACAGTCCCAAACTTGATGGTATACTTGAGCATTCTAGTCTTTCCAGCAGGGGGCCTAAGACTCTTATTATGCCAATGACGAAAGCTATTTACTTTAGGCAATCTAGCCCCAATTACATAATGCAGGTATAGTTTAGCCACAACTCATTGCTCAAATCGCCATGTCAATGCCGATGGTCCTAGCCATTATGGCGAATTATAAGACGTGGGTCAGCCTCCCCTTTCCCGTTCGGCTCACAAGCCTTTCATTAGCTGGGCTATTCAAGCTCTCAGCTTCGATTTCCGCCCACATGTCCCTAGGACTAGAGCCCGTAATCGACACATAATGGCACTCATGGGCATAGCTGGGCACCAAGTCTTACAGCTCACCTGCTATCCCAATTATCTCAAGGAGACAAGCCCTGCAAGTACAATCTAATCTGGGAGCTATCGCCTGACGTTAACAACATAACACTTCTTCTGTCTCTAGACTCAGTCATAATTGGAACAACCTTCCAACACACAACTGCAGCATCTTTCATTCCCAGAAAACTGGACTTCCAAAGAGTACAGCTCACACAGATCTATCTCCATCGATACTCACTATCGCCAGGTGATATCCACAGTTATCCAAAAACCGTGGTACTTTCTAGGTATTTTCCTAGAGCACATCCCCAGTACTTCCTGCTACTGACTTCATATGCCTAACCCTTCAAACTACATAAACTACCTATTTATACTCGTAGTCTTCTCCGGCACGCAAATTAAAACATTACTAATCCAAAACGACCTGTCTGGACGGGCTTCACACATCATGCCTTTCATGTACCGTGATTTCCAGATTTTATATGAGAAATTACTCGGGGATATCACGTATCAACCCATAAGAATTCCCTTCACTTTTCAATCTTTTGGTGGGGGATTCCATGCAAATGCAAAAAAGGAGGACTTCACTTGTCCAAGAAGGAAGATCGTTACCCTCAGAATTCGTTTCGGAGCCATTAGCAAGCTTTCTATCCAGTTGGAAAGGAGCATCTTGCTTTCCTCTTCTCGGATCTTGCCTTAGTTCTCGATTCCGACCACAGAATCTTCTTCTTCATGCTCACAAAGTTAAGCTTTAGCCCTTAGCTCTTTCTTTCAAGAGGATAATGAAAATGAGGAGAGAGAGGGATAGAATAGACATGAATTTTCTCTCCACCTATTCGCTTCTTAAGTGGTCTCAGAATTACTCCCATCCACAAGATCATTTCATCAAAAGAAAGCAAAGACCGCGATTCCAATTGACCATATAATTAAAACGATATCATCGCGCCATATCGGCTATTGCTTGGCGATATCGGCTATAGCCTCTTTGACTCCAGTCAACCACCGCTCATCGGCCGCTTACTGTCCATCTGAAATGTGTCTAGACGCGGCGTGGTGATATCGCCGTGCGATACGTACTATCGCCACTCTAATAGCTCACTCAATGCTTCATCGAGTGTGTTGAGTGTGTCGAGTGCGTCGAGTTCTATCTGCCAGTGATACCTACTGTCATCCGACAATAGCCACCTTTCAGTTCTATTTTCCAATTTTTGTGGTGTTACAGTGCATCCCAAATGCGGGTAAATTGCGGAAGGCGTTGATGTTTGAGGCACACTTTACTAAATACTCAATCCACCCATGGAGCACAAAAATTTGTAAGGACATGTAAAAGATGTTCTACTGGCCGTGTTTAAAGGACATAGCTCTTTATGCGGCGAAGTTCCATACTTGTGACTTGGTAAAAGCTGAATGTCAGAAACCTGGTGGTTTTCTTAAGACGTTGCCAATTTCAGTGTGGAAGTTCGATGACATATCTTTGGATTTTGTGCATGGGTTGTCGAGATCACAGAGAAGGAACGATGCCGTAAGGGTGATCGTTGACCGGTTCACATAGGTATCGCACTTCATACAGAATAAGAAGGATTATTTTGTTGAGAAATTGACTAAGTTGTATATTGACAACATAGTACGTCTTCACGGTATGCCCCGTAGCATCGTTAGTGACCGAGACAGGGTATTTACTTTGAATGATTGGAGGCTAATCCACCAGTTAATGGGTACTAAATTGAAGTTCAGTACGACCTTTCATCCGCAGATTGATGGTCATACCGGGAGAACCAACAGAACAATGGAGGATATGCTCCATCTTTACGCCTTGGATTTCGGGAATAGGTGGGAGTACCAACTTTATCGAGTCCACCTATAATAATAACTATCAAACTAGCATTCAAATGTCGCCCTTTGAAGCTTTATACTATAGGAAGTGACGTACTCCTTTAGCTTGGGTGGAAACAGGCGAATCGAAGCTATATAAGCGTTAAGAGGTCGAAGATGCCAATTCGAATATATACACTATTCGAGAGAGATTATTGGTGGCTCGGCATTGGCAAGTGAAGTACTGTAACGCCCCGTTTTTCTGCGATTATTGTTATTCTCGTTTGGCGTTACGTTGACGCATTTCCGTGGCTTGTGCCATGTCTGGAGTGTGGTTTAGCTCCTTAGAACTGAGTACCCTATTTTGTAGCCTGTTGGCAAGATCTCCCTAGCAAGCCGAGTCGTTTTGGGTGACCCGGTGTGGCCTCTCGGGGGGATGTTTGTGTTTGGCTTTATTTGGGTATAACTCTTGTTCTGTTCGTCGAAAGTTAATTTTGACTTCGCTGTTCTGTTCGTAGCATGGTTATTTAGCTACGGTGCGAATTTCGTCGAATTCCGTGATAGTTCGGTTTTCGAGTCGTTTGGAGTGTAATAGTAAATGTATATTACTTTAATTTGATAGGCTTGTCCCGTAGCCTTCAGATTTTGGGCTGACCATTAAATTCTTGCAGAAGAATTTAATTAGCAGATTATTTCCTGCTTAGGTGGCAGCCTTGGATAGGCTAGTTCTTTTTAGAATTCTCTTGTTTTTAGGAGATTAGGTGGCTCCTATTCGGTTTTGCTGAACCGTCGTGTCAGCTTTTGTATAAAAGCTTAGTTTAGAAGTGGCGGACCCACTTCTTTTTCTTCTTCTTCTTCCTGAGAGAGAAAACCGCCGCCCCTGTACGAGAGAAACAGAGAAACCGCCGAGCCCTTGCCTTCCACCGCCGATTCCCGGAGCGTTTGTGGACGGAATTCGATTCTGAGAGTGGATTCGGATTGCTCTCGTCAAGACCTTCATTCCTACGGTAAGATATCAGTTTTTCGTGGAATTTTGGTGAGATTGGGATTTCGGTTTTGAGGATTTTCCGCCATTAATGTTAGGGAGAATGTTTTAGGTGTTGCTGCTGTTAGTGCCAAGCAAAGGAGAGGGAAAGCCGTCCAAGCTTCGCCGGAAATCGAGGCAAGTGGTGTTCTTGCCCTTGCCATTCTTTTGTTCTCTTGTAATTTTTTGAGCATCCCGGTTAGCCCTAGGGTAGAAGCCAAGCATGTTCTTCCTCTTGCTGAAAAAAAAAACTAGGGTTTAGATTCTCCTATTGAGCCCCCTCTTTATGCTTTTGGTGCTCAACCCGTCGGCATAATGTTGCCGAATTGGACCCCAGATTTCCATCTGGTTGGTGTCTTGCGGGTGAAGCCGAGTGAGAGAGAGAGAGATGGAGGGGGGGTGCTTGCTGTGTATGTTGGAAAGAGCCAATCTGGGCTCTCGGGTTGCCGGCATTGAGTGTGGTGCACACACTCAAAGCCTTTGCGAGTTTGGCATTGAGTGTGGTGCATACACTCAACGCCGTAGCTTTAGTCAGTAAGAATATTTCTAAGTACTGGGGCGTTGAGTGGGGTGGACTCACTCAATGCCACAACCCCTGCTAGCGGCTAAGAACTTTGGCGTTGAGTGAGTCGACCTCACTCAACGCCATTTTTGTTTTGGCGTTGAGTGAGGCAAGCTCACTCAACGCCGCGGTTTTCCTGTGAAGCCAAGCGTTTTGGCGTTGGGTGAGTCGACCTCACTCAACGCCATTTCGGTTTCGGCGTTGAGTGAGTCGACCTCACTCAACGCCATCACCTCTGTGCAGCCAAGTACTTTGGCGTTGAGTGAGGTGTCCTCACTCAACGAAATAGCCTTTTCTGAGGCTAAGTATTTTTGCATTGAGTGAGTTGACCTCACTCAACTCCATTTCTGGTTTGGCGTTGAGTGAGGTCAGCTCACTCAACGCCGCAGGTTTTTCTCGTGGCGGCTTAGTGTCAGGGCGTTGAGTGAGTGAACCTCACTCAACGCCATTGCTGTTTTGGCATTGAGTGAGGTGGACTCACTCAACGCCGTAGTTCTCTTTTGTGGCTAAGTGTAAGGGCGTTGAGTGAGTGAGCTTCACTCAATGCCATTGCTGTTTTGGCATTGAGTGAGGCCAGCTCACTCAATGCCACTTTCTCTGTTTCTGGCTAAGTACCAGGGCGTTGAGTGAGTGTACCTCACTCAACGCCATGGCTGTTTTGGCATTGAGTGAGGATGGCTCACTCAATGCCAGAGTTGTTCTTGCAGGAGGCATTGAGTGAGTGAGCTTCACTCAACGCCATGCTTGTTTTGGCGCTGAGTGAGGCTAGCTCACTCAACGCCAAGGTCTGGTTAGGCGTTGAGTGGGTCCCACTCAATGCCAAGCTGTGTTGAGTTATTTAAACATTTTCCCTTACTTTGTTTTCGTTCCCGAGTGAATTTCTTGTTATATTTCTGGGTTTTCCTTGTCGGCCGTTTTCTTTACTTTCCTAAAGGCCGAATCGTGGGTCGTGGTTAGCAGTGGTAGTTTGTAGCTCTTTATGGGGGTGGAGTTGGGTAATTTAGCCAAGGCCACTCTTGTTTTTCTTGCTCCAGGCACGGGCTGGGCATGTGGGTGGAAGGTCCCTTGTGCTTTCACGTGTGGACCCTCGAGCTTGTTGACTTGGACATGGTGGATGGGGGACTGAGTTTGCCTCCAATCCGGTTCCTCGTTGTTTGTTTTTGCTACTACCACCTCCCACAATTTAGGGTGTTAGAAGTTTCTTCCTTAGTAGATTGCAGCACTTTGGGCTCTTGGTAGCCTAGTAGGCCCTGCAGGATGTAGTTCCTGGGCTGGGTTGTTGTTGTTTCCTTGCACGTAGTGCTTTCTTGTTGTCCTACTTTGGATAGTTGTGACTTTTCTACTGCATGTTGTTCTCCTTTCTTTCACCTTTTCCCCCTTGGTTGACTCTTTCATGCAGTTTTTACCTTGTTTTGCTTGCTGAGGTATTCTGTTTTCTTTTGGAATGCCTCAGGTTCTGAGCTGTAGCCAGTTTGGTGGCTAGGTTGCGGTGGTGTTGCTGGTGGTCTCTTGGACTTTGGAGATCTGTTTGCTTTGTTGGTGAGTTAGTTTTTCAGTACTTTCTTACAGACATACATATGTGCCAGTGGGTTCGTGTCAGGTTGTTGGCGCCCACTGGTAGTTTTTTACCTTTGTACTGGATATTTTACTTATGCTGCTACCATTTTTTGGAGATAGTCTACTTACTCTGAGGAGGATTTATGCTAGGTTGCTAGTTACTTTTAAACTACAATTATTATAATAAATAAAGCTCATGATCAGCATGTTTTATAAAACTTAATCACTATTTTCCAAATAACGTATAAAGACCGTTTTCTTATATATTATATAAATTAAATGTAGGGTCTTGCATAGCATGGGTGGTTCTCTTGGGACTCTTATGTGCTCCTTAGGATGTCAAACCTGAATAAAGTATTTTTTCGCAGCGTATAAGTATAGTTTTAAATTGTGGACTAGATGATCCACCGAGCCGAGGGATACAGCCTCTAAAATATAATTGATTTTCTAATCATTAAACTCATGAATTTCTTTCATTAAGTAAGTAGATGGTTTTGCCTGAGTGTTAGCAGTTATCCCCTGCTCGACGTGGCATCATGACGCGTGCTTTCTCATACTCTGATAATTTCTAAATTCGGAGAAAATGCGGGTTGTTACAGTTGGTATCAGAGGGAGGCTGCTTGACAAGTTAGTCGGGCAACCTTTCTTTGATTGTTTTAGTAGTTCAGCATCATGTCATTCACACACCGATATGTCATCAGCACATCTTGGCAAAAGCACGAACACTACACTCATAGCATAACATGAAGTATACGGGGCATATTATGTAGTATGGGATGCATAATATGTGTTCGTATATGGATCCACCATAGGGGCAACATGTGAGGGTTATGTAGTATGGGATGCATAACCTCACCACATGGCTGCGACTAGCACGTTTTCTTTTTCGTTGCATGAGAATGTTATGTAGTATGGGATCATAACATTTTCATGTGTACGCCGCTCATAACATGCATTAGGGCCTTTTTAGAATGCATAGCACAAACATGCATATCATAACATTGCATAAGCACAACGTTCCAAGCAAAAGACTTGCAGGATGACATATGTACACACATAAGTTTTCAATTTAATATAAAAGTCATGCATTCTCGATCTAGGCACAACAGTTAGTAAGGTGGTGGTTAACTATCCTAGGTTAGGGCATAACATCAAATTTTTGTTAAAAAGTTAAACTCTCAGAGCAAGTTTAGAAGCTTTAAGTCTATATCTATATATGTATTGTTTGTACTCGTTATTGGTTCTAGTCGTGGTATTAGGATTTGATTTGTGTTGTTATGATTTTAGGATGGCTAGGCGTCCTGCGACTCGATCGACTCCCCTGTCTGAGGGTGAGTCATCTGGAGCTCAGAATGATGTGGTGATCGAGAGCCTGCGTCAGAGTAGCGACTCCATGGGCAGGCAATTGGAGGAGGTACGAGCCCAGATTCAGTCTTTGGTGGCAGTTGTGGCAGGGCAGGCTCAGGGAGTGCAAGTCCCTGCGAGGGGGTTAGCTGTTCCTCCTCCTCCTGTACCCTTGAGACCTCTAGTGGTGGTGCCAGCAGAGATGACCTTCATCTCGCAGTTTTAGAGGCTGAGCCCTCCCACTTACGACGGGAAGGCAGATTTCATGGTCATAGATGATTGGCTGATCTCCATGGAGGAGATGTTCTCATACTCAGGGATTGCAGATGATCAGAGGGTGATGATAGCCGCCTATCAGCTTAAAGGTTTGGCTAAGAGTTGGTGGCTGAGAGAGAAGGAGAGTTTAGTAGCTGGATGCTCTTGGGAAGTGTTCAAGGAGATGCTGTTGAGGAAGTTCTTACCCTCGGTCGAGCGTGACCGCCTCATGAACGACTTCCTCCATCTGAAGCAAAGGCAACTCACGGTGGGTGAGTATGAGATAGAGTTCAGTAAGTTGAGCCGTTTTGCCCCTGGATTGGTCAGCGTTGAGGCTGATCGAGTTAAGAGATTTCTCGGTGGTTTGAGGAGCGAGGTGCAGTAGTTGACTAGTGCTTATGGGTCAGTGACTTATGCTGGAGTTGTAGAGGCTGCTCTGAAGGTGGAGGTTATTGAGACCGCGAAGAGCAGAGGCCAGCAAATGAGGAAGGACAAGAGGAAGTCAGTGGAGGAGAAGAAACCCCAGGTACCCGGTGCGGCTTCGGGGAAGAAGAGCAAAGTGGTGTGCAGTTTCTGTGGCTGGTCAGGCCACCCTGTCGAGAAATGTTTCAAGAAGGCAGCAGCTCAGAGGAAGGAGCAGGTTCATGCGATTCAGGGTGCTCCTAGGAGAGATGTCTCCTGTTCTGTTTGCAAGCGATCCGGGCATGATGCGGCCCAGTGTTGGTCCAAGGATAGAGTCTGCTTTTAGTGTAGGCAGAAGGGTCACATCAAGACTAGGTGTCATCAGGTTCAGCCAGCTCTTCCTGTAGTTCCATTACAGGCATTACCTCCACCTCAGCGTGTGGACAAGGGAAAGGGGAAGCTGAACGTGATCTCTTCAGAGGAGGCTCAAGCCTCGACTCAGGTCATTTCAGGTTAGTTTTTTGTTGTTTTTCTAGCCTGTTAGTTTTATTTGCTAGAATATTTGCAGTATTGTTGTGCTAGTTCCTTAGTTATATATGCTCCTATAGGGAAATTTCAGGTGAAGAACCGCTGGGCGCGTGTTCTGTTCGAATCCGGTGCTACCCACTCGTTCGTGGCTAGAGCCTTTGTGGAGCGTCATCGGTTGACTCTAGATCGTGTCCGGGATTCCTTCCGTGTCAAGTTTCCCTCTGGTGAATCTGTGTTGTCAGATTTGGGCGTATTGGATTGCCCTGTTTTTTTGGGGGACTTTCTTGCGAAGGCGGACCTGAAGATGATTGATATGGAGGATTTCGATGTTATTTTGGGCATGGACTGGCTCTCTAGTTATAATGCAGTCATTCAGTGCAAAGGAAAGCGCTTGGACTTCATCAGGGACGACGGTCAGCCCGACAGCGTGTATGCTGATCCGTGTCAGGATTCTCCTGTCATCTCTGCGATATGTGCTCAGAGGTTGTTTCTTTCTGGTTGTTGTGCTTGTTTAGTCTTGGTGGTTGGAACCGTTGTTAGCGTACCATGCTTGGAGGAGATTCCTATTGTTCGTGGTTTCGCCGATGTTTTTCCTGATGATCTTCCTGGTCTTCCTCCTGATCGGGATGTTGAGTTTGTGATTGATTTAGAGCCGGGTACGCGTCCTATTGCTAAGGCGCCGTACCGGATGGCCCCTCGTGAGTTAGAGGAGTTGCGAGTTCAGTTGGATGAGCTGTTGGCTAAAGGTTTTATCAGGCAGAGTTCGTCACCTTGGGGTTCTCCTGTTTTGTTTGTAAAGAAGAAAGATGGGTCGATGCAGCTTTGCATCGACTATAGAGAGTTGAACAAGGTCACTATCAAGAAACAGGTTCCCTCTGCCGAGGATCGATGATTTATTTGACCAATTGCACGGTAGCTCGGTGTTCTCCAAGATCGATCTTCGTTCTGGTTATCATCAGCTCAGGATCCGTGAGGCTGATATTCCACGGACTGCGTTTAGATCGAGGCATGGACACTTTGAGTTTTTGGTGATGTCGTTTGGTCTGACCAACGCACCATCAGCCTTCATAGATATGATGAACCGGGTGTTCAAGGATTTCTTAGACAAGTTCGTGGTGGTCTTCATTGATGACGTGTTGGTTTATTCTCGCAGTGCTGAGGAGCATGAGCAGCATTTGCGTTTGGTTCTGACAGAGTTGAGGAATCACAAGTTATTCGCCAAGTTGAGCAAGTGCGAATTTTGGTTGCCTCAGGTCTCATTTCTAGGCCACGTGGTGAACAAGGATGGGATCTCGGTCGACCTAGAAAAGGTCGCAGCAGTGATGGATTGGAGTAGGCCGAATACCCCTAAGGAGATCAGGAGTTTCCTAGGGTTGGCTGGCTACTACAGGAGGTTTGTGGAGGGTTTCTCTTCCCTAACTGCACCTTTGACCAAGCTGACTCAGAAGAATGTGGCTTTTGTTTGGGACGAGAAGTGCGAAGAAGCCTTTCTGGAGCTAAAGAAGAGATTGTGCACTGCTCCCGTTCTGACCCTGCCTACTGAGGGTGTGGATTATGATGTATACGTGGATGCTTCGCTTGTAGGTCTGGGATGCGTATTAATGCAGGTTGGAAAGGTGATTGCCTATGGGTCAAGGCAACTGAAGACTCATGAGAAGAATTATCCGACGCATGACCTTGAGTTCGCAGCGGTTATTTATGCGTTGAAGCTGTGGAGACACCTACTTTATGGGGCTCAGTGCAAGATCTTCACTGACCACAAGAGCCTGAAGTACGTGTTCACGCAGAAGGAGTTGAATCTACGCCAGCGGCGGTGACTAGAGTATGTGGCCGACTATGATGTAGAGATCCAGTATCATCCAGGCAAGGCCAATGTGGTGGCCGACGCCCTAAGCCGAAAGACGGGAAAGATCTTTAACCTCTCCGCCGATCATTTAGTGGAGGAGTTCCTCCTTATGGATATATCAGTGGGATGCTGCGGTTTGCAGAGTAGTTTATCAGTGGCAGAGCCGTCTTGGATTTCTTTGACCAGACTGCACCAGAAGGACGATCCGGATCTTTTGCACTTATTTACCAGGACAGAGAAGGGAGAGTTGCCAGATTTTGCTATCGATGATGCGGGTACTTTGAAGTACCGCGGCAGGTTTTGCATCCCCGCTGTTGGGAACATTAGGAGTATGATTTTTAGAGAGGCTCATGGATCCAGCGTTGCCTATCATCCAGGATCTACGAAGATGTACCGTGACTTAAGAGAAATTGCCTGGTGGTATGGCATGAAAGGAGATATAGCCCGATTTGTTGCTGAGTGCCACACGTATAAGCGTGTGAAGGCCGATCATGGAAGGCCTGGTGGTAAGTTGACTCCGCTAGAGATCCCGACTTGGAAGTGGGAGAGTATATCTATGGACTTCATTACGGGATTACCGAAGTACCCAAGGGGATTTGATTCTGTTTGGGTTATAGTGGATAGATTGACGAAGTGTGCTCACTTCGTGCCTTATAAGATTGATTACCCGATGAAGAAGATAGCGGAGTTGTACTTGAATGAAGTCATCCGACTCCACGGTGTGCCGGTTATCATCATTTCTAATCGAGACTCCCGGTTTACTTCTCGTTTTTGGTAGAGTCTGCAGGAGGGTTTGGGTACGGATCTGAGGTATTTTACTGCGTACCACCCACAGACCAATGGGCAGACGGAGCGGGTGAACCAGATTGTAGCGGATATGATCCGATGCAACATTTTAGACCACGACGGAGCGTGGGATGAGCGGCTGCGACTTATGGAATTTGCTTACAATAACAGTTATCAGGAAAGTTTGCAGATGGCTCCGTTCGAAGCCTTGTATGGGAGGCGCTGTAGGACTCCGTTGTTTTGGGCCGAGGCTGGTGAGAGGCCGTTGTTAGGTCCTGATGCGCTGGAGGATATGGAAGTCGCCGTGAAGCTTATTCGGGAGAAGCTTCGTATAGCTCAGGAGAGGTACGAGAAGAACGCCAATCGGCGTAGGTCTGCTTTGGAGTTTTCTGTAGGGGACCTTATATTTCTCAAGGTTTCCCCAATGGTGGGTGTAAAGAGGTTTGGTAAGAATCGGAAATTGGACCCAAGGTATGTGGGCCCGTTTGAGATTTTGGAGCGGATTGGCGTGTCAGAGAATAGATTGGATTTGCCAGCGAACTTCCCTGGTGTTCATAATGTTTTTCATGTTAGCCAGTTGCGGAAGTGTGTGCGCAGCAGTGGGCAGGTCTTGGACGTTGTGCCCCAGTTGGAGCCCAACCTCTCTTTTATTGAGGTGTCGGCTCGTATTTTGGATACTTAGGAGCGAGTGCTGCGAAAGAAGTCCATACCGATGGTGAAAGTTCTTTGGAAAAATTAGGATTTGGAGAGCGCGACTTGGGAGCTAGAGTCGGCCATGAGGAGGGCTTACCCTCACCTGTTTAGCTGATTTGATTGGTATGTTTCCCTTCTTTTAACTCCTATTCGTTACTTTTCCTTCTTTAGTAGGAGTGTTGTGCGTAAAGTTTCGGGACGAAACTTTCTTTTAGGGGGAGTGACTGTAACGCCCCGTTTTTTCTGCGATTATTGTTATTCTCGTTTGGCGTTACGTTGACGCGTTTCCATGGCTTGTGCCATGTGTGGAGTGTGGTTTAGCTCCTTAGAACTGAGTACCCTATTTTGTAGCCTGTTGGCAAGATCTCCCTAGCAAGCCGAGTCGTTTTGGGTGACCCGGTGTGGCCTCTCGGGGGGATGTTTGTGTTTGGCTTTATTTGGGTATAACTCTTGTTCTATTCGTCGAAAGTTAATTTCGACTTCTCCGTTGTGTTCGTAGCGTGGGTATTTATCTACGGTGCGAATTTCGTCGAATTCCGAGGTAGTTCAGTTTTCGAGTCGTTTGGAGTGTAATAGTATATATATATTATTTTAATTTGATAGGCTTGTCCTGTAGCCTTCAGATTTTGTGTTGACCATTAAATTCTTGCGGAAGAATTTAATTAGCAGATTATTTCCTGCTTATGTGGCAGCCTTGGATAGGCTAGTTCTTTTTAGAATTCTCTTATTTTTAGGAGATTAGGCGGCTCCTGTTCGGTTTTGCTGAACCGTCGTGTCAGCTTTTGTATAAAAGCTTAGTTTAGAAGTGGCGGACCCACTTCTTTTTCTTCTTCTTCTTCCTGAGAGAGAAAACCGCCGCCCCTGTACGAGAGAAACGGAGAAACCGCTGAGCCCTTGCCTTCCACCGCCGATTCCCGGAGCGTTTGTGGACGGAATTCGATCCCGAGAGTGGATTCAGATTGCTCTCGTCAAGACCTTCATTCCTACGGTAAGATATCCGTTTTTCGTGGAATTTTGGTGAGATTGGGATTTCGGTTTTGAGAATTTTCCGCCATTAATGTTAGGGAGAATGTTTTAGGTGCTGCTGCTGTTAGTGCCAAGCAAAGGAGAGGGAAAACCGTCCAAGCTTCGCCGGAAATCTAAGTAAGTGGTGTTCTTGCCCTTGCCATTCTTTTGTTCTCTTCTAATTTTGTGAGCATCCCGGTTAGCCCTAGGGTAGAAGCCAGGCATGTTCTTCACCTTGCTGAAAAAAAAAATTAGGGTTTAGATTCTCCTATTGAGCCCCCCTCTTTATGCTTTTGGTGCTCAACCCGTCGGCATAATGTTGCTGAATTGGACCCCAGATTTCCATCTGGTTGGTGTCTTGCGGGTGAAGTCGAGTGAGAGAGAGAGAGATGGAGGGGGGGGGGTGCTTGCTGTGTATGTTGGAAAGAGCCAATCTGGGCTCTCGGGTTGCCGGCGTTGAGTGTGGTGCACACACTCAAAGCCTTTGCGAGTTTGGCGTTGAGTGTGGTGCATACACTCAACGCCGTAGCTTTAGTCAGTAAGAATATTTCTAAGTACTGGGGCGTTGAGTGGGGTGGACTCACTCAATGCCACAACCCCTGCTAGCGGCTAAGTACTTTGGCGTTGAGTGAGTCGACCTCACTCAACGCCATTTCCGTTTTGGCGTTGAGTGAGGCAAGCTCACTCAACGTCGCGGTTTTCCTGTGAAGCCAAGCGTTTTGGCGTTGGGTGAGTCGACCTCACTCAACGCCATTTTGGTTTTGGAATTGAGTGAGTCGACCTCACTCAACGCCATCGCCTCTGTGCAGCCAAGTACTTTGGCGTTGAGTGAGGTGTCCTCACTCAACGCCATAGCCTTTTCTGAGGCTAAGTACTTTGGCGTTGAGTGAGTTGACCTCACTCAACTCCATTTCTGGTTTGGCGTTGAGTGAGGTCAGCTCACTCAACGCCGTAGGTTTTTCTCGTGGCGGCTTAGTGTCAGGGCGTTGAGTGAGTGAACCTCACTCAACGACATTGCTGTTTTGGCATTGAGTGAGGTGGACTCACTCAACACCGTAGTTCTCTTTTGCGGCTAAGTGTAAGGGCGTTGACTGAGTGAGCTTCACTCAACGCCATTGTTGTTTTGGCATTGAGTGAGGCCAGCTCACTCAATGCGACTTTCTCTGTTTCTGGCTAAGTACCAGGGCGTTGAGTGAGTGTACCTCACTCAATGCCATGGCTGTTTTGGCGTTGAGTGAGGATGGCTCACTCAATGCCAGAGTTGCTCTTGCAGGTGGCGTTGAGTGAGTGAGCTTCACTCAACACCATGCTTGTTTTGGCGCTGAGTTAGGCTAGCTCACTAAATGCCAAGGTCTGGTTAGGTGTTGAGTGGGTCCCACTCAATGCCAAGCTGTGTTGAGTTATTTCAACATTTTCCCTTACTTTGTTTTCGTTCCCGAGTGAATTTCTTGTTATATTTCTGGGTTTTCCTTGTCGGCCGTTTTCTTTACTTTCCTAAAGGCCGAATCGTGTGTTGTGGTTAGCAGTGGTAGTTTGTAGCTCTTTATGGGGGTGGAGTTGTGTAATTTAGCCAAGGCCACTCTTGTTTTTCTTGCTCCTGGCACGGGCTGGGCATGTGTGTGGAAGGTCCCTTGTTCTTTCACGTGTGGACCCTCTGTAAGACCCCCTTTTTTTCTTTTTCAACCACCGGGGTCTTAGCCCAGAATTGCCGCTTTGTGGTGGTACCAACTCACGGGAAGGCAACCACTACAAAACGCCAATTCTGCCGGCCCTTTTCGATCACAAGAGAGAGAAGCATTTGTACAAAAGTGGAGAATAAACAAGCAGGTGACGGTGGACCTAACTAGCAAGTTATGATAGGTGAGCAGTGTAAATGTTGTAATAGGTAGAGCAATTAATAAATAACAAATTGTATAAAAAGGCAGCTAGAGAATAATAAGTAAACAAACAAGTAAGTAAGTATGTAACCTTAACTTATATGAATGCCAATACAAACTTATAAGTTAAGGGATCTTCTACAAAGCTCCCATCGTATAAAAAGTCCCATACCAATTTATACGTTGGGGTGTCGGTTGTATGCAAATATGAGTGTAGTGATATGCTATGCCATGATTCATGCAAGTGCAACTCACGCACACGACTCTATGCACACAGACCTTTAGTTCCCCCTGTTCGGGCAGCTAGCTTCACTCCCAGGAACCTCCGTAGTGGCAAACGGAGACAGTGGGTCGGGCCCCCCACTCCTAGGCGGGCATCCACACTACCAGGCCTAGCCCTCCCGTACGCCCCTAGAAGAACACAACCTAGAGTATCCGCGTACTGCTGCTGGATGTACCCTCCAGACTTTCCTTGGCTAAGTGTCCCACACCGCCGAGTCAGCGTACCGATGTCGTTGTGAACGACGATCAGGTACCGAAGACCCACCACCTTTATTCTGTACTCCAACCCTCGAGCCCTCGGCCCCCCGGACAGCCCGTCCATGCATCTACCTTCAGAGCTACTGTCTGAATGGCAACCAATCCTATAATTCTACTTTCCTAGCTATCGGGGAGTGAGTGTGTGCAACCCTAGTTATACTAGTTGCTCTTTTAATTTATTATTCCTATGGTTTACGTTAGCCCAGGACTGCCCCCGGTATACCCTGTGAAGGGCTCTCAAGGGGCACTAGGAACCAAGACGGCGGCATTACGGCCCGAAGTTCCCTTTTGCAAGGCACTTATTATTATTGGTTGATCTCCCTTAACCCGATCCTCTTTTAGTTACTTTAGTTCTAACCCTAGAGTATTAAGACTCTTCCTCTTCTTCCCGGGATGGACGATCTTTCGTCGTTCCCGTACTCCCTTATCCTAACTAGTCTCTCACTCTACTCATCTTGACTTCCAATGATGAACTCGATCTTAACTTATCCTACCAACCATCAACTACCAGAATTCCGTGGCTTTACTATATGCACACATCCCTAAGCTATATAAGGTACACAAGGGGAGGTACTCCAAATTGACATCCAAATCTCCTATAATTTTTACTGGAGGTCTACCATAACATAATTTGTCTAAATCCAGAAACTTATAATTTTCCTAATTAATCTGATATTTATTTGATTTTTCCCAAAGATGGGCAGTGGGTACTTTTAAACATGAACTACATGATATTCTTAAGTAATGGCCACCCAAAAATTTATGATCACTAAATAACAGCAAAATAACCTCCAATTCAGATTTCCAGAATTTTACAGAAAGTATTTAGCCTCTAAATAATTTATCCAGTATAATCACGTTAATTCTATGTAATGAAGGAAGTACTGAAATTATTCATCTAAAAATTATAGAAAAATCACTAGTCAGTAGTATGATATATAAAAGATCTTTGTGCAGAGAATCATAATTTTACTAGCTTGCTAAACACCACTAAAGATTTAATCAAATAATCAAGGTGAAACATACTTAATGAAGCGAGCCTTAGAATTAAACTTCCAAAAATCCCATAAAAAATCACAGAGATTTAAAATCATAATAAACATTCCCTGCTTAAATTTCATCACTTTCCAGAGAGTGTGTATTCCCTAATAAATTTTCTAAGCAAATCATACAACTACTAAATCATTAAAGGAAGTATCCAAAATAATGATCATAAAATTCATAGAAAAATATCCAGAGCTTGTACCATCCCTATAATTCACTCTACCCAAATCTCACCACTTTTCAATGTGATTTAGAGTCATATCCTATCTCTAAAAGTTTTGCGCCCTAAACTAGGGTTAGATTTTTAGGTATCCCAACGGTCTCCAAATTTACTAAGATTTCATCTAGAGAACTATATTGGCCCTATGGTTCTCTTCACCCAATTTCGGGTCAATCCAAGGTCATTTGACCACATGACCTTCACAAACCACCAAGATCCATCCTTAAGGTTTGGCCTTGGTCCTTAGGGCAAACTTACCCCGATCCACCTCAAACTCCATGAGGGGGTGCTAGAGAATATTACTAGCCAGTGGTAAAAATCTCAGCCTCTGTTGACGTGATCTCACCACTCAAATTTCAAAAGTGCACTTTTAACCTAAGGCCCCTTATTAGGGCAAAACTTAGGGTTAATCATTTCTAATCCAAACCATCTCCAAATGAGATGAAAATTTATACAGAACCTTATGGTGAACCCAGGGACCACTCACCAAAATTTGGGAGGGTTTGGAAATTATTTAACCATCTAATTAAAATCGGCTAGGATTATTGAATTTTCCTAAAAGCTATAGAAAAATATTTTCCAAAAATCCTATATTTTGGACAGCACCTAGATATATGTAAGATTAGACCACACCCCAAATTTCAAGTCATTTGGATGACTGGAATGGAGTGGGGAATTTTTCTAAGGTCAAGGCAGCCCTCTGGATAGACCTCACCAAAAAGGGTGCTGTGGTCTAACCAGGATTCCAAATCGAGGGAAATTAATTTTGAATTAAAGTAGACTTCACGGGCTACATTTTCTATGTTGATCATTTTTCCTGTAGGAGCCTCTAGGTATTTTCCCCAACTTATTTAACATGACAGATATTTCATTCAGAAATTGTTTTAAAAATAAAATCTAATTTGACGGCACTGTTCATCTTCTTCTACAGCCCGAACCAGAGGCCTGAAAACCTAATTTCCTGTAGCTTTTCCAAGCTATTTCCCGGCCATCCAGCCATCTCCCTGGCCGACCACCACCACCATCACCTCCGTTGAGGCGAGGGCTATCGTCGGGCGGCGGCACGGCCGCCGGAGAGGCGGTTTCCGGCGAACCCGCCACCATGAAATTTTCGGAAAACCACGAATACGCTCACCCGATCTGGCTCTTTTGAGCACGATTTCTCTCCTAACGAATTCTAAGATCTATCCGCAGAAAAAGGGGGAGGGGAGGACCTTGTTCGCGGGCTGGAGGCGTGCAGAGCGTCGGGAAGCCATTTGCGCGGTGGTGGCGTCGCCGGAAATTCTTCAACAGCAAGGGGGAAGTCTGAAATAGTTTGAGGGAGTGTAACCTTTTCCTCTTGCTCTTAGGAGTCTTTTATAGATCAGCAAATGGGGAGGTGAAAGGATGAAACGTTGGAGATGAAACGTTCGCGGCCATTAATAATTCCCTTATGACGTTTCGGTTATGGCGAATGGCAGTTGAAACGCTGGAGATGAAGAGGTGCTCGCCAGGTGGCGATTTCTTATTGGACCAACATTTCCTTAATTATTTAAATAATTAAAGTAGGAAAAGCGCATAAATACTCTTGGTTTTCATTCCCTTAATCGGATTTTATTACGACGTCAGTTACCGAAATTTCCAACCTGGCTGTCGTTTCGGCCTTGGTCACGGGCGTGACACATAGGTCACGGGCATGACAGGCCCGGTTAGCCAGTTCTGGGTTCGACGATCGTCGAACTGAGATCGACGATCGTCGAGCGGTTGTCTCGGGCGTGACACCTGGGTCACAGGCGTGACAGGCCTGTGCGGCCAACTCTGGTTCGACGACGTCGAACTGAAATCGACGATCGTCGAGCGTGTCACGCCCTTTGTCACGGGCGTGACATGGCGGGTCACGGGCGTGACATGCTCGTGGGGCAAATTTTGGGTCGACGACCGTCGACTTGGAATCGACGATCATGGTCACGCCCTATGTCACGGGCGTGACATGGCGGGTCACGGGCGTGACATGCCCGTGGGGCCAATTTTGGGTCGACGACCGTCGACCTGGAATCGACGATCATGGTCACGCCCTATGTCATGGGCGTGACATGGCGGGTCACGGGCATGACAGGTCTGGTGACTAATTCTGGGTTTGACGATCGTCAAACTGAAATCGATGATTGTCGAATGTGGTCACGCCCTATGTCACGGGCGTGACGGGTCGGTCACGGGCGTGACCAACCCGTGACCCGATTTCTTGGTCGATTTATTTCAAGTTTTGGGGCTCCCTAGGGTTCTACCACAACCAACCGACTCCTAGGGGTCTAGCCGGAAATGGGATGTTACAAATCCCAATAAACAAAACAAAGATTTCGTCCCCGAAATCAAGGTTAAGCCTACGAGACTCTAATCGGGAAAAATAAGCTTGTAACATCCCATGAGAACTCAAAGATTACCTCTCTACGTTATGTTTGTTTGTGCGGTTTCGAATCTAAGATTATTTCGTCCACTTAACTAGGTATATACACCCCAATAAACAAAAGATTAGCCCCTATTCTTGAAATTTCAGTTCCATTGGTTTAAAACAGGAAGGCAAATTGATTGTCCAGAGGGGTTGTGAGGTATACCTGACGAAAAAGTTTCGGGTATTTTTGCCGCATCAAGTCCTGTGGCTCCCATGTATGCTCCTCCTGCCCATGATTGTTCCACAGAACCTTGACTAACGGGACCTTCTTCCGTCGCAAGACCCGCACTGCTGTATCGTCAATCCTGATAGGCTCCAAATCGACTGACCGATCCGAGGCCACTGGGCCATCTGCCGAGGAAATCAGCTGCTCTGGGCGTAGCAGAGCCCTCCGAAGTGAGGAGACGTGGAAGACGTCATGCAATCCCGCTAACTCCGGTGGTAGCTCCAGTCTATAGGCTAAGGGGCCGATCCGCTCCAGGATCGTATAGGGCCCCATATATCTCGGACTGAGCTTCTTCCGCCCGCGAACCCGCGAGACTCCGTGCATCGGCCGTATCTTCAAGAAAACCCGGTCTCCTACCTGGAACTCTACTTGGCGATGCCTCGCATCGTAGTATTTCGCCTGCCTGCTCTGGGCTTCCAACATCCTGTCTCGGATCAATCTAATCTGAGCATCTGTATCTCCCACAAACTCCGAGCCCAGTGCCTGCGGATCCTCGTCCTGAATCCATGATAGTGGGGTTCTGCACCTCCTTCCATACAACGCTTCGTATGGATCCATGCCTATGCTGGACTGATGAGCGTTGTTGTATGAAAACTCGACCAGTGGTAACAATCTCTCCCAAGGCTCGCCACGGTCCAAAATACATAGTCGCAACAGATCCTCCAGTGTACGGTTAGTGCGCTCTGTCTGTCCGTCGGTCTGAGGGTGAAAGGCGGTGCTGAATGTCAACCGAGAACCCAGATGGGCCTGGACTGACCTCTATTCCCTGGATGTAAACCGCCCATCCCGATCCGAAACGATAGTCTTGGGCACCCCATGATAACGCACAAACTGCTCAATGAACCTCCGTACTAATACACTGACCGGTATGTCCTTTGCCACTGGGATGAATCTGGCCACCTTTGTCAGCCTGTCCACTATCACCCAGATCGAGTCGTTCCCCGCACGGGATCTAGGTAGCCCATGTATGAAGTCCATGGCTATATCCTCAAACTTCCATTCCGGCACCGGAAGCGGCTGCAGCAGGCCTGCCGGGTTCCTACACTCCGCCTTCACGAGCTGGCAGGCCTCACAATGCGTCACAAAATACGTAATATCTTTCTTCATACCCGGCCAGTACATCGTCCTCTTTAAATCCTTTGTCATCTTGGTGATCCCCGGGTGTACCGAATATCGGCTGCAATGAGCTTCCGTCAAAATATCCTCCCGGATCCGTCCTCCTTGTGGTATGTAGACTCTGCCCCGGAAAAACAGGAGTCCATCCCTCAAAGAGTAATCCCCTGTCATGCCTTCCTCCAAGGCTCGGAATATCGGCTCAGCTCTCTCGTCCCGCATCTGCCCATCTCTGATGCGGTCTCGAATGTCATCAGTAGTAGCCATCGACCCCAGGTACTCCATGTATAGCTCCGGGTCATCCTCAGACACTAGCGAAATCTGCATCTCCCCGAATGATCTAATCAACTCCAAAGCCATCAGCTGCGGGCCTACTCCGGTCGTACTCGCTCTCCGGCTCAGAGCATCCGCAACCACGTTCGCCTTCCCCGGATGATAGTGCATGGTATACTGGTAGTCCGAAAGAAACTCCACCCAGCGTCTCTGCCTGATGTTTAACTCCTTCTGGGTGTCGACGTACTTCAGATTCTTGTGGTCGGAGAAGATATCACAATGTACCCCGTAGAGATAGTGCCGCCAGATCTTAAGAGCAAAAATGACTGCCCCCATCTCCAAATCGTGCACGGGGTAGTTCTGCTCGTGCTGCTTCAACTGACGGGAGGCATAGGCTATTACGTGCCCATTCTGCATAAGGACGGCACCCATCCCCTGATAGGAAGCATCTGTATATACCTGGAATCCCTCCCTCCCTGATGGAAGAGCAAGGATGGGGGCCGAGGTGAGACGATCCTTCAGCTCCTGGAAGGCAGATTCGCATCGCAGCGTCCAAATAAAAGGGGACTCCTTCTTCGTCAGAGACGTAAGAGGGAGGGCAATCTGAGAGAACCCCTTTACGAACTTCCGGTAGTAACCGGCAAGTCCCAAGAAACTTCGAACATCCGTGGCCGACTTTAGTGGTGGCCAATCCCGTACTGCCTGGATCTTTGCCGGATCCACTGCCAGACCTGCTCCACTGATGACATGGCCCAGAAAGGCCACCTCCTTTAGCCAGAACTGGCACTTGCTGTACTTGGCATACATCTCATGCTCACGCAGCTTCTCCAAGGTCAAAGCTAGATGTCTCGCGTGCTCCTCCTCCGTCCTTGAATAGATGAGGATGTCGTCGATGAATACAATGACGAAGACATCCAGATACTCCTCGAACACCCGATTCATCAAAGTCATGAATGCGGAGGGTGCATTCGTGAGCCCGAACGGCATCACGGTAAACTCTTACAAGCCATATCTGCTGCTGAAGGCCGTCTTCGGGATGTCCTCCTCCCGAATACGAAGCTGGTAGTATCCTGACCTCAGATCCAGCTTTGAGAACCAATTAGCTCCCTCCAGCTGGTCAAATAGCTCGTCTATCCGTGGTAAGGGATAAGTATTCCGGACTGTCAACCTGTTCAGAGCCCGGTAATCGATGCACAGTCAAAGGGTCCCGTCCTTCTTAACGAACAGCACCGGAGCTCCCCATGGTGAAGAGCTAGGCCGAACGAACCCGGCCTCCACTAACTCCTGAAGCTGGCTCCAGAATTCCACCAACTCCTTTGGGGCCAATCGATAAGGAGCTCTGGATACCGGCTTAGCCCCCGGTACGAGCTGAATCTGAAAGTCCTTCTCTCGGTGCGGGGGTAACCCTGGTAGCTTCTCTGGAAACACATCGGCGAAGTCCCGCACCACTGGAATATCCGCAATGGAGTCCTTGGCTACGACAGCCTCAAAGAGGACCTGATAAACCTCTTCCCCCTGTAGGTGGGCCTTAACGGCCTGCACAGATGATAGTAAAGTACGAGGTGCTGATATAATACCTTTGATAACAATGAAGGAGTCGCCGTGCCTCACGGTGATCCTCTTCGCCACGCAATCGATCTGGGCATGGTTCCAATGAAGCCAAGTCATGCCCAGGATCAGATCGTAATCTGGCATCCTCAGAACCGTCGCTGGTGCCTCAAACGCCTTTCCGCCGATCCTTGCTTCCATATTACAATGAGCAGAGGTCAATATCTCGGATCCATCGGGTAGGCGCACCCTCATCATCTTCCCGGTGAATGGCTCCACTCCTACCAGTCCTTTCACGAAATCCTCCGACACGAATGATTGCGACGCACCGGTGTCGAAGAGGGTGTGAGCGGGCTTGCCGCTCACGAATACTATGCCTGGGGTAATTAAATGTCTTAGTATTCTTATTGTAGTTTATCTTCTCTTAATTTCTAACCAGGTTATGTTTAAAATAGTAGTTTATATGAAGAAAATCTGAAAAGTACTGCCATACCTGTGATAACCTGCTCCGGGTCCCGGGGCTATGTCAGGTCTAGAGCATACACCTGCTCTCTCTCTGGCCTACGACCTCGATCCGGAAATCCTCGTCCTCGGTCCTGTCCTCGTCCGCTAAACTGTCGGGGAGGTGGAGCGCCCTGATGTGCCGGTGGGGGTGCTCGCCTCATAGGGCAGTTCCTCTTGATATGCCCTGGCTGGTTGCACTGAAAGCATACCAGTGGCTGCTCTACTGCCCTTGGCATTTCCAGCATCTGTATAGGTTGGGGAGCCAATACCCCCTGACTCCTCTACTCCTGCCCAAACTCTTGACGAGGCTGATCCCCGTTCCTTCTCTCTCCAATAACCTGGCCTTGAGGACGGACTCTACGTCCTCCAATCACTGTATCATCAGCCGGTCTCTTCCAGCTCCTCACTGTAAGCTGATCCGCCTCCCTCTTCTTAGCCATCTCCAGAATCCTGGCCAGACTCCCCTCTGAGACGAAAAGGAGGGCCTGCCTCATGTCATCCTGCAGCCCCTTGTAAAACCTCCGGGCGTAGCCAGCATCGTCTAACTGGTAAGCGTCCGCATAACGGGCCAGATGAGTGAACTCCTGGTAGTACTCCACCACAGTCCTGTTCCCCTGCCTCAACCGCAGGAACCAATCCTCCAGGTCATCTCTCGCCGACTGAGGTACAAAATGTCCCAAGAGCACTGCTCTGAACTCCTCCCAAGTAATATCAGCACAGTCCATCCCTGCAAAGGTGGTGTCCAGTTGAGATTTCCACCATCTCTTTCCGTGTGACTCTAAGCAGGAGACTGTCAAAGCGACTGCCTCCTCCGTGGGGCATCGAATCCCTGCCAGCATCTCGTAAATGGTGTCCAACCACTCCTCCGTACGTACTGCAGACTCCATCCCCTGGTAGGATGGAGGGGAAAGTCCTCAGAAGACCGTCATCCAATTGGCCCCGGGGTTTGGCTGTGGGGCCGGGGCTTGCTAAGCTCTGAAGGCCTCCAGGATGGTCGTCAGTGTTTGCCCCATCTCCGTCTGCTGGAACGGAACTGGTGTTGGCGGAGTCGGGACCACATTCGGAGCCTGAGGTGTCCCCTGCTGCGATGTAGGGTTCGTCGCAGGCTACAAGCAAAAATTCCATTTGTTAGAGCGCGAATGAATGGAATTTAAGAAGAGTTATGATGGACTTTCACATGTGATTTCCCTTTTGGGCACACCACTGCTTCCGCTGCTAGTTTGTCCGCAAACTAAGCTCGCGCGGGGGTGACCCAAGATTTTGTGGACTACTTCTCTTCGATCGAGGTTTTCCTCTGATACCACTTGTAAGACCCCCCTTTTTTTTTCTTTTTCAACCACCGGGGTCTTAGCCCAGAATTGCCGCTTTGTGGTGGTACCGACTCACGGGAAGGCAACCACTACAAAACGCCAATTCTGCCGGCCCTTTTCGATCACAAGAGAGAGAAGCATTTGTACAAAAGTGGAGAATAAACAAGCAGGTGACGGTGGACCTAACTAGCAAGTTATGATAGGTGAGCAGTGTAAATGTTGTAATAGGTAGAGCAATTAATAAATAACAAATTGTATAAAAAGGCAGATAGAGAATAATAAGTAAACAAACAAGTAAGTAAGTATGTAACCTTAACTTATATGAATGCCCATACAAACTTATAAGTTAAGGGATCTTCTACAAAGCTCTCATCGTATAAAAAGTCCCATACCAATTTATACGTTGGGGTGTCGGTTGTATGCAAATATGAATGTAGTGATATGCTATGCCATGATTCATGCAAGTGCAACTCACGCACACGACTCTATGCGCACAGACCTTTAGTTCCCCCTGTTTGGGCAGCTAGCTTCACTCCCAGGAACCTCCGTAGTGGCAAACGGAGACAGTGGGTCGGGCCCCCCACTCCTAGGCGGGCATCCACACTACCAGGCCTAGCCCTCCCGTACGCCCCTAGAAGAACACAACCTAGAGTATCCGTGTACTGCTGCTGGATGTACCCTCCAGACTTTCCTTGGCTAAGTGTCCCACACCGCCGAGTCAGCGTACCAATGTCGGTGTGAACGACGATCAGGTACCGAAGACCCACCACCTTTATTCTGTACTCCAACCCTCGAGCCCTCGGCCCCCCGGACAGTCCGTCCGTGCATCTACCTTCAGAGCTACTGTCTGAATGGCAACCAATCCTATAATTCTACTTTCCTAGCTATCGGGGAGTGAGTGTGTGCAACCCTAGTTATACTAGTTGCTCTTTTAATTTATTATTCCTATGGTTTACGTTAGCCCAGGACTGCCCCGGTATACCCCGTGAAGGGCTCTCAAGGGGCACTAGGAACCAAGACGGCGGCATTACGGCCCGAAGTTCCCTTTCGCAAGGCACTTATTATTATTGGTTGATCTCCCTTAACCCGATCCTCTTTTAGTTACTTTAGTTCTAACCCTAGAGTATTAAGACTCTTCCTCTTCTTCCCGGGATGGACGATCTTTCGTCGTTCCCATACTCCCTTATCCTAACTAGTCTCTCACTCTACTCATCTTGACTTCCAATGATGAACTCGATCTTAACTTATCCTACCAACCATCAACTACCAGAATTCCGTGGCTTTACTATATGCACACATCCCTAAGCTATATAAGGTACACAAGGGGAGGTACTCCAAATTGACATCCAAATCTCCTATAATTTTTACTGGAGGTCTACCATAATATAATTTGTCTAAATCCAGAAACTTATACTTTTCCTAATTAATCTGATATTTATTTGATTTTTCCCAAAGATGGGCCGTGGGTACTTTTAAACATGAACTACATGATATTCTTAAGTAATGGCCACCCAAAAATTTATGATCACTAAATAACAGCAAAATAACCTCCAATTCAGATTTCCAGAATTTTACAGAAAGTATTTAGCCTCTAAATAATTTATCCAGTATAATCACGTTAATTCTATGTAATGAAGGAAGTACTGAAATTATTCATCTAAAAATTATAGAAAAATCACTAGTCATATATAAAAGATCTTTGTGCAGAGAATCATAATTTTACTAGCTTGCTAAACACCACTAAAGATTTAATCAAATAATCAAGGTGAAACATACTTAATGAAGCGAGCCTTAGAATTAAACTTCCAAAAATCCCATAAAAATTCATAGAGATTTAAAATCATAATAAACATTCCCTGCTTAAATTTCATCACTTTCCAGAGAGTGTGTATTCCCTAATAAATTTTCTAAGCAAATCATACAACTACTAAATCATTAAAGGAAGTATCCAAAATAATGATCATAAAATTCATATAAAAATATCAAGAGCTTGTACCATCCCTATAATTCACTCTACCCAAATCTCACCACTTTTCAATGTGATTTAGAGTCATTTCCTATCTCTATAAGTTTTGCGCCCTAAACTAGGGTTAGATTTTTAGGTATCCCAACGGTCTCCAAATTTACTAAGATTTCATCCAGAGAACTATATTGGCCCTATGGTTCTCTTCACCCAATTTCGGGTCAATCCAAGGTCATTTGACCACATGACCTTCACAAACCACCAAGATCCATCCTTAGGGTTTGGCCTTGGTCCTTAGGGCAAACTTACCCCGATCCACCTCAAACTCCATGAGGGGGTGGTAGAGAATATTACTAGCCAGTGGTAAAAATCTCAGCCTCTGTTGAGGTGATCTCACCACTCAAATTTCAAAAGTGCACTTTTAACCTAAGGCCCCTTATTAGGGCAAAACTTAGGGTTAATCATTTCTAATCCAAACCATCTCCAAATGAGATGAAAATTTATACAAAACCTTATGGTGAACCCAGGGACCACTCACGAAAATTTGGGAGCGTTTGGAAATTATTTAACCATCTTATTAAAATCTGCTAGGATTATTGAATTTTTCTAAAAACTATAGAAAAATATTTCCCAAAAATCCTAGATTTTGGATAGCACCTAGATATATGTAAGATTAGACCACACCCCAAATTTCAAGTCATTTGGATGACTGGAATGGAGTGGGGAATTTTTCTAAGGTCAAGACAGCCCTCTGGATAGACCTCACCAAAAAGGGTGCTGTGGTCTAACCAGGATTCCAAATCGAGTGAAATTAATTTTGAATTAAAGTAGACTTCACGGGCTACATTTTCTATGTTGATCATTGTACCTGTAGGAGCTTCTAGGTATTTTTCCCAACTTATTTAACATGACAGATATTTCATTCAGAAATTGTTTTAAAAATAAAATCTAATTTGACGGCACTGTTCATCTTCTTCTACAGCCCGAACCAGAGGCCTGAAAACCTAATTTCTTGTAGCTTTTCCAAGCTATTTCCCGGCCATCCAGCCATCTCCCTGGCTGGACACCACCACCATCACCTCCGTTGAGGCGAGGGCTATTGTCGGGCGGCGGCACGGCCGCCGGAGAGGCGGTTTCCGGCGAACCCGCCACCATGAAATTTTCGGAAAACCACGAATACGCTCACCCGATCTGGCTCTTTTGAGCCCGATTTCTCTCCTAATGAATTCTAAGATCTATCCACAGAAGAAGGGGGAGGGGAGGACCTTGTTCGCGGGCTGGAGGCGTGCAGAGCGTCGGGAAGCCATTTGCGCGGTGGTGGCGTCGCCGGAATTTCTTCAACAGCAAGGGGGAAGTCTGAAACAGTTTGAGGGAGTGTAACGTTTTCCTCTTGCTCTTAGGAGTCTTTTATAGATCAGCAAATGGGGAGGGGAAAGGATGAAACGTTGGAGATGAAACGTTCGCGGCCATTAAAAATTTTCTTATGACGTTTCGGTTATGGCGAATGGCAGTTGAAACGCTGGAGATGAAGAGCTGCTCGCCAGGTGGCGATTTCTTATTGGACCAACATTTCCTTAATTATTTAAATAATTAAAGTAGGAAACGGCCTATAAATACTCTTGGTTTTCATTCCCTTAATTGGATTTTATTACGACGTCAGTTACCGAAATTTCCAACCTGGCTGTCGTTTCGGCCTTGGTCACGGGCGTGACACATAGGTCACGGGCGTGACAGGCCCGGTTAGCCAGTTCTGGGTTCGACGATCGTCGAACTGAGATCGACGATCGTCGAGCGGTTGTCACGGGCGTGATACCTGGGTCACGGGCGTGACAGGCCTGTGCGGCCAACTCTGGTTCGACGACGTCGAACTGAAATCGACGATCGTCGAGCGTGTCACGCCCTATGTCACGGGCGTGACATGGCGGGTCACGAGCGTGACATGCCCGTGGGGCCAATTTTGGGTCGACGACCGTCGACCTGGAATCGACGATCATGGTCACGCCCTATGTCACGGGCGTGACATGGCGGGTCACGGGCGTGACATGCCCGTGGGGCCAATTTTGGGTCGATGACCGTCGACCTGGAATCGACGATCATGGTCACGCCCTATGTCACGGGCGTGACATGGCGGGTCACGGGCGTGACTGGTCTGGTGACTAATTCTGGGTTCGACGATCGTCGAACTGAAATCGACGATCGTCGAATGTGGTCATGCCCTATGTCACGGGCGTGACGGGTCGGTCCCGGGCGTGACCAACCCGTGACCCGATTTCTTGGTCGATTTATTTCAAGTTTTGGGGCTCCCTAGGGTTCTACCACAACCAACCGACTCCTAGGGGTCTAGCCGGAAATGGGATGTTACACCCTCGAGCTTGTGTACTTGGACATGGTGGATGGGGGACTGAGTTTGCCTCCAATCCGGTTCCTCGTTGTTTGTTTTTGCTACTATCACCTCCCATAGTTTAGGGTGTTAGAAGTTTCTTTCTTGGTAGATTGCAGCACTTTGGGCTCTTGGTAGCCTAGTAGGCCCTGCAGGATGTAGTTCCTAGGCTGGGTTATTGCTGTTTCCTTGCACGTAGTGCTTTCTTGTTGTCCTACTTTGGACAGTTGTGACTTTTCTACTGCATGTTGTTCTCCTTTCTTTCACTTTTTCCCCCTTGGTTGACTCTTTCATGCAGTTTTTATCTTGTTTTTCTTGCTGAGGTATTCTGTTTTCTTTTGGAATGCCTCAGGTTCTGAGCTGTAGCCAGTTTGGTGGCTAGGTTGTGGTGGTGTTGCTGGTGGTCTCTTGGACTTTGGAGATCCGTTTGCTTTGTTGGTGAAGTAGTTTTTCAGTACTTTCTTACCGACATACATATGTGCCAGTGGGTTCGTGTCAGGTTGTTGGCGCCCACTGGTAGTTTTTTACCTTTGTACTGGATATTTTACTTATGCTGCTACCGTTTTCTGGAGATAGTCTACTTGCTCTGAGGAGGATTTATGCTAGGTTGCTAGTCACAATTCTTATAATAAATAAAGCTCATGATCAGCATGTTTTATAAAACTTAATCACTATTTTCCAAATAACGTATAAAGACCGTTTTCTTATATATTATATAAATTAAATGTAGATTCTTGCATAGCATGGGTGGTTCTCTTGGGACCCTTATGCGTTCCTTAGGATGTCAAACCTGAATAAAGTATTTTTCCGCAACGTATAAGTATAGTTTTAAATTGTGGACTAGATGATCCACCGAGCCGAGGGATACGACCTCTAAAATATAACTGATTTTCTAATCATTAAACTCATGAATTTCTTTCATTAAGTAAGTAGATGGTTTTGCCTGAGCATCAGCAGTTATCACCTGCTCGACGTGGCATCATGACGCGTGCTTTCTCATACTCTGATGATTTCTAAATTCGGAGAAAATGCGGGTTGTGACAAGTACTATAATGGAAAGCACCAAAACATGGAGTTTGCGGTTGGCGCTTGGTCTACCTCAATATTAAACCATTCAAGGGTATATCGAGGATCTGACGCTTGAAAAGCTAAGTCTGAGATACCTTGGGCCATTTGAAATCGTTGAGCAGATTGGAGAAGCTGCCTATCGGCTCAATATTTAAGCTAAACTCAGTGGTTTGCACGATGTGTTTCACATATCAATGTTTTGGAAGGTTGTGTATGAGCCTACGCAAGTGCTTGATGTGGAGCAAATTCGGGTTGATAGTGGGTTGACAATGAAGGTAAAACCCATTTATATCGAGGACACAGAAATAAAGCGACTATGGAATAAAGAGATTTGAATGGTCTAAGTCTATTAGGCGACTGTGGCTGTGAGGAGCTATCATGGGAGCGCGAGCATACCATGCGAGAAGAGTTCCCTGAGCTATTTTGTTGAGGTACATTTAATATGATTTGTACTTTTATGTTGTTTTCGGCTAATTTTAGATTTAAGGAAAAATATCTTAAAGGAGGGGAGAATTATAATGCCCCAAAAATCCTGAAAATGGGAAGGACTTGGTTTCTAGAAGTTAATGCCATACAGTAGTGTTAACATCGGCAATATCCAAATAAATTAATTCAACCATCATTTCAGGTAGGTACCGCATTGCGGTAGAAAGGTTATGCACGACGATACCTCTCGATGCACTCGACGCACTCGACGAAACGTTGAGAACCTACTGTGGGGCGGTAGTGATCTATCGCGAGGCAGTAGCTGGCCATGTGTCAATAAGGCAAAAGCAATTTTTGAGCGATAGAGCGATGTCGAATGAGAAAAACGGCCACCGCCTATGATACCGCATGATAGTAGGCGAAACAGTTAAGCGGTAGCTTCCTTAGAAATGGCTATGGATGAGATTATTTTCTCATTCCCTCATTCTCTCTCTCTCTCTTGATTCTAGAGGAAGGAGAAGGGAAAAGCCAGGAAGCAAGAGCAAGGGTGTTCTATCCCTATAGAGGAGATGTTCATGTGATAAAATTCATTATTTGAAGCCAGATCCGCGGAAAGAAAGCTGTTGTGATCAGTTCTATAAGGATCAAGTGAAAGAGAATGGCTCCTAAGCGATCAACAAGGGTAACGATCTTCCTTCTTGGACAAGTGAAGTCCTACATTTGCATATGCATGGAATCCCCCATCAAAAAGGTGGAGAGTGAAGGGAATTCTCATGGGTTGATACATGAAATCCTTTGGTAGTCTTGCATATAGAATCTGTAAATCGTAGTACGGAATAAACATGTTGTGTTAAGCTCGTCCAGACAGGCTGGTCTGGTTTGGTGATGTTTTAATTTTCGTGTCGGAGAACTCCGAGTATAAACATGTAGTTCACGGAGTCCGCGGGGTTGTGTCTGTGAATTCATATAGCAGGAAGTACTTGAGATGCGATCCAAGAAAATACCCAAAGAATACTACAGTTTTGATAACTGTTGGATATCTCTAGGCAATAGTGCATATTACTAGCGATAGATCTTGATGAGCTATGTTTTGAGAAAGTCCAGTTTCTGGCACTGTAGGAAACTACAGGTTTTTCTGTAAAGTTGTTCTAGTTGTGGCTGAGTCTAGGTATAGAAAGAGTCATGTTGTTAACGACAGATGATAATAGATATCGCTGGCGATAGCTCCAAGATAGCATTTTGCTTACGAAGCCTGTCTCTCAGAGATCATATGGCTAATGTGTAAGTTGTGTGCCTCGATGCCCAGCTTTGATGGCCATGAGAGCCGTCGATTAAATATAACGTTAGTTTTGTTTAATTTATGGTAAACGGGAAGTGACCTGCGTCTTTCCATTGGCCATGAATGTTCGTCATTCAGCATTGGCATGACAATTTGAACAAATGGAAAAGGCTGAACTATACCCGCTCTCATGTCAAACGGTAAATAGACCTAAGGTAGTTGGCAATTAACGTTTGTATGGTTGGGAGAGTCTTGGCTTAGTGTCAGGATAATAATGCTCATAGTTTACCATCAGTCTCAGACTTTTTGACTGTGGTGTGACTGTGGGTTATTTGGTACACCGATAAGGTGCCCTGAGAGCACGAAATGTTTGGCTGGTGATGTAAACGTTTATGATATCTTGAATTGTACCTTCGTGATATATTGAATAGTGCTTAAGTTATATCTTTGTGTGATATATATATATGAATGATATGCCTGCAGGGATGAAATATATATATATATATATATATATTTATATATGAATGTTTTGCCTATAGGGAAGGAATACCGCTACTCTGGGTATTGGGTAGGGTCGTTATAAATTTGTCAGCTAAAGATAATCGTTGCCTTATTTGACACCATTATGGTGGAATGTCCCTGTGCAAGTTCTAGAGAGCCGAGCGGGAAATAGCGGGTTGCAGCACTTGATTCTATGTCAACCCTCGAAGGCAAAGCGAAGAGCTTTTATTGTTTTCATGTGTGGCTGGCCAGCTTGTTAATGTTTGTAAACAACTTTTATGAAGAAATATTATAAGGCCTTAAGGCCGGGCTTTTTGGTGTATTTTGTATAACATTCCTATTTGGTTTATTATTGGACATTCTTTGTTACTTGAGTTCTATTAACCCATGAAGCTTCCGCTAGAATGTTGTGAGTTAGGATTCATTTGGTGGTTATATTCACCTGTAACTCCGCTGACTATCCGTGGAATATGGCGTGGGGTCCCGACCGGACCTTCTGTTATATTCTATGTTGACGGATGGATGTTTTAATATCTACACAAAAAGGACAAATTTATGGTTAGGTTGGCTAACATAGGACAAGAAGTGGACATACTAAGTGTGAATAACAAATGGGCATACTACTACTTCCACTAATTTAGTTTGTACTCAAACCAAATGATCGAGTGTGGGTAACACCACTGTTCAATGACTTCTTTATCATAGGATTGGTGCAATTTTATACCAATTGTAAAACCCTCCTCCTGGAACACAAGACACCGCTGAGGAGAGTGTTATGCCTAGAGCAGCCATCTTATGATAGCATCAGCATACAACCTAAACTGTACTACAAGTCGCAAATTCTTCCGGCTAATTTCTGATATCACAATGCAAACCCAACCAAACATAAGAACACAGATTCAAGATCCACAAAAGTAAATTTCTAAATATAATAAAACAAAACAGGAAGCTAAACTAGCTCCTGTAATATCAGAGTATAAATATTTGCTCCAAGGGCTACAACCAGATGATCAAAAACTCACATCTATCACTGAGGGGGTGAAGGTATCATAGTGTCAGGCCCTTTCCCCCTTGCTTGGCTGCCCTCCTATACGAGGTGCTGCTGCTGCACCATCGGTGGGTTGTCATCCAAAAAAAATGTGTATAGCAACTTGAAAGTGAAGGGATCGATAACACTAACTCTAGGGGGGGTGAGTAGAGTATTAAAAAAATTTTGGTTAATTTTTATAGCGGATTAAAATAAGTGATAACTATTTTTAAATTGGGAGAAATAAAACACAGAAAATCACAGCACAGAAAATAACAAATAGAGCAACCAGACGACACAAAGATTTTCTTGGACTTCCTCTAAAACATGGGTACATCCACTCTTCTACCACCCTGGTAGGAATCCACAACAGGTTTTTGATCAGGTGCCATGCAACCACAAAATCTATTTTCTAAGGAAGACCTTGCAACCCTTTGAGCTTTTAACCAATTGCTCAAAAACCAAACTAAGTCTTTGGATCAGGTTACTTAACAACCAAAGGGATAACTTTTGAAGAGAGTTAGAAACCCTTTTATAGTGAAAGAAAATAAAGATGATGTTATTTTTCTCTATCAATAATCTGAGAGAAGACTAGTGGATTTGATGATGTTGTCAAAGCTCCCCCTAAGATGTAGAATAGTTCAGGAGAAAGGAAGCTTTTCTAAGGGTATAGGCCTTTAGATTGCTTGTTGATCTTTAGGAAGCTTTTAGACAGATGTTGATGGATTGTCCCTTGAAAGCCTGAAGCAAAACAGATGAAGAACTTGAGTTGTATAAGAGCTGTTTTTCTTTTAGTTTTTTATAAAATAAAATTATGTCACATCTATCTCTCTGTGTCTATTCCTGTCTTACTTCTGTCTACCTTGAAAAGAAATTCTTAGATATATTCCTTGAAAATTTTAGCATTAAAAATTTTAATTCCTTTCCTTGATTGACTGTAGAAATTCGAAGAGTTGAACGGCTAGAAATTGTCTTAAATGAATTTCCTCAACTGTCCCAGTAAATAAGCAAAGTAATAACTCTATGAAAACCATAATTAATGCTGTTATGGAACAGATATATTCATAAGAATATTGAGCATTAATTATCAGAGCATTACAGACATATTATTACATAATTTAAAATTCTTCTTCCTTAGTCGAACTTAAATCATCAGAGAATAGTCGAACTAAACCTGGGAGAAAATAGTCGAACTCAGTAAACTTTCGTCGACCTGAGATCCAAATTCTTCGAATTAAAAAATGCCTTATCGTCGACCTGAGATGGCAGATTAAGAGGTAGAAGATCGTCGAATGGAGCTCTAATTTCATCGAGCAGAAAATACATTAGCCAATCTGAGCTCCAAGTTCGTCAAACTGAGAAGGCACTTCGTCGAGCTCAGAATCTGATACAAGCTCACAGATCGTCAATCTCAGCTGGACTTTCTTCGAGCTCAACTCAGAGAATGAACTCTGAGTTCATCAATTTGAGATCGACGATCGTCGAGCTGAGTTTAGCTATCGTCGAATGCCTTTTTTATCTCTTAGAAAACTGCTTTTCTCTTGAGGTCTTTTGTCTCTTAGTCTTCTGAAGGGAGAATCAATCAATCTAGGTTTGTTGACTTAATCTTGACGCTGATAAAAACCTATGACCCTAGACTATACATGTTGGGTTATTGAATAATTATAATAGTGAACCTATCCCAAATCAACCCTAAACATAGGTTGGGTTCCAACAATCTCCCCCTATTTGGGTGAGGTCACTATGAACAACATAAAAGAAAAATCACAAAGCATAAAACAATATCTTGCAGAATTATAATGTTTCAGCAGATATAAACAAAATGTGCCTTGAAATATTTACAACAAATAATAGTTAAGTTCAAAAATAGAAAAAGGAAAACTGTCAAACATTCTTGGATGTATCCTGTGAAGTTTCAGTAGATGGTTTGGTGAAGATTATTTCACTCTTGGGATCAGCTGCTTGCAGTTTTGTCATTTTCATGTCTTCAACTCCAAGAATTGTTATAGAAGCAACTCTTGGCACAACTTCTTCAAAATGTAAAGACATGTAAGTATCAACATTAAAATGATTTTGTACCTGATATTTATTTAGTTCTTTCTTTCTGTGTGATGATATTGTAGTAAACTGGGAAACATCTTGTCCTTCTTCTTTAGCCTTTTTGATTTGAGATAGTCCTATAAGCTCTTTAAATCAGGCCATCCTTGATTTAGTATCCATTTCTGGATCACACATTGGAGATAGTGGCCTTTCTTGACTTGAATTATTATTTTTTTGCTTCCTTATTCTGCTGGCTGACTGTCATGTTGCTGGTGCTACTACTACTTTTTTCTCTGATGACTGTTAGACTTAGTATCTGACCTACAAGGTCTTTCTATGCTACTGTGAGTTGATCTTGATTGATAAGAGTGAGAAGAATATCTTTAAGCATGAGAAACACTGCTTGCTGAACCAGCTGCAGGAGGAGGAGGAGGAGGACCTCTCCTAAACTTAGGTGGAGGAGAGTATCTCCTACTCTTCTTCATAGCTTTCATTTCATTCTTTGAATATCTCATCCAATTAGGGGTGTCTAGAGTGAGAGTTATGTTGTGTAGAATGTAATAGGGAGTTTCAGTAATTGGATTCGGTTTTGGAGCAGCTTTGGGAGAAGCCTTCTTTTTAGCTTTTCTCTTTCTAGAGCTGGAGTCTTCTGAATCAATGCACTCATTGTCATCATCAGATTCAATAACAGGATTGTCATAAATGGCATGAATCCTTTGAAGAATTTCATAAGAAAGTATAGTATTAGCCTATGGTTGTACACTTATATCTTTTATATCAACCTGAGCCTGTGCTTGAACTTCTGGCTCTACAATTTATGTAACAACTTGAGCCTGAATATAGCCTCTTTCTTCTTCCATATCTTGAAACATAATCTCATCAGGAACTAGCATTGAAGACTCAGCCCAGCCAATAGTTGGAGGTGAGAAAGCTTTTGGCTCTGTATTTGTTATCAGCTCTATAATGATATCACTAACTGAAAAACTTGTCCTTAGTTGTTCCAAAACTTTGGGACTAATTGGAGCTGAGTAGCAAACTATAGCTTTAAAAAAATCTTAAACTATATCAACAAAAGCTTGTAGATTTGAGCTATGCACTGAATCAAAAGAATGTAATAGGGAAAGAATATCAACTATTGGATTTATAATGAAATCACCAACAGTGTTTATTGTTGTATCTACTGAATTTTCTTCAAAACAAGTCATTTTTATATCTTCATCAAGAATTTCAATAATCTCTATTGGAATTACTACTATTGCTGGAGTTGCTACTGCTAAAGGAGCTTCTTCATTGAACATCTCTCCCTACTTGGATTCATAAATACCTGAACCCACACCCCTAGAAGAAGGGACAGAAGAGGAAGAGGCAACTTTGGAAGAAAGATAAGCAATGGCAGAAATAAGAGGAGCAATTGCATCCTCTACTAGCTTTTTCAGAGAGGGAGTAATGAATTTGAGAAGATCATTAGCTATGTCAAAGAAGTTTAGATACAAGGGTTTAGGAGTAGATGGTGTATAGGTAGATTGGTGACCCCAATTTGAAGAGCCAGAGAATCCTTGAGGTAAGTCTCTTTGTTGGAATGATGGGAATGTTGGTAGAATGTTTGATGGAGGGTTGAAATTAGGAAATTGATCCTAAAGAGGTGAATGTTGAGGAGATGGCAGAGGAGATGGAGATGAGAGCAGATTGAATGCAGGAGATGATGGAATGTCATCAAGATGTTGCTGAATAGGTGATTGAGGAGGTGGAGATGGTGGTGTATCCTCATGGATATGAATTGGTGATTGTGGTTGAGATGGTGGTTGAGATTATAAAACTAGATGAATGGAGGTAGAAGGTTGTTGAAGTGTAGTTGATGAATCAAATATAGAATGAGGTGGAGATGTAGGAGGAGCAAGAGCTTCTTCTAGGGTTGGAGAAGTGGTTGTTTCAGCCCTTGTGTCCTCTGAAGCAATTCTGGAGGAGGAGGCCCTGGAGGGCTTTGGGATAGTCCTCTCCCATCTACCAAATAGGGCAGAGGTAAACTTCTTTGATGCATTGATGAAAATGGTCTGGGAGACCAATAATTCTGGAACCTTTTCCTATAGGAAGATTCCCATAATTCTTCAAAAACTTATATCCTTTTTGCTTATCTTCTTTTTGATCAAAACAAATATAATCCTGCCCCAGTTCACTTATTTCTTGTTCACCAAGGCACTCATCAAGTCAAACTGATTCCTGGTAATATGTTCATGGGCAGAGTGCTTGCCCAGGATGACCTTTTGATGGCCGCGGAACAGAGACCGACTGTGGTTGGTTCGAAATGATCAGATTCCGCGGGCCGGTTAGAAGATCGAGTTTTCTAACGAGAGGAGGCAAGTGCACCTATCGCAAGTAGTACTCGGTATTCGGGAAAATACCGAGGTCGTATTATTCTCGGGGACGCATTGATTATATCTACTCTTCCAGGAACACTATTATCTTACTAACAGTAAGGTGGGATTTTTTTTGTTTAATTAAAACGGAAAGAAAGAGAGCAGAATTTTGCTAAGTTAGTTCGATGACGGGTTAATGCTCGGCATCGAATCGGATTAAGACTAAAATAATTCTCAACAATTACTAAACTTTGTTTTTAAATTAATAAAAGGCACTTGGCCGTGGGGGTTCCAAAACTATGAGCGCACTTATCTCTAGGAATATTGCTCACCTAAACATTAAGACTATTCGACCGATTGTTAGAACGACGAAGGATTCCTCTTAATGCCTGCTTTACGCTAAGAACCCCGCTATTGGGTGGGGAACCCAATCCGGCAGAACTACGTTTCTCCTCTTTCGAGGGGGCGTACGCAGTTCTCTTTACCCAAGGGGGGTCGGTCCATACGTGCAGCCTCTCGGCGTCGCGTATGGATAACGGAAATAGAGCCCACACATCGATTATGTGGTCCTATGCGTTGTTAACCCGGGGTAAACCTTAAGTCCTTAAATTAAAATAAAAATAAAGTTTTTTAATTATTTCAAATCATTTTATATGTCCCAATGCTCTTCGATGCCGAAGGCTAAAGAGATTAGCCACTCATCGGTATGGGGACGGCTTTATGTTTTTAGGTGAAGCGTGAGTGTTAAATTAAGCACTGAACAATTATAAGAGAAAACACGAAAAATAGGACAATTAGATAAATTGAAGGCTAATTGATGTAGGCACTCACGCACACTTCAAAACCATAAAGAAAATTAAATAAAGCAAGCCCTACTCAAATGAGCAGGCGGAAATAAATGCACACACGCACACACTCTTCTTAATTGAAGAAAGCGATAAATAAAGCGGTAAAATTATCTCCTACACGCACGCACTCTACATAATTGAGAAAGCGATAAAATTGCAGGTCCCGGCTCAATGAGTGGGCGGGAGTAAATTTATCTCATACACGCACGCACTCTACTTGAAAGTAAAAACACACACGCACTCTACAGAAACGAAAACACATGCACCCACCAACAGTTTTCCTACTCAAGTGAGTAGGAAGAAAATGAAAGCAGTAAAAAGACAAGTCCCACTCAAACGAGTGGGCGAGAAATGAAAGTAGAGCGCCATTTAACTCTTAACGAGTAGGCGGAAATAAATGCATACGCACACACACCTCTACAGGAGTTGAAAAAAAAGCAGTAAAACCTAACTCATACACGCACACACACTTGCAAAAATAAAAAAACAAAGTGCTCAGAAAATTAAAACTACTGCATTTCTACCGCTAGAATGCGGTAGAAATGCATAAAAAGTGAAAATAAAAATTAACCGGAGCGAAAAGTTTTGCAAATAAACGCAAAATGGAAGTACTCGAAAGATTAATACAACTGCATTTCTACCGCTAGAATGCGGTAGAAATGCATAAAAAGATGAAATAAAAATTAAAGGGACTAAAAGTTTTGAAATTAAAAAGCTAAAATGAATGAGCGAAAAATTATAACGACTACATTTTTATTCATAAGTTTTATAAAACCTCCAAAAAAGTGAGAATAAAACTAAAAAGGAACGAGAAGTTTTACATTCCTAAGAGCCTAAGTTAAAGAAAAATAAAAACGAACACCTTTAGGGGAGTTTTTATAAAACCTATATGAATGAAAAAATGATAAAGAAGAAAAAGCTAAAGCTAAAAAGTGCAGAAAATGAAAACTAAACGGGCGGCACAACGGCTAGAAATGCGATAAATCCTAAATCTAACTAAGTTATCAAAGCTATAAAAATGAAAACATAAAAGAAACACAAAAAGATGAACGAAAAATTGCTTAAGTAGGCACATTCAAATGCATTTTTCATACTAATTAAGAGAGAAAAATTCAAATTTTATTAAAGCAAAAACCCTAATACAAACTAAGAGAGAGAGAGAGGTGGGGGAGAAATTCTCCTTATATAAGTATGGAATCCAAATGGGCAGCACCTCCCCTAAGCAAAGTGGTCAAAAAAGTGGACAAAATAAGCTTCCTGGAAGCTCTTATTTATAGGCAAAATTTCGGGTTGGTCACGCCCGTGACTAGGGCGTGACAGGGGGGCGTGTCGACACTATTCATGAGCTGATCGGGTGACTTGACTGGAAAGTTGACTTCGGCTGAAAACGTGGCGGTCACGCCCTAGGTCACGGGCGTGACATGTGTCAGTCACGGGCGTTACTGGCGCGTGTCGGGGAGGTCGATCTGGGCGCGGTCCGACCGCAAAGTCGCGCGCATCGCGTCGGGCCAGGTGGCAATGTCACGCCTGTGTCACACCTTGACACGGGCGTGTCGAAGGGCGTGTCAAGCTGGGTTTGATGATCTCCGATCGTCGAGCTGGCACCTATGGTCGGCGATCGTCGAGGGCATGATACGGGCATGTCGGTCATGTGACACGGGCGTGTCAGTCAACTTTTTGACTATTTTTGGAATTTTTCTGGAAATTTTCTGCAATAAAAATAAAGCTAAGTTAGAAATAATATTTACAAAAATAAGCAATTTATTGGATAATACAGATAAAAAAAGACAAAAAACAAACAAAATTGACTTAAATAAAATACGAAAATATAGGTATATTTACAACTTATCAAACACCCCCATACTTAAGCTTTTGCTATTCCAAAGCAAAAGTTTGAGGTGAACTTATAAGGAATAATAAAAAACCCTAAGTTCTGCTACCTGCTAAATTAATTATAAGAGAGATCAAATAAAAATATACGGGGTATAAGAGTTAAGTCCTAAAATTATTTAGATGATTTAAACAGGGCAAAAGTTTTGGTCAAATGACTTCTTGATGTAATCATATAGAAAGCAATAATTGTATTGGTTAGATTAACAGAAAATAGTTTGGAGTTATACGAACTTTAGCTTATAGGAGTGTTATCGGAAATAATGCAATTTACGAATTATGCTCTCAAAAAGATTTTTGAATTAATTCTAGAGTCATGAAATTGGCTAAGGGGGGTTGATGTTGGTTTATGAAGATGCTTGGATTTTGAGGCGAGGTTATTTTTTTCTCGAACCTCCAATTTTTTTGATTTGGATGTTAAAGGAAAACGAAATCTTATTTTCCTTAACATAAAATTTTTCTTCTTCATAAATAACCCAATGTATATGTGTTGGAGTAATGAATTTTATCCTCTGACTCCGTAACGTATAATCTTTTAATTTATTGGGTGCCTATGTTTATGGAATGAAATCTTATTCCCATTGACATAAGATCTTTTTCTTTTTGGGGAAATATTTTTATCATACCAAGTAGGTTATGATAAGTAAGGGGAGAAAAGAGAACTAGATTTTTAATTGAAAAATAATTGAGAGCAACCTTTATAAATTGTACGTTCCAATTTTTCAGAAAGCTAAAAGCAAGCATAATTGAATTCTATAGTCGTTATTTTCTAACATGGTACACATGCTCCTATCTATGAAAAATTAGAAGTAGTGCCTAAAGCGAGTCCCCTATTTTTAACAAAGTATAATAAATTCTTTAAAACTTAACCCCGGCTATTTAGATTTTTCAATCTATAATTAACAAACGAATAGTGAACAAAGAATTGATCAAATTCGCATATAAATAAACTCAAAACGAAAGTTTTGGATAACAAGAAACTTAAGAATGAAATGTTTGATTTATTTGTTTCAAAACTTACATAACAAATTTTTTTTTGTTGTTTTTTGAAGTTATGCTCTTTTTTTGTATTTTTGTATTTATATATTTAATATATACATACTAAAAAGAAAGAAAAAATGCGAAAATAAATTTTTTTTGGATTTTTAAGTTTTGTGAATTTTTTGTATTTTTAAATTTTGTGAATTTTTTTGTATTTTTAATGAAGTTTTCATTCTATTTACAAAAATTTAGGAAAAAGAAAAAATATTTATAAGGATGAGAGAGAAAAAGGGAGAGGGGAAAGAGAAAGAATATTTACAAAAAGTATTTACAAAAATTATTTACAAAAATATTTACAAGAATATTTACAAAAATATAAACTAGGTAGCCGCGAGATGACTCATTATGTGGATGGCTCGATGAGCCGGATCTCGCGGACCGAGTTAAAAATAAGTCAAAGTTTCAAAAATGAAACTTCAAAAATTTTTAATTAAAATTTTTTTTTTGATTTTTTTGTGTTATATATTTTTTTTGAAGTTTGGTTTTTTAGAAATTTTTGTTTTGTTTTGTTTTTTTTTTGTTTGTAAGTGAAAAAGAAAGTACGAAAATACAAAAACACCCCCATACTTAGATCCAACATTGTCCCCAATGTTGTATGCTAAGCATGAGGAACAAGACAGCAGGTATATGTACAAAAAAGGAAAAAGAGGGGGGCAGAAAACGTCCCTGATCCGCGCTCGGGGAAGCCCATTAGAAACCCTGCATTTATTAGAAAAATAGAAAACATAATAAATAAAGACGTAAAAAAGATAGACATGGGGTGCCTCCCAGGAGCGCTTTGTTTATAGTCGCGTAGCTTGACTATAGTGGCGGGTTTATAAGTCGAGGAGGGATATGGTTTCGCTATACTCGATCACAGGGTCGCCCGCTATATAAGTCTTTAATCGATGACCGTTTACTTTAAACGAGCCTTTTTCCGGGTGGGAGACGAGTACGGTCCCATATGGAAAAACTTCTTCAACTAAGAAGGGACCGGACCAACGAGATTTGAGTTTGCCAGGAAAAAGTTTAAGACGAGAATTATAAAGAAGGACTAGATCGCCCGGAGAAAAAATTTTGGGGGTTTTAATTTTTCGATCGTGATAAAACTTAGAACGCTCCTTATAGAACTTATTGCTCTCGTAAGCGTTCGCACGCCATTCATCGAGCTCGTTTAGTTGCAGTTTTCTTTTCTGAGCGGCTAAGTTAGAGTCGAGGTTTAAGAGTTTTAATGCCCAAAGTGTGCGGTGCTCCAGTTCTACGGGTAAATAGCACGCTTTGCCATAGACTAATCGAAACGGGGTACAACCGGTAGCGGTTTTGTACGCCGTATGATATGCCCATAACGCGTCGTCGAGCTTAGCGGACCAATCTTTCTTATTAAGTGAAACGGTTTTTTCTAATATGCGTTTTATCTCTCGATTTACTACCTCAACTTGGCCACTTGTTTGCGAGTGGTAGGGGGTGGCAAGCTTGTGAGTGACTCCGTATTTAGCTAACGTCTTAGCCATTAGAGCGTTACAGAAATGCGTTCCCCTATCACTAACAATAGCGCGAGGCGTACCGAAGCGAGAAAATAATTTCTTTAGAAATGTAACGACGACTCGCGCATCGTTGGTGGGGAGAGCCTGCGCTTCCGCCCACCGTGATACGTAGTCGACCGCCACTAAAATATACATATTTTTATAAGAAGGATTTAAGGGGGCCCAACAAAATCTATGCCCCATAAATCGAAGACTTCGCATTCTAAAACATATTTTTATGGGGCATCTCGTCTCTACGTGAGATGTTACCCGACCGCTGACAGCTATCGCATGCGCGCACAAAATTGTGCTCGTCTTTGAAGAGAGTGGGCCAAAAGTAGCCCGCCTCTAGCGCCTTCCTAGCGGTCCGGTTGGCTTGATAGTGCCCCCCGGCTGGACCCTCGTGGCAGTGCCTCAATATTTGTGTGCACTCCACTCCCGCGACGCATCTTCGAACTGCTTGGTCCGCGCAGATACGGAAAAGAAAGGGGTCATCCCAAAAAAAATTTTTCAAGTCGGAAAAGAATTTCTTCTTTTGGTGACTTGAAAAATATTTTGGAAGTACCCGCGCGACTAAGTAGTTCGCAAAATCTGCGAACCAAGGCGAAGATGACGAAGACGAATGAATGACGAGAAGGCGTTCCTCGGGGAATCTGTCATTTATTTCAGATTCGACGAGCGCTTCCGCACCTGGATTTTCTAAACGGGAGAGGTGGTCTGCCGCTAGATTCTCCGCGCCCTTCTTATCTCGGATCTCCAAGTCAAACTCTTGTAGGAGGAGAATCCATCGAAGAAGGCGGGGTTTCGCGTCGGCTTTAGCTAATAGATATTTAAGGGCGGAGTGATCGGTAAAAACGATAACTTTAGATAGCGTAAGATACGAGCGAAACTTATCGAAAGCGAAAACGACGGCTAAGAGTTTCTTTTCCATCGTCGTGTAATTCACTTGTGCGGAAGTGAGCGTCTTGCTAGCGTAATAAATAGGATGAAAATGTTTTTCTACGCGTTGGCCAAGAACGGCGCCTAAGGCAATATCACTAGCGTCGCACATGATTTCGAACAGAAGGGACCAATTAGGGGCCACTAGAATCGGAGAATTGATAAGTTTTTGTTTTATAAAATTAAAAGCAGACTCGCAATCGCTACTAAAGACAAAAGGTGATTCCTTTTCCAAGAGGTGAGTAAGCGGCTTTGTTATTTTTGAAAAATCTTGAATGAAGCGCCTATAAAAGCCCGCGTGGCCTAAGAAACTCCTAATGGATTTTATGTTTGTCGGCTGAGGAAGTTTTTCTATGATTTCAACTTTGGCCTTATCGACCTCTATCCCCTTAATCAAAATCTTATTGCCGAGGACCAAACCTCCTCGAACCATAAAGTTACACTTTTCCCAGTTTAAAACAAGATTCGTGTCCTCGCATCGCTGGAGGACACGATCAAGATTACGAAGACAATCCGGGAATGAGCATCCGAATACAGAAAAGTCATCCATAAATATTTCCATAATATCTTCTACTAGCTCACCAAAAATTGCTAGCATACATCTTTGGAATGTAGCCGGCGCATTGCAGAGGCCAAATGGCATTCTTCGATAGGCGAAGGTGCCAAAGGGGCAAGTAAAAGTTGTTTTCTCTTGGTCTTCGGGGGAAATAGGGATTTGGAAAAACCCCAATAAACCGTCGAGAAAACAATAAAAAGGATGACCGGAAAGACGCTCAAGAATTTGGTCAAGGAACGGTAGTGGAAAATGGTCTTTGCGGGTGGCATCATTAAGTTTGTGATAATCGATGACCACACGCTAACCCGTAACAGTACGAGTTGGGACGAGCTCGTTGTGCTCATTTGCCACTATGGTTAGACCGCCCTTCTTGGGCACGACATGAATGGGACTAACCCATGCACTATCAGAAATGGGATAAATAATCCCCGCATCTAATAATTTAATTATCTCAGCTTTCACGACGTCTTTCATGTTTGGGTTAAGACGCCGCTGCGGCTGAATGGTTTTGCGGCAATTATCGTTTAAGAAAATTTTGTGAGTGCAGAAAGAAGGGTTAATCCCCTTTAGGTCAGAAATTTTCCACGCAATTGCGTGGCGATGTTTAAGCAAAACCTCCAATAAATCGGAGGTCTCCGAATCGCTTAAATACGAAGAAATGATTACCGGGAGTGTATCATTTTTCCCCAAAAAGGCGTATTTTAGGGATTCGGGTAATGGTTTGAGTTCCAAGATGGGCGGTTCTTCTAGTGAGGTTTTAGTGCTAATGTCTTTTGAACCAATTGGTTCAAAAGGCATGTTCATAGACGCGTCCTCATCGCAATAAAAATTTTCAAGCGAGAAAATATTTTCGTTTAAAAATTCGGACTCGAAAATCGGAGAAGAACAATCTCCATAAAAAGAATCTAAAGAATAGCAGAAATCGTCGCTCGGCGACGAGTCTTCCATAGAGGAGTTAATAGAAAAAGTAACTTGGTCGTCTCCTACCCGAAGGAGAAGCTGACCATTACTTACATCAATTAACGCACGTGAGGTCGCGAGGAAAGGGCGACCAAGTATAATTGGTACGTTGGCGTCTTCCTCGATGTCCAAGATGACGAAGTCCACCGGGAAGGTGAACTTGTCTACTCGGACAAGGACATCCTCAACAACCCCGATGGGGAACCTAACCGAGCGATCCGCTAGTTGGATGCGCATATTGGTAGGAGCAGGAGTACCCAAACCTAAACGCAGGAAGAGCGAGAACGACATCAAATTAATGCTCGCGCCTAAGTCTGTCATGGCGTATTTTACTAATACATCGCCAAAAAGGCACAGGATGGAGAACCGTCCCGGGTCATTTTGTTTTGAGGGCAATTTACTAGTAAGAGCCGCCGAGCAGACAGCGTTGAGAGATATATGCGAAATATCCTCGAGTTTGCGTTTATTAGAAAGTAGTTCTTTTAAAAATTTCGCATATTTAGGCATTTGCGAGATAGCCTCGCAAAAAGGAACATTAATATGAATTTGTTTAAGTAATAAAATAAATTTTTCATATTGCGCGTTTACTCGCTCATTATCTAACTTATGCGGGTAGGGCAACGCCTTGTTTAAAATAGTTTTGTCGTTAAAAATCGGTAAGGGTTGCGTAATCGAAGAAGAGGGAAGAGGGGTCGGAGGTGAAATATGTACCTGAGGATCGATCCGTTTTGGATCGACCACCTCCTTACCGCTACGGAGGGTTATAGCGTTGGCGGTTTCCCTTGGATTGGGCTCCGTGTTCCCTGGCAGTGCCCCCAGGGCGCGTTCCGACATAAGTCGCGCCAGCTGTCCAACCTGGAGTTCTAAATTTTTTAGCGATCCGGTGATGTTCCGGAAATTGGACTCGTTGGACGCGACATAACGATTAAAATTTTTCTCCACCGGGGATGGCTTCATAGGAGGGGGAGGAGGAAACGTTGGCGCAAAAGGAGGGGGAGGGGGACGCTGCGCGTTGTTCGGGTTGCTCCAGGAGAAATACGGATGGTTCCTCCAACCCGGGTTATAGTGGCTACTATAAGGGTTGTTTTGAAATGAGGGACGCACCGGATTTCCCATGTAGTCCACGAATTCGTCGACTATCCAGACGTTAGAGGGGGGGAGAAAACAAGGCGGAGTGGAGGAGGCAACAGACATCTCCGCCACCTGCTTAGTTAGCCTTTCCACTTGGAGGGCTAGCTGAGCAGTGGCATCCACTTTAAAAATGCCCGCCTGCTTAGGGCGTGCCCGCGGGACATTCCACTAGTAGGCGTTCACCGCCATTTCCTCGAAAAGGGCCTGGGCGGCCTCGGGGGTCTTATTGTTCAGAGTGCCCCCGGCAGCCGCGTCAATCATTTGACGCGTCTGACTATTCAGTCCATTATAAAAAATTTGTACCTGCAACCACGTTGGCAGAGCATGGTGCGGGCACCGGCGGAGGAACTCCTTAAAGAGTTCCCAAGTCTCGTAAAGAGACTCGGAGTCGTTTTGGACGAACAAAGATATGTCCGCCTGCAGTATTGTAGTTTTCGCGGGCGGAAAATACTTCGTAAGGAATTTCTCAGCCAATTCTGCCCAGGACGTGATGGATCCCCGCAGGAGGGAGAGTAACCTCGCCTTAGCCTTGGACTTAAGAGAGAAGGGAAAAAGGCGCAAATGAATGGCGTCATCAGTGACGCCATTAATTTTAAAAGTATCGCAAATTTCAAGAAAATTAGACAAGTGATTATTGGGGTCCTTATCCCGCAATCCGTCGAACTGCACGACATTTTGGATCATTTGAATCACACTTGACTTAATTTCAAAATTATTGTTGGCCACAGCGGGCCGAACAATACTCGACCCCAGATCATCCAAGTTGGGCCGAGCGTAGTAAGACATAGTACGCTCGGCCGGTTGGGCATTATTCGGGTCGGACATAGAAGAAGAAGAGGGTTCTCCGATAGATTCTGCGGGGTCTAAAAAGGGAATTCGACGGAGAGATCGGATACGCGCAAGAGAGCGGTCGATCTCGGGGTCAAATTCAAGATTTTCAGAACTCGAAGGTTGTCCACGGGTCATACACCCTAAAAAAAACGAAAGGGGGAAGGATTTTTTTGTGTATAAAAATTTTTTATTTGAAAATAAAGTAAAATTAATAGAGTCCCGGATTCAATATAACAACCGTGCCTCCCCGGCAACGGCGCCAAAAACTTGATGGACGCGGAACAGAGACCGACTGTGGTTGGTTCGAAATGGTCAGATTCCGTGGGCCGGTTAGAAGATCGAGTTTTCTAACGAGAGGAGGCAAGTGCACCTATCGCAAGTAGTACTCGGTATTCGGGAAAATACCGAGGTCGTATTATTCTCGGGGATGCGTTGATTATATCTACTCTTCCAGGAACACTATTATCTTACTAACAGTAAGGTGGGATTTTTTTTGTTTAATTAAAACGGAAAGAAAGAGTGCAGAATTTTGCTAAGTTAGTTCGATGACGGGTTAACGCTCGGCATCGAATCGGATTAAGACTAAAATAATTCTCAACAATTATTAAACTTTGTTTTTAAATTAATAAAAGGCACTTGGCCGTGGGGGTTCCAAAAATATGAGCGCACTTATCTCTAGGAATCTTGCTCACCTAAACATTAAGACTATTCGACCGATCGTTAGACCGACAAAGGATTCCTCTTAATGCCCGCTTTTCGCTAAGAACCCCGCTATTGGGTGGGGAACCCAATCCGGCAGAACTACGTTTCTCCTCTTTCGAGGGGGCGTACGCAGTTCTCTTTACCCAAGGGGGATCGGTCCATACGTGCAGCCTCTCGGCGTCGCGTATGGATAAAGGAAATAGAGCCCACACATCGATTATGTAGTCCTATGCATCGTTAACACGGGGTAAACCTTAAGTCCTTAAATTAAAATAAAAATAAAGTTTTTTAATTATTTCAAATCATTTTATATGTCCCAATGCTCTTCGATGCCGAAGGCTAAAGAGATTAGCCACTCATCGGTATGGGGACGGCTTTATGTTTTTAGGTGAAGCGTGAGTGTTAAATTAAGCACTGAACAATTATAAGAGAAAACACGAAAAATAGGACAATTAGATAAATTGAAGGCTAATTGATGCAGGCACTCACGCATACTTCAAAACCATAAAGAAAATTAAATAAAGCAAGCCCTACTCAAATGAGTAGGCGGAAATAAATGCACACACGCACACACTCTTCTTAATTGAAGAAAGCGATAAATAAAGCGGTAAAATTATCTCCTACACGCACGCACTCTATATAATTGAGAAAGCGATAAAATTGCAAGTCCCGGCTCAAATGAGTGGGCGGGAGTAAATTTATCTCATACACGCACGCACTCTACTTGAAAGTAAAACACACACACGCACTCTACAGAAACGAAAACACACGCACCCACACAAAGTTTTCCTACTCAAGTGAGTAGGAAGAAAATGAAAGCAGTAAAAAGACAAGTCCCACTCAAACGAGTGGGCGGGAAATGAAAGCAGAGCGTCATTTAACTCTTAATGAGTAGGCGGAAATAAATGCATACGCACACACGCACTCTACAGGAGTTGAAATAAAGCAGTAAAACCTAACTCATACACGCACACACACTTGCAAAAATAAGAAAAACACAAAGTGCTCAGAAAATTAAAACGACTGCATTTCTACCGCTAGAATGCGGTAGAAATGCATAAAAAGTGAAAATAAAAATTAACCGGAGCGAAAAGTTTTGCAAATAAACACAAAATGGAAGTACTCGAAAGATTAATACAACTGCATTTCTACCGCTAGAATGCGGTAGAAATGCATAAAAAGATGAAATAAAAATGAAAGGGACTAAAAGTTTTGAAATTAAAAAGCTAAAATGAAGTGAGCGAAAAATTATAACGACTACATTTTTATTCATAAGTTTTTATAAAACCTCCAAAAAAGTGAGAATAAAACTAAAAAGGAACGAGAAGTTTTACATTCCTAAGAGCCTAAGTTAAAGAAAAATAAAAGCGAACACCTTTAGGGGAGTTTTTATAAAACCTATATGAATGAAAAATGATAAAGAAGAAAAAGCTAAAGCTAAAAAGTGCAGAAAATGAAAACTAAACGGACGGCACAACGGCTAGAAATGCCGATAAATCCTAAATCTAACTAAGTTATCAAAGCTATAAAAATGAAAACATAAAAGAAACACAAAAAGATGAACGAAAAATTGCTTAAGTAGGCACATTCAAATGGATTTTTCATACTAATTAAGAGAGAAAAATTCAAATTTTATTAAAGCAAAAACCCTAATACAAACTAAGAGAGAGAGAGGGGGGGAGAAATTCTCCTTACATAAGTATGGAATCCAAATGGGCAGCGCCTCCCCTAAGCAAAGTGGTCAAAAAAGTGGACAAAATAAGCTTCCTGGAAGCTCTTATTTATAGGCAAAATTTCGGGTTGGTCACGCCCGTGACTAGGGCGTGACAGGGGGGCGTGTCGACACTATTCATGAGCTGATCGGGTGACTTGACTGGAAAGTTGACTTCGGCTGAAAACGTGGCGGTCACGCCCTAGGTCACGGGCGTGACATGTGTCAGTCACGGGCCTGACTGGGGCGTGTCGGGGAGGTCGATCTGGGCGCGGTCCGGCCGCAAAGTCGCGCGCGTCGCGTCGGGCCAGGTGGCAATGTCATGCCCGTGTCACACCTTGACACGGGCGTGTCGAAGGGCGTGTCAAGCTGGGTGTGATGATCGCCGATCGTCGAGCTGGCACCTGTGGTCGGCGATCGTCGAGGGCATGACACAGGCGTGTCGGTCATGTGATACGGGCGTGTCAGCCAACTTTTTGACTATTTTTGGAATTTTTCTGGAAATTTTCTGCAATAAAAATAAAGCTAAGTTAGAAATAATATTTTCAAAAATAAGCAATTTATTGGATAATACAGATAAAAAAAGACAAAAAACAAACAAAATTGACTTAAATAAAATACGAAAATATAGGTATATTTACAACTCATCACCTTTCCAACCACATCTGCAAGAAACTTGTATTCAACTGACATGTTCTTTTTCAATAGCTTGTTAGTGTTTCCCTAGGAGTGACCCATTATAACTAGAATGTACTCAAACTCATTGCTAGTTAATACAAAATCATCTTCTCCATTTATAAAACCAAATACTTCGGTTAAAACATCAGGAGTAAGAAAAACCTGGTTTCCAGAAATTGACCCTGAGATGATGGTTTGTTCTGGAGATGTTGCAGTAAATACCCTTTCTTTGATTTCAGCCACTAGAAGTTTGATTCTAAAGATCATGAAAATTTTCAACTGAGGTCCTTTAAAAAACTGGAGGATGTCTTTAAAGATTTGATCAGAGCGACTGAAGGAGCCGACATCAAAGTCGAAACCTGCATCGAAATTCATCGCAGAAAGGTTCGCCGCTAAGGTCGCCATTATTTTCCTGCAAAAATGGGAGAGAGATCATGTGCAAAAGAACAAAAAAGCGCGGGATAGAGTTCGATGAAAACCCTATTATAAGTTTTCAGAAGGTGAAATGGCGAACTCTGTCCAACGCAAAAGAACAACTTCAAACTCTGGTCGACCAAAAATTTCATGAAGAAATAAAAAGCGTCGATCTCAGTTTGAAGTGGGGGGAAAACAGATCGTTGATCTCCATTCGACGAAATATTTTCTAAAACAAAATTTGTCGATCTTCGTTCAATGAAAAGTTTCACAAAGAGATTTCGTCGATCTCCGTTCGAAAAAAACTCAAGAAGTGTTCACAAATCGTCGAACTTCATTCGATGAAAAGTGATCAATTCTTTGACCTCAGATATAAATAAAATTAGACTTTCTCCATTAATCATACCTATCTGATTTAGGAAGAACGGATGTTTCTTTTCATCCAAAGGTTTGGTGAAAATATCTGCTCCTTATAAATTAGTAGAGATAAAAACAAAGTTCATTTTATTTTTGTCTTCACAATCTCTAATGAAATGATGTCTAATTTCTATATGTTTAGTCCTATTATGATGCACTGGATTTTGTGCAATGGAAATTGCACTAGTACTATCACAAAATATAGTTGAATTATTTAAATTGATACCATAATCCAAGAGTTTTTTTTTGAATCCATAAAATTTGTGAACAACAACTGCCAGCTGCTATATATTCAGCTTCAGCAGTTGAAGTTGACACATATGTCTATTTCTTAAACAACCAAGACACAAGCCTATCAACAAGGAACTGATATTTTTCTGATGTGCTTTTCCTGTCAACTCTACATCCAGAAAAGTCAGCATCTGAGAATCTAGTTAATTCAAATTCTAACTCAATTGAATACCAGAGTCCTAGATTTGGACAACCCTTTTTATATATCAAAATTCTTTTTAGTAAAATAAGGTGTGATTCTTTAGGGTTCACTTGGAACCTAGTACAAAGACATGTAATAAACATTATATCTTGCCTACTAGCTGTGAGATACAACAAGGACCTAACGATAGTCCTATATGTTTTCTGATCAGCTGGCTTGCCCTGTTCATTAGAATCAATCACATCATTGGAAGTTATGGGTGTTTTCATAGTTGAGGCATCAGCTATCCCAAATCTCTTAACTAGCTCCTTAGAACATTTAGATTAGGAGATGAAAATGACTTCAGGGCATTGCTTCACTTGAAGACCAAGGATGTAGGAAAGCTCACCCATGCTACTCATTTAAAACTTGGAATGCATCAGGTCAGAAAACCTTTTGCATAGTTTGGAATCAGTAAAGCCAAAAATGATGTCATCTATAAATATTTATAATAGCAAAATTTTATTTTTATGATGCCTAATAAACAAAGTTCTTTCTACAATACCCCTAGTGAACTTTTGCTCGAAAAGAAAGCTAGAAAGGGTCTCATACCAAGCTCTTGGAGCTTGCTTTAAACCAGAAAGAGCTTTATGCAATTTGAAAACAAAAGAAGGATGAGTTCGAGAGATAAAACTGGTGGTTGCTCCACATAGACTTCCTCTTTGAGTTCACCGTTGAGAAAGTCACTCTTGACATCCAATTGGTAGACATTGAACTTCTTGTATGCTACATATACAAGAAATATTTGGATAGCCTCTAGCCTTGCAATAGGGGCAAAGGTTTGGTCATAATCAATTCCTTCCTCCTGAGAATAGCCTTGAGCTAGCAATCTTGCTTTGTTCCTAACAATAGCTCCTTGTGCATCCAATTTATTCCTGAAAACCCATTTAGTTCTAATGACTTGGTAGTCTTTGGGTCTTTGAACTAAATCCCAAACTCTGCATCTCTCAAATTGATAGAGCTCCTCTTGTATTATAATAATCCAGTAGACATCTTACTCTGCATCTTTTATAGATTGAGGTTCAATCTGAGATATAAAGCAAGCATGCATCAAATCTTGGTTGAGTTGATCCCTTGTTTGTATACCAATTGATATGTCTCTAATCACTTGAGATGTGGGATGATCTCTAAGTGTGACAAGATTAGTAGGAGGAGTTGGTTCATCAACAGCTTGGGGAATTAAATCCTCTTGTGGAATTATGTTAGTTATTGTTGGTTCAACAGTTCCAACAATTTTTTCTTCACTCTCTTCATCAATTTGTGGAGAGGGATGCAATGTAACCTCTTGGGTGAGATTTACATCATTTAATTTCTCATATAGAAGGGGTGCATGCAATGTATCTCTTGTAGAAGAATCCTTCTCCGTGTAACACATATTAGCCTCATCAAAAGTTATATGTACAGATTCTTCCATTTTTAAGGTTGATTTTTTAAATGACCTATAAGCCTTGCTGACTTGGGAATATCCAAGAAAAATTCCCTCTGCATCTTTGGCTTCAAACTTTCTAAGATGTTTCTTATTATTATATTGAATATAATATTTACAACCAAATACTCTAAAATAATCTATTTTAGGTTGCTTCCCTTTAAGCAATTCATAGGGAGTCTTGCCCTTAAGTTTATGTATTAAACTTCTATTCAGAACATAATTTGCTATGCTTACAGCCTCTGCAAAAAGGATAGGGGCAAGTAAGCGTCTACAAGTAAAGTCCCTACAACTTTAATAAGGGTTCTATTTTTCCTTTCTGCTACCTCATTTTGTTGAGGAGTTCAAGGAGCAGAGAAGCAATGCATGATACCTTCCTTCTCACAGAATTCTTGCATAAGAAAAGATTCAAACTCAATACCATGATCACTTCTGATCAATGTAACTAGATTAGAGTACTCAATCTTTATGCTCCTAAGAAAGTATGTAAGAACTTTAAAGTTATCTGACTTGTTTCTCAGAAAGATCATCCAAGTGAATCTAGAAAAGTCATCTACAATAACTAGAGTGTAATATTTCCCTCCCAGACTTTGTACATCAATGGGTCCAAAAAGGTCCATGTGAAGCAAATACATGATTCTGGGTGAATCACTCTTATTAATTGATTTAAAACAATTTTTCGTTTGCTTGCCTAAATGATAATCCCTGTAGAGACTTTTCTTCTTGTAAGGGCCAGAAGGCAATCCTCTAACAAGGTTGTCCCCTGATAGTTTAGCCATATTTCTTAAATTTACATGTCCTAGTATTTTATGCCATAAGTCATTAGTATTATAAATCTGATTTAATAAATAGATTTTTGAAATAGCAGACTTAAAATTTACTATATATATGTTGCCTACTCTAGTTCCTGTTAAAACAATTTCTTTTGAACTAGAAGAAATAATGCATAAAGACTTGTTAAAGGTTACCTGATAACCTTCATCACATAACTGACTTATGGATATCTGGTTATGCTTGAGACCACTCACATAGGCTACCTTCTTGAAGGTGACTACTTCAACTTTTACATTCCCATAAACTTTTGTTTGGCAATAGTTGGAGTCTCCAAAGATCACTTTTGGTCAAAGCTTTGACTTGTAATCAGTTAGATTTCCCTTGCTTCCTGTCATATGCTTTGAACACCCACTATCCAAGTACCATTATTGCTCTGTGGTAGGATAGTCCATCACCTGCAAGAAAATAAATTAGGTGTGCTTGACCCAGGTAACCTTGGGTCCTTGATTCTTCTCAAATTTATAGCTAGAAATGAAGGAAAATTCTTGTTTATTTTTATATCCTAAGGGGTGAAATCTTCTAGGTGGAATTATCCATTGAGTAAAAGGGTGAAAAATTTTTTGTGTTTGATTATTATTTTTACAATGATTAAAATTTTGTTAAAGTTTTCTGGGTTTGACGAATTCCAATAAGTTCGTCGATCTATGTTCGACGAATAGGGATGAGTTCATCGAACTCTTCTCAGAGAAAGAAAATATTCATTTTCTGCGCCCCAATTTTGTCGATTGTGGTTCGACGAACCATATTGATTTCGTCAATCACATTTAGGCTTCATTTGGTTCGGTGATGGCGGGTCGATCCGGCGGGTGGAAACGGAGTGTTCGAACCGGAGGGGGGAGGTGGCTGCTCCAAACGGAGCTTTTTGGGGACATTTCTCAAGGGGTGCGGGTGGAAACGGAGCAAACGCCGCCGGAGGTTCATTTGTTTTTCCTCCTTCCGATGGCATTTGCTCAAAACGGAGCAACGAAACGCCCAAACAAATGGAGCCTTAGAAGAATGGTTATATATAAAATCTTCGTTCATAGTTTGCCGATCTGAGTTTGATGAACCATATACATTTCGTCGATCTTGGTTCGACGAAAAATGTTGAACGTTGTTGTAATTAAAATTTTCTTTTTCTTTTTCTTTTGTTTATGTTTTTGAAACACTTCAATTTGTTGGTTGTTATCTTCTATTTTTTCTTTGCCTTTTTCAGATATGAATTTAATAGCGGTAGAAAGAATGTTTTGCATAATAAGAGGAGGCTGACTTGATGAAGCTCCTAAGCCTAGTTTGTCATTAAGCCTGACATTGACTGTGCTAGCTATGTACATTAATTTTATGCTTCTCCTATTAAGAGATTCTTCAAATTGTTTTGCTTCATTTAGTTTAGTTTTTAATGAAATAATTTGTTCTGAAGGTAAGTCTTATTCATATTTTAGTTCGATGTTTTCAGAAAATAGTTTGTCAAATTCAATTTGTTTTTCTCTGAGAAATTTTATTTCCTTCTCAGATTTAAATAAGTCATTACATAGAAGTTTTAATTCAGTTTTAAAATGATCAGAAGTTAAATCAAAAGAAGCTATTACCTTGTCCTCTTCTGATTTAGATTTTACTACTAATTCTTAAGCTACTAAGTGATTGCATGATGCATCAATTGCCATCAAGAAGATCTCTCTAGCTTTAGACTCTTCTTCATCCTCACTAGAACTGGAAGAAGTTTCTTCTTCTGAGTCACTCCAGGTCTCAGCTACAAAGCCTCTCTCCTTTATCTTCTTGTATTTGTTGGAGGAGAGCTTGCTTGAGTGATTCTTAGATTCTTTCTCTTTTCTCTTGTCCTTCTTTTGAGGCTCTGGACATTCTGGGAGAATGTGTCCTTGCTTCCTGCATCCATAGCAGACAATTTCCTTGGTAGGAGTCTTATCATACCTTGGCTTGTCCTCATTTCTAGTTGACCTTCTTCATAAGTCGTTCTCAGCCATTTTGTTAAATCTTTTAGCTAATAGACTCATTATCTCTTCATTTGCAGGTAGTGCTTCTGATTCCTTAGTTGCCATGAAGGCAATACTTTGCTCTTTCTTTGATGAAGATGAAGTGGTCCTTTGTTCAGCTTCTCTTGTCTTGATGAGCTGCTCATAGGATATTAGCTTGCCCAACAAGGTTTAGTTGAGATCTCATTTAGGCTTTTGGCTTCCTTGATTGGCCAGATCTTTGAGTCCTATGTACTTGGGAAGCACATAAGAATCTTATCATTTATCACTATTAATGAGATGTCCTTGTCAAAGTTCTTTAGCTCATTAATAATCAAGCTGAGTCTGTTGTACATTTATGCAACTGACTCTGACTCTTCTTCTTGAAATTCTCATATTATGAAATGAGAAGGGATCTTCTATCTTTCATTTCATCAGTAGATCCTTCTACCATTTGGTTGAGGGAATCCCAAATGGATTTTGCTGATGTTTATTCAACAACTTTTTGAAATATGTTATCATATATAGTTTGAGCTAGAATATTCATAGCTTTGGCATCTGCTATCTTAGATTTATTCTAAGCTTCTGTCCACTCAGGTGGTGGAATATCACTGGTGCTTGTAGTGGTTATTGTAGATGGAGTAGGGGGACCTGTCAAAAATATAATTATAGATATCTTCATCAATGGAATTCATATATAATCTGATCCTTGCCATCCAAAGTGCAAACTTGTTAAGATTGCACACTGGAGGTCTGGTGTTTGAGTACTCCTTATTTTGTGCCATTATATAAAAAGACACTAGAGTAAATGGGATCTATCAAAAATCTTTTGGTTCAGGTGTTAGTCTGTGAAACCAAACAACCTTACTCTCTGATACCAATTGAAAGTGAAGGGATAGATCAAACTAACTCTAGGGGGGTGAATAAAGTATTAAAAATTTTTTGTTTAATTTTTATAGAGGATTAAAATAAGTGATAACTATGTATAAATAGGCAAAAATAAAACACAGAAAATCACAACAACAAAAATAACAAATAGAGCAACCAGACGACACAGATTTTTTGGTAGTCCCCTAAAACATGGGTATATCCACTCTTCTACCACCCTGGTAGAAATCCACTACAGGATTTTGATTAGGTTCCCTACCACCACAAGATCTATTTTCTAAGGGAGACCTTGCAACCCTTCGAGCTTTTGACTAGGTGCTCAAAAATCAAACTAAGTCTTTTGATCAGGAGACTTAACAACCAAAGGGATAACTTCCGAAGGGAGTTAAAAACCCTTTTACAGTGAAAGAAAATAAAGATGATGTTATTCTTCTCTGTCAATTGTCTAAGAGAAGACTAGTGGATTTGTTTATGTTGTCAAATCTCCCCCTGAGATGTAGAATAGTTCAGGAAAAAGGAAGCTTTGCCCAGGGTGTAAGCCTTAAGATTGCTTGTTGATCTTCAGGAAGATTTTAGACAGATGTTAATGGACTGTCCTTTGAAAGCCCTGAAGCAAAAACTTATGAAGAACTTAAGTTGTATAAGAGCTGTTCTTCTTTCAGTTTTCTCAAAAATAAAATTCTATCACAGCTATCTCTCTGTGTCTATTCCTGTCTTACTTCTGTCTACCTTGAACAAAAATTCTTAGATATATTCCTTGTAGATTTTAGCATTTGAAATTTGAATTCCTTTCCTTGATTGATTATAGAAATTCTGTGAGTTGAACGGCTAGAAATTGTCTTAAATGAATTTCCTCAACTGTCCTAGTAACTAAGCCAAGTAACAACTCTCTGAAAACCATAATTAGTGTTGTCATGGAACGACTATATTTATAAGAATATTGAGCATTAGTTATCAGAGCATTACAGACATATTATAACATAATTTGAAATTCTTCTGCCTTAGTCAAACTGAAATCATCAGAGAATAGATTCGAACTAAACCTGGGAGAAAATAGTCGAACTCAGCAAATTTTCATCGACCTGAGATCAAAATTCATCAAACTGAATACTGCTTTATCGTTGACCTGAGATTGCAGATTAAGAGGTAGAAGATCGTTGAACGGAGCTCCAATTTCATCGAGAAGAAAATACACTAGCCATTTTGAGCTCCAAGTTCGTCGAACTGAGAAGGCACTTCGTCGAGCTTAGAATCTGATATAAGCTCACGGATCGTCGATCTCATTTGGACTTTCATCGAGCTCAACTAAGAGAAGGAACTCTGAGTTTGTCGATCTGAGATCGATGATCATCGAGCTGAGTTCATCTATCGTCGAACGCCTTTTTTGTCCCTTAGAAAGCTGCTTTTCTCTGGAGGTCTTCTTTCTCTAAGTCTTCTGAAGAGAGAACCAATCGATCTTGATTTTATTGACTTGACCTTGACATTGATAAAAACCTATGACCCTAGACTATACATGTTGGGTCATATAATAATCCTAATAGTGAACCTAGCCCAAATCAACCCTAAACATAGGTGGGGTTCCAACACAACTGTTAGTCCTAAAGAATATGGGGCTTCATATCCTATCACCCGGGTGACTTATAGGTACTGGGAGGAAGGAAGAAAGATGGGACAACATATAATAATAAGTAGTTCTAATAGTAGGTAAAAAGAAGTATTAATAATTCGAAAGTTATCTTACATTAACAGTTCGGTAAGAAGACAAGCATAAACAAGGAGCATCATCAAGAGTATAAGTATAACTATGCTAGCATTAAACAATAACAGAACTGTAAGAACTGAATTGAACTTAATTTATAAGGATTCTCATACAAGCTTGTAAGTTAAGGGTCCAGTACAATAAAGGTAACTCATCATATAAAAGAGCCCAAACTAATGTATATGATGAGGATCTTATGCGCTGCATTGCAATGCAATATAATATAATGATGGTAATATGGCGCACCCATGCTTACACATGCACTTTGTTTGTTATGTCAATATGGACCCTAGTTCCAAATTTTCGAGAGGTAGCAACCGTCTCTTGCATCACCCGTCATGGCCAAATGGGGATAGTGCAGCGGGCATCTCCAATACTTGGCGGACAATCATACTACAAGGCATAGGCCACCATACACCTCAACACTAACAACATTAATAGCGAAGCTCCTGCATATATGGCACAAAAGGGCTCTTTGGTAGATGAGAACCAAGAGCCCCGCCCACTGGCCAAAAATAGCATGGAAGGGGTCTTCAGGAAGTAAACACCAAAGAGCCCAGCCCAACCGGCTCACAGGCACGGAAGGAGTGTTTGGGAAGAAAGCACCAAAGAACACAGTCCAACCGGCCAAAGTCTATCTGCCATCTTTTGTCGGTGTGATGATTGGTAAGCCCGAAGACCTGCTACAAGTAATCATTAACTCAGGATTAATCAATAACCATGTATTAAAATACACTCATGCAACCCTGTAATAACAATGAGACAAGAAGCTCACAAGGACATCCAACTGCATCCTTACACAATACCACCTAGGATATAACATATCCTACCATCACTAATAAGTCCTCGAACACGTGATTAGTTCAGTGGTTTAGATAACCCAAATCCCCTGAGTGTTTCTTCCTTATATTATGGTTAACATTTTGAGCATTTACATTATATTTTTACTCCTTCAAATCATCATGATAACCATTTACAACCCAACAATTTATAACATGTTATTGCAGTTCTCACCAAGTATATGTATATCAAAATTTTTTAAAATGAATAGGGAAGTCCATATTATCAACAAGCAATTATCTATCAGTATTTCCAAAGCTTCTGATAAAATATTTTAGAGAAATTCACGAGTTATCCAAATCTGCACATTTACAACACAACTTATGGAAACTGGATTTTCTAGAGCTAAAGACCTCCAAATGTCAAGTTTAACCCCATATCAGAAAGATATTTCCGAGACCAGGAACTTTCCTGTAAAGACATAGGTCCAGAACATAGTCTATCATGCCTGAAATTAGGTTTGAACCCAGGAACATAGATCTAGACAGATTTTGTCCAGTAATTAGAGCTTAATTATTTTCAGAGCTGTAACTTGAAATTCACATTTAGGGAGCTACAGAGCTCCCCAAAAAATGTGCAACACTTGTTGGGAAGGTATTTCAAAGGGCTTCAACTTTAATGTTGAACCTGAGATTAGAATATGACTGAATCAAGCCAAAAATAGGCTTGAAGTCCGTGACAGCACACACGACAAATTTATGTCTAAGCATTTGAAGCAATTTTCTATCGAATGTCAAAGACAGATGACTATACTGTTCATCTTCTACCTCCAGGCCAATATACAAGAGGGCTTTAGCTTCTCACCTCATTTTCTCCCTCAATAGACCATCGTTATTCATGAAATCAAGTTTGTCTTCTTCGTTTTGAAGAGAGGAAGTGATTGAAGATAATTTTGTGGCGATCGACGCCCTAGAATGAAAGTTCTAGTGTGGCCTTCTCCTAGAAAACACCATTAAATTTCTAATGTCAAACTCTCTTGAGTCGATGTCTCTCCTTAATTTGGATCTAAATATCCAACACCAAGGGAGAGAGTAGGAAGCTCACCAAATTTTCGGACATGGATCGTGTTCTCCTACTTTGCGGCATAGCATTGTTTGGCTCCCGACTTAATGTTCATTCTTTCAGCGAGGAGAAACCAACCGATAAAGAAGAAGAAGAATTCTTCCCAGATTATAAAGTTTTGCTAAGTTGAATAAGAATTAATGTCTCTAATGCCTTGGAATGACTACCACGCTATGTGTCGCTCTCCTATTGGACCAAACTTAGTTATAATATAAAAATAGGACTTTTAAAAGAATTTTTCTCCGTTCTGTATAGTCCCGAAATATATGGATTGGCCCATACCTCTCTTCAAGGCCATGAATAATCAAGTCAGTAAGTATGATATTTCGCCAAGTCCATTCGTCGAATGCTTTCGATGATTCGTCGAGCTCATTTAACAGATTCGTCGAGATAACAAGAATTGTTCGTCGAGTCCTTTTGATTGGTTCAGGTCCTTTTGTTGATTCATCGAGTCCTTTCATTGAGTTTGTCGAGTCCTTTCAATGAGTTTGTCGAGTTATTTTGACGCGTTCAATGAGTTTTTTTGACTATTTTGTCGAGTCCTTTCGATGAGTTAGACGAGACATTTCGAAGAGTTTGACGAGTCAGTAATCAAGATAGGATGAATGAATTCCACCAAGTCCATTTGTCAGGTACTCTCGATAAATCATCAAGATTATTCGACGAATGTGTCGAAACAACAAGAAGGGTTTGTCGAGTCCTTACGATTAGTTCAAGTCATTTTGACGATTCGTCAGGTCCTTAAAATGATTTTGCCGAGTCCTTTCGACGAGTTCGTCAAGTCCTTTCTTCGATTTCGCCGATTCCTTTCGATGAGTTTGCCGATTCTTAGGGACAAGTTCGATGAGTCCTTTCGACGAGTTCGTCGAGTCTACTAAGTATTTCCCTAATTTCGTCATGGCTCACCAACCACTAAAGACGATACAGAACATGCACGAGGGGTGTAGGTAAAAATAGGGCGTTACACATAATACCACTCTCAAAAGAAGTTTAGGACCGACTTGCTACCGTGAGAGAGCAGGCAAAGTCTTCAATCATTGGGTTTGCTCCCTAGCTCTCTCGAAAAGCATCGAGTTCAACCCCAAAGCTAAAAAGGGAAAAGATGGTCAGGCGTGACCTAACAATGGGCAGGTCCATCCCGCTATCTCCATCACCAATCCCTAGGACTCTAGAGGTATTCATACTCGCTCTTCTACTTGCCATCTTCTTCAGAAAAATGATAATCGACACTGTTGTGACTACTCGCAGGAAAATACTTCAAAGGAGAAAAACACTGGGGAAGGAGCATTGAATTCTGGTCCTACACTCGCTCGTAGTCAGCGGAGATCAGTCGGCCCCATAAACTAATACCCAAATCACCCTAGATGATCTCCCATAAACCTTTGGTAAGCCATCTACCGCGCCTTCCTTTCTTATCCAATTCTTCCTCTTACTTACACTTCTCGCAGCTCCAGCCTTTAGAACTACGGGCCTAAGCACCTTGTCGCCCAAGTCCTCGGCCCTCCTGATCCTTCAAGATCCCTCCTTAGGATCACACTTCACGGCAAGAAGGGGTTCTCATCCTCCCGCCTTCTACCGACAACCTTGCCACCGATCAGGTGCCTCTCCACCTAACGCACAGTAAGGGGCACATTACCTTCGACACACCATTCGATGGGCGGCCTAGTACCTCTTGCCAACACCCGGGCAGAGGTGTTGATAGTTTTCCAATTAAATAAGTGCATTCACCTCGCTCTTACTAGAATTAGATCATGCAAGGCTGAACCTATCCACTGCAGGCTATCGAGAGTTCTCGTTTACTAAAGTTGGCATCGATGAGGAGGAGTTCTCACTACCTCCCTTTCCTGACTCAATTTCATCCTTCTTGGGGGACCCAAAGGACATTGTGGTGTTGGGTCCATTGCCCACAATGTCCTAGATTTGAGTGAAGTCAATATTATCAATGATATACATATGTCTGTAGATGACTATAATAGGTTAGGTAGTCTAAGTGGCAATATCAAGTAAACACTTACTAAGGTATGGGATGATAAAAAACTATCTAAGTCCACAGGCATTGAGTAAAGTTCAGTCACTCAACGCTAGTTGGCTTATAACGCTGAGTGAAGCCTATACAGTCAAAGCCAATGTAGTGGCAAGCTGAAAAAATAGCATAGTTGACAGGAATTGAGTGAAGTCAACTCACTCAATGACAAAAAGAAAAAGTCTGTGAGATAGGAAAAAGAAGAAAATGATGAAGTTAGGATGGGCTAAAATGTGGCTAAGTCCACAGGCGTTGAGTGAAGTCAACTCACTCAACGCCATGCTACTAGATACAGAAAATTGGCTAAGGCTTAAAGCGTTGAGTGAGGCGTGTTCACTCAACGCTTATGTTGCTGAATAAGAAGAAATTTGGTTAAGGAAAAATGCTTTGAGTGGAGTTTACTAACTCAACGCTGTCAATGCCTTGTGTAGACAGAATTTTGTCTAAAGGGTTTGGCATTGAGTGATGCTTACTCACTCAACGCTAAAAAGCTGAAAGCTGATAAAGCAAGATTGGCACTGAGTGGAGCTGAATCACTCAATGCCTAAAATCAGACTTAATATTCTAAGTAGTTTGGCGTTGAGTGAAGGTGACTCACGCAAAGCCAAGAGATAGTGAATCAATCTAAGTGTTTTTACATTGAGTGATGCTTACTAACTCAATGCCTATTCACTGATGCTTGATTTTTGCTAAGGCAACAACAGATTAAGAATCTGTTCTGAAGAAAGAATAACCTTCATCTTTTAGCAGGTTCAATGGGCTGTTTGAAGACTCAAGATTAAAAGATCTTTAGCCTTCACTAGCAAGTTCAGAAGTTTTCTTCTGAGTTCCTCCAACAAATCCTTTCCCTGTTGATAGGAGAGTTGGAGCAGAAAGTTTTCTTCTCAAGTAGTTGACACGGAGAAATTTCTCTATGTCAAGTTAATTAAACTATTTATCTTTATAGGATCCTTCTATATCTGAGCTGTAGGACCTTTGGGTCTTAGGTAGTGAAAATTTGCCTGAGCTATAGGAGAGTGTATCTCTCTGAGGTTGGTGAGTTTTACTCACTGAGAAGTAGGGCAATTTTGCCTGATTGTAGGAGAGTGTATCTCTCTAAGTTGTAAGAGAAAGCTTGCTCTGAGGTAGGGTTATCCTCCATAGCCTCAGTGGTTGGGCTTAAGTGTCTGAGGTAGGTGATACTTGTATTACTGAGTGTAGGCCTTTGTGGCTGAGGTGTAAGTCTTGGAGCCGACTGAGAGATCCTGAGGGATCTAGGGTGTAAGCTCCTTGGAGCATTGGTTTGGAGAAGTTCCTTGAGGAAGTTAGCAAGGTGGGAGGAGTGTGGATGTACCCATAATTTTGGGGAACCACTATAAAATACTTGAGTTCTTTTTTATGTTTGCTTTTATTTTCTTAATTGCAGGTGCTAAGGACAAGCACTAGATCACTATAAGTTGAAAGCTTAAATAAAAAATCATGTGATTTAAAAAGACTCTCAAAATACCTAAGCAGACCTATTCACCCCCCTCTAAGTTGTTAGCTACCTTGAAAATAAGATCTTTCACGTGGTACTGAAGAGGAGAATGAACGAGCTATTCTATAAACACACCCTCATGCTATGCGAGATTTATAATCGGGTTCAAGAGAACCAAGAATCCACCAAAGAATGATTTCTCAGCCTTGAAAACAACTATTCACAACTGGTGGAGGAGATGAGGGGAGGAGTTGGCAGTAGGATGGACTAACCTGAAATCCACATCGCGCGAGCCAAAGATCAACTGTGCTTGGCTCAATAAGAGCTACAAAACATTTGTGTTCACTGATGTTCGCGCATGCCACCTAGGGCGGAGATGAGAGGTCGGGTACCTTGGTAACGACCCCATGATGCGCCTACCGGCACTCGCCCCCCTGCCCTTCTTTTTTCTAATTACTCTTATTATAAAATTTACTATTGATTTAACATTTCTCCTATCGTATAAATATCGCGAATGCAAATGTTCACTTGATGCTTTCTTATGATCTCGCCTCATGATTTGTTTCTCTTTTCTCTCGCTGATCTACTTTTAAAGTCAGGAATATGGTATTAGCTCGAACTAGGCGGTGAGTGAGGGTGTGCAGGATCGATCTAGGGACCAAGGCATGGAACGACACAGTGAGTTGGCTATCTACACACCCCTACCCCCAGATCCTTCACGCCCAAAATTATCTATAAATAGCCCTCATCATCCACTACATTTACTATTGTTCGAAACCTTTGACCTTATTCTCTTTAACTATACTTTCTTGCAATCGCGCTTTTGGTTCTGTTTCCAATGCTAGCGCGATGACTGGTGATACTTATTTTCGAACCAAATATGCAGCGGCCTCTGTGTAAGACCCCCCCCCCTTTTTGCTACACTACCAGGTATTATTCCCATAACTATCGTTTTGAGGTAACACTGACACTCGGGTGAGTTGCCACTAAAAAATGTCGATTCTGTCGGCATTGACGATCATTCAAGAAGTAGAAGTATAACTATTCATGACAATTAAGTATAGTCCACAAAATCACAACAAATATGAAAAAGAAATAATAGCAAGTCCACATGATAATTTAAATACCGAAATAGATCAATAAAGTAGAAATATAAACGGGCTTATGCTCGGTACATCAACTCCTCACGACATGACTCTCACTGAAGCTAAGTAAAAAACTAATCAATCATGAAGCTGGAGGCGAGAGCTCCTATACTAGACTAGCCCACCTCTATGTCCACCATACTCTGCTGGTGCTGCATCTCTTGTTGCAGCTCCCTGTCCCCAATCCGGAGCCCCTGAAATGTTTAGTACACGGACTGTTAGTCCAAATACTAAGCCAACTATCATTCCTGCCTCGCTCCCGCGACTTCTAGGCACCGTACAGGAGGAGAGATAGGGAAACTTATGAGGGTGGAGAGTAAAAAAATAGATGACATAGGAACTATCTAGTAGTTAAATAATATATTTATATAGGAGTCTAAACTAACAGTTCTATAACATGTAAGTTTTAAAAAAGGACATAAGTAAAATAACAAGTAAATAACTTAACCTTAATTTATATTGTTGGGAATTGTGCCCTACAATGTTCATCAGGATTGAAGAGGCATCACCAATCATGTTAAGGGGCATAATGTATTTGATGTGTGCTTATGTTCTTGCATGCAGGTTGTCCTTGATTGGATAGGTGAACTGGAAGAGGAAGCTGGAAGTCAAATAATTTGACTAAAATAGAACTGCTGAACTGTATTCCATGCATTGAACGGAATACATTATGCCCAATCATAGAAAGTTTTATTGTTTATTAAAACTACTCTCTTAATCAAACTTGTGATGTTACTTGATTTTGCCATCGTCGGAGGGCCACTACGACATTCTTGAGCTTTGTGTCCTGGCTTGCCACAAGTATATTAAATAATTGGGCTTCGCCCAAAAGTTTCACCAAACTTAGCCTTCTTCACCTCTGGTAAATTATTATAACAACCTCAGGCAAGGTGTCCTAACTTGCCACAAATAAAGCAAACATATGGAGCTTGATTGGTAGATGCTCAAGACCTCTGCCTCTACCTCTTACATTATTCACACCATGCAGATGTTGTAGAGCTTGGTACCCCAAACTCTGGTGTCTGGTGGACTTTTGCCAATTCTATCTCCAACGATCTAGTTGAATCCACAAAGGCTTGGAATCCAAATAACTTAGGAACCATAAACAAAAGTCGGAGATCATTACGCAGACTATTATAAATTCTATTTGTTTGTGTCTCTTCATCCTCAAACACAAACCCTTCATAGTGCCTTAATATGACAAATATATATATGTATTCATCAATCGTATGTTCTCCTTGCACTAAAAACATGTTCAACAGCTGATCTGAGACTCTTTTTATTGAAATTTGCTGAAGAGCACCAACTGGCATCGAAGCCACCACCGGGACATGGGGTTGCACATTCCTTCCATGTGGAATTGATCATTGTGAAGACCACATCAACTATCATTCGAACTGTTGCTACAGAAGGAGGAGGTGTAGGTACCTCAGTTGGTGCATTACTCTTTGTCTGGCACTGGGGTTCACCATGCCCCACACAACTTCTAGTCGCCTATAATTGCGAAACACAAAATCAATCTACTAATAATATTACAAAAATCAATCATAGGAACACGCACGTTCCTAAAATATGTGTATTTTCATTCCTAAGTTGACATTCTTGAGTTCTTTTTTTATAATGGTAAGCACATACACATGCTCGCCCCCCATCAAAAGAATTAGATAACGCTTTCGCAAAAGGAAGACCGAGACAAGAAGTTGATACCAAATTATAACACCTCCATCCGTCAATGTAGAATATAATAGAAGGTCGGGACGGGGCCCCACACCATATTCCATGGACAGTTAGCGAAGTTACAGGTGAATATCAAAACTAACAAATGAATCCTAACTCAGAGAATTCTAGCAAAAACCTCATAGGTTAATAGAACTCAAGTAACAAATAATGTCCACTAATAAACCACATAGGAATGTTATATAAAATACACAAAAAGTGTGGCCTAAAGCCTTACAATTGTTCTTCTTGAAAGTGGTTTATAAACATCGGCACGCAGGCCGACCACACATGAAAACAATAAAAGCTCTTCACTTGGCGTTCGAGGGCCGTCATAGCATCAAGGGCTGCAACCCGCAATTTCCCACTCGGCACTCCAACACCTGCACTGGGACATTACACCATAAAGGTGGCAACCAAGGTAACGATAAGCTTTAGCTAACCAATTTATAATGTCCCTACCCTATACCCAGGGCAGCAGTATAGTTTCCCTGCAGGCATTACATTCAAATATATATATATATTTCTTCCCTGCAGACATAACATTCATATATATATATATATCACACAATGGTACAAGTTAAGAACCATTCAATATATCTCAAAGTTATAACTCAAACACCAATTAATATATCATAAATGTACAACTAAAGCACCGTTATAGATATCATAAACAATAGCATCACAGACCAAATGTTTCGTGCTCTCAGGGCACCTTATCGGGGTACCAGATAACCCATGGTCTCACCAACATCCAAAAGTCCGCAATCGATGGTAAACTATGAGTATTATTAGCCTGGAACCAAGCTAAAACTCTCCCCCATGCCAATGTTAATTGCCACCTAACTTAGGTCTATTAACCGTATGATATGAGAGCGGGTACAATTCAACCTTTTACCGTTGCTCAAATCACCATGCCATCTTTGAAATCCATCATTCGTGGATAATGGACAGGTGTGGGTCACATCCCCCTTCCCATAAATTAAAAATAACCAATGTTGCATTTAATAGATGGCTCTCGCGGCCATCAGATCTGGGACCAAGGCTCACAGCTCACAAATTAGCCACACGATCTCCGAGAGACAGGCTTTGTAAAGAAAATGCTATTTGGCGCTATCGCCAGCGATATGTACTATCGCCTGGCGTTAACAACAGAACACTTTCTATCCACGACTTAGGCACAACTGGAACATATTTCCAAAATACCTACAGTTTCCTTTAATGCCTGAAACTGGACTTTCACAAAACATAGCTCATCAAGAGCTATTGCCAGCGATATCCACTATCGCCCAGTGATATCCTAGAGTTATCAAAACCATGGTATTCTCGAGGTATTTTCCTAGAGCGCATCTCAAGTACTTCATGCTATATGAATTCACAGGCACAACCCCTCGAACTCCGTGAACTACATGTTTGTACTTTGAGTCTTCTCCAACACACAAATTTAAACATCACCAATCTAGAACAACCTGTCCGGATGGGCTTCACACAGTATGTCTATTCCATCCTATGATTTCCGGATTTTTTATGCAAGACAACTCGGGGATATCACGTAACAACCCATCGGAATTCCTTTCACTCTCCACTTTTTTGGTGGGGGATTCCATGCATATGCAAAAGTAGGACTTCACTTATCAAAGAAGGATGATCGTTACCCTTGTTTATCGCTTAGGTGTAATTCTCTTGCCCTTGATCCGGATAGAACTGATCACCACAACTTACTTTTCACGGATCTGGCTTTGACTCGTGAATTCAATCACACGAATGTCTCCTCTATTAGGATAGAACACCCTTGCTCTTGCTTGTTGGCTTTTCCCTTCTCCTTCCTCCTGAATCAAGAAAGAGAGAGAGAGAGAGAGAGAGAGAGAGTGTGTGTGTGTGTGTGTGTGTGTGTGTGTGTGTGAATGAGAGAATGATAAAATAATCATATCCATAGCCTTTTATCAGGAAGATAGCCCCTCACGGTATCGCTTACCGTCGTGCGGTATCATAGGCGGTGGCTGCTTAGCTCAATCGACCTAGAATTATTGCCCAAAAACCATTTTAGCCTTACTAACACATGGCCAGCTACCACTACGCCAAGGATCACTACCGCCCTGCAGTAGGTTCTCAACGTTTCGTCGAGTGCAACGAGTGAATCGAGTGTGTCAAGAGATATCGCCATGCGTTACCTTTCTACCGCCACGCAGTACAAACCTAAAATGAAGGATGAATTAATTAATCTAGATACAGCCATCGTTAATACTACCGCCTGGAGATAACTTCTAGAAACCAACTCCTTCCCATTTTAAGTATTTTTGGGGCATTACATAGATCCCAGTAAATACAAAGCCAACGACGGGCTTTCCCGTTCCTCTGATCCCTAGTCCCTTCCAACAATTGGAGTCGGGGAAGACCCTATCTGATATTTTAGATGCCATCAGGTCTCAGTAGGCCCCGATATAATAGCAGTCCCCGAGTTTCAATTGTATGAGCACCTTCTATGCTCTCTCTCCACCTGCTTATCATGGGACTTAGTCAGCTGTTCACACAGAGGTGTTATTAGATTCTGTATAATAGTTGATGGCCTGAATCCGATGTCCAACAAGCATGGCTGTAACCTTAGTAGTATCCGTCCTGGAATCGCATGCCAAGAGGTGGTGGAAGTCTCTTATGGGCTACTGATCAAGACAACAACCCACAACATGTTGAAGATGATGACAACATGCTCGCGGAAGATCCATCTCTGTCTCCAACCAAAGATTTGCGGCGCAAGAGGGCCAATGAATGGAGACGGGCAATATTATTTTATCTGAAGCATTTTGTTCTCTTTGTGCATTATTTATTATCATGTAATGTTTAAAACATTTGTGTGTTTTATTTCTTTATTTTGGGCTGCATGTAGCCAATGTTTGATGTAAGCCTATATATAGGCCATGTATTGTTTCATTTTCCATAGAGAATGAATGAAATAAAAAAAAAATCCTAATTGATTTTTCCCCCTCTTGCTCCCTCCCTCTTGAAAATTTCGGCTCCTCCTCTCCCACTCCCCTCTCTTTGGATGCCGGCCACTCTCTCCTCCCTCTCTCTTGTTCGGCCCCCCTATCTCCCTCTTCCTCCTTTGCTAATCTCGGCCACCACCCTCTATCCCTCCTTCAAGCTTCCGGCTCCCTTTTCCCCTCTCTCTAGTTCATCCAGTCTCCTAGCCGCCAACTCCTCCTCCCCTTCATCACCACTCGGCCACCTTACCTCCACCATCAAGACACAAACCCGATCAGCTCCTACTCAAAACAAAACCCGACCAACCATCACTAGCAAAACAATCCAGCCCCCCCCCCCCTCTCCCTCTAAAAACCCAACCACCCTCCCTATTATTGCTAGCCGCCACCTTTTCTCTCTCCCCCCAAAAAACTCTCGGCCATAACCTACCCATACAAAACCCGACCACCTACAACCCTACCAAAACCCGTCCAGCCCTCTTTCCATTTGGGTGAAATTCGGCCAAGGCAAAGGATCCCTCTTGAGGATTCCAAACCCAGCATACAGCGACAAAGGAAGACGAGTTTTCTCTCCATCCGGCGTGACTCCAGCGGAGCCATTGAAGAACGATCTCGAAAATAGTGAATCGGAATCATCCATTCCCATTGGGTAACAAAACCTTGCTACTTGTGGGTTTTTCACTCTAGAATATTTTTTGTGGTGGAATATCGTGGCGTTCATTCTTGATAGCATTATTTTCATTGTGGTTTTCTTCGATTGATTTTGTTGTTCATCCTTATTTTTATTTAAGTTTGAGAGGTTTGGTGAACCTTCGTTTTCTTTTTGTTGGAAGAGATCTACTGTTTCCGAATCATAAATTTTAGTAGAACTCTTTTGTTACAACCTTCGCTCGAGCGGACCGGGTGTAATGCCCCGAAACTCAAAAGAGCAACGAGCAACATTTTTAGGCGTGTTTTAGCTTTGGTAGAGGTCACACGGCCTGGGAAACGGGCGTGTCCTAGGGTCGTGTAAGGCGCGTGTTCGACATCTCGCCGAGCACTCAATGATTTGCACTCAATGAGCATTGAGTGAGGGCACACAGCCTGACACACGGGTGTATCAGTGGTCGTGTCCTGCTCGGGCAGTTTGCCGGATTGTGCTGAGGGAGTTACTCGGCCTGGGACACGGGCGTGTCCCAGGGCGTGTCTAGCACACGGTATGTGACACGGGCCTGTCATATGGCCATGTCGTGCTTGGGATGTGTTTGGTCCCGTGCCGTCTGAGGCACACAGCCCGTGATACGGGCGTGTCACTTGGAACACGAGCGTGTTCCAAGCCGTTTCACAGGCCGTGTCATGGTCGGGATTTTCCCGAATGATGGTGAATGAGTTACCCGGCCTTGGACACGGGCGTGTCGTAAGCCGTGTTCGACCCAGGAAGTTTATTTTCAGGGCGAATTATGGTCGTTCGTTTCCTTATTTTGGGATCTAACGGTTCAGGCCTCTCCATCCCAGGGTTAAGGGAGGGATTGGGGGTTTAAACCCTCACTTTTCATTGGCCACTCTCTTTCTAAGTTCTAGTGAGAAGGGAGAGCAAGGAGGAAGAAGGAGGGAAGATCCGGTCATCAGAGGAGATTCGGAATGCCAAATCACAAACCCAGTCTAGATCATCTGAGGCGAGATCATCACGGTGCTTTTCATCCGTGTAGATTTCCATGGCGCCGAAGAGGAATTCTAGGGTAACAATTCTCTACTTTAGCATGTGAAGCTCTTCTTCTTTTGCATAGGGAAAACCTGCTCCCGCGAGTGTGCGACAAGTTTGTGGTGTTCCTTGGGGTAGATATGTAAAGTCCCCCTTGTTTGCATTTAGAGTCCAAAATCGAGAAACGAACATATGCATGGTGTGTGAAGCCTACCCGGACATGTTGGTCTGGATCGGTGATGTTTTACTATGCATGCTTAGGCAGAGAAGACTCCGTGCCTTTTGTTGTTTTCAGGTTTCTATGTGGTAGATTTCAGTAGAGATCCTTGGGGATTTACCCCAAGGAGGACCCGAAAAACTGGGCGGAAATGCAATTTTGCCATCTTGGCGGCCTGGGAGCCAGCTTTGTACATTACTGGGTTATGTGATTGTATGAACGAAATTTGGGATCCGGTTTGACCCGCGCACTTGTCTTAAGTTTGACAGTGCGGCGTGAGCAACGGGCTTGTGAAACCGGACCCGGGCTATGTGGTTTGGTGACCGATACCTGAAAATGGGACTGGCCACTAACATAGTAGTGCGAGTCTTAGGCTTAGGTTAGAAATACTAAATGATCACGACATATGCCATCCAAGGGATGGTGGTGAGACAGCAGTTTTGACCGGGTTCACCGAATTAATGCCCTGAGAGTATGGGGTGTGTGGACGTGTGAGCCTGCACCTGTGATGGTTTGTTTATTCACTATATTGCTTTACGCTAATAAGTGCAGGGAAGGAGCTTTGTTGCCCCATGTTTGGGGGCGAAATCGTTATAATTTGGTCGGCTTTATCTGACCGTTATTCTTATTTTCTACTGTTGTAGTGAATTGTGCTTGCAGGTGCTGCGGAGCCGAGTGGTAAATAGTGGTCCAAAGCCCTTGTTGCTGAGCCGGCCCTTTAAGGCCTTTAGTGTTTACTTATTTGATTCATGTGTTGCCGGCCTGCGAGCCGAAGTTTGTAAAACACTATTTGAATACGGTGAACAATTGTAAGGCCATAAGGCCAGTACTTTTGTGTATTTTGTAGTTCATTCGTACTGGGTTATGTTAGTGGACATTCGAGTTTGTGGCTGGGTTATTGGCTTCATAACTTAATAATTGTTTCTGCTAGATGCTCTGTGTAGGACGTATATATTTGTTGAATGGTTTCATCTAGTAACTCGTCGGTCTGTCTGTGGTATATGGCATCGGGCCCCGGCCAGACCTACTGTTTTATGCTATGTGACGGATAGGGGTGTTACAATTTGGTATCAATCTATCAGTTTCGATCAGGCTTAAATGAATTTGTGGAAAAATTCACTTTAAGGGGTGGTGAGCACATGTGTGTGCGTCATCGTTATAACATGAAAAGAACCCATGAATGTCCACTTAGGAATGAAAATACACATGTTTAAAGAACATGCGTGTTCCTATAATTTCTTTTTGCAATTTTGTTCGGTCACTTATTGGTGTTTTATACGACTATAGGTGTCCGGGAGTGACGCGTGACACTCTGAATACATGCTTTCTGAGAAAAGTATTGCACCCAACGACGTGCCTAAGACCCCTCCTTATATGAAAACCATAAGAAGTGTAGTTTAGGCATTGTTTGTGGTGACCAACGCACAACATGGAAGGAATGTGCAACCCTCTGTCCCATAGGTGGCCTCGACACCGGGTGTTGTGAGGGAGTAAATGACATTTAGAGGACCATTGGGGCAGCATGTGAACATGCTTTTAGTGCAGGGAGCGCACTCAGTTGCGAATATTTGCAAGCATTCCTTATGATAAGGCGCTACCCAGGCTTTGAGTTGGGAAGCGAGCAATCTATAGTCGATAGATTTTATAATGGTTTGCGTAGCGAGTTGCGAATCCTACTGCTAGGACCAAAGCTAATGGGATTCCGAGCCTTGATGGAGTAGGCCAGATCTTTGGAGGTAGAGTTGGGGAAAACTCCCTAGATACCAGTGAGTAGGGTACTGAACCTTGCAGATCCTATAAGGGCTACCTACTGCAGCACGCTTGAGAAAGAAGGCTAAAGTATCTACTCGCAAAGATACTTATAATTGTCATACTTGTGGCTTAAAGGGATCTTTGCCCGAGATTGTTAGGAGGGTGCTCAGGCAACAAAGAAAGCTATGTCAGGAGTAATTTAAGACTCTGGTGCTAAGAAGTGAGAGTTCAAGGTGCCGTAGGTGGAATAAGAAGGCTAGGACTTCGGGTCCATCCCCTTCCTCAGGTGCTTCGGGGGAAACTAACCAAATCCTGAGTGCTTCCTTTACTTATGGTAAGACGGGGAATTTTGCTCGTGACTGTTGGAGTGGACGTGCAAAGTCCGAGAGGAAGAAGGGAGCAACTTATGAGGAAAAGGGAAAGGCAGTGGAGTCAACCGCATCCCATTATGCTCAGACTCAACCAAGAGTCTACAATCTGGCCAGCAGGAGGCCATCAAACAAGCGGATGTAGCGACAGGTATAATTTAAATTTATAGTGAGTTAGCTTTAAATACTGTACCTAATGCTTGTTAGCTTATTACTGTTTGTTTATGCTTTGTTTTGATTTGTTATAATCCGGCGAGAGCACTCTTCAATACGGGAGCTTCGCACTCCTTTTTGTCGGTTGGTTTCATATCGCGCATCTAACTCTACTTGCGGTAGTAATGACGCAAGTAAGTCGAACTCCTGACTTCCAATACGAATCTTTACAGGACAAACACTATCCGCACGCATAGAATACCCATTCATTCAAATAATGCCTCCAAAGCAATAACACTTGCACAACATGGAAGTGTTATTATTGGGGGACTATACAAGAGCCTGAAATACCTTTTTGACCAGAAGGATCTGAACATGAGGCAGCAGAGATGGATGGAGTTCCTGGGGGACTATACATTCAAAATTCATTACGTGCCCGGGAAATGCAATGCAGTTGCGGATGCATTGAGTCGCAGGGCTCCCGCCCAAGCCAACTGGTTGTCGATTCATGATGAACAGTTGATTTGGGAGTTTGAGGCGTTAGAGATCTATTGTGTTGACAAGCAGACTAGCGCCGAACCGTTATTGAACTGGATAGCAGCATGAAGGAAATCATGGATGCAGCTTCGGATGGGTAAAATTCCCAATTTACAGTTGAAGATGGACAGCTAAGGAAGGATAATCATTTGTGCGTTCAGAACGTGGGTAATTTACGGGTGGGGTTGATGTACGAGGCTCATCATACCAAGTACTCAATTCACCTAGGGAGTACGAAGATGTACCCAGATTTTAAGAAGTTGTTCTGGTGGCCATGACTGAAGATGGATGTGGCACTATATGTGGCAAAGTGTCAGACTACGCCTTAGTGAAGGCAGAGTGCCAAAAGCTAGGGGGTTTCTTGAAGTCTTTGCCTATTCTGGAGTGGAAGTTCGACGACATTTTGATGGACTTTGTGCATGGTTCGCGAAGGTCGCAGAAGGGAAACGACGTCATCTTGGTGATCGTAGATCAGTTGACAAAAGTGTCGCACTTAATTCCGCATAGGAAGGACGATTCAGTGGAGAAGCTGGCAAAGCTTTATGTGGATAACATTGTTAGACTACACGGTGTGCCCCGTGATAAGTAAAGTTTGTTTTAAAGAAGATAGATTTGGTTTTATATAATCTTTTACGTATATAAGTCTATCTCTTTTTTACTTACTTATATCCTATGGATTAAGGCAAGAGTACCTATCGCATAGGAGTATAGTATTTTGTTGAAAATATCAAGGTCGTATTTTTCCTGGGATCGGTGTTAATTATTCTACTTTTTAGAACGGACTATTATTTAATCAAACGAATGGAGTGGAGTTTATATTAAAAAACAAAATATAGAAAAATATATATACGTGATTTTATTAAGATAGGGACTTAGAAGGTAGTCCTCGATTTTTTAATTACTTTGAGAGAATATTAATTCAGCTATTAAAGGACAACTTTACTTCTTTATTACTTAACTTAACGAGAGGATCCCTTTGGTAGCATCACTGACTCGAAAGTATGATCGGGAAGGCTTGCGTTTAAAACGGGTTAACATAAACGTAGTGTCTCTTCACCTGGTATATGATAAATTAATAGAAAACCTTAGTTAGGATAACTAGAAAGTAGAGTTGAAATAGTTGAAAATAATTTCCAGCCCAGAGCTCATCTTGACCAAGTGCTAAGGGTTCTTAGCCTCTTCTCAGGATTGGGGCGGTATAAAGTATAGAAAATAATATCTACCTATCTATCTTAATCCAGGACTTAAGCTTTCGCATCGCCTTTTAATTGGGATAGGGTAGTAAAATCTAAAATTTTGCAGATCTTTCGCACTATATTAATCCAGGTCATAGGCTTTCGCCTCGCCCTTCATTTGGGATAGTATGAAATAATAAGGTTTTTGAAAATAATTTTGAAAGCAGTTTCACACTATCTTAATCCAGGACATAAGCAGAGCTTCGCCTTTCATTCGGGATAGTATGAAAAAATAAAGGAAAGTAAAACTAAAAATAAAGCAGTAAAGTACTCAGAATTGAATTTGAAAGAGTCTATTTTATAAAGTCCGAAAAATTATTACAACTTTATAAAAAGCCGAAAAAAAGCTAAAATATTACAACTTACAGAACTTTTGAATACTTGGAAGCTACTACCAGTTCCTTGTCAGAGAGTTGGGGAGTCCTAAAAAGTTTTTAAGGAAGCTGCTGGTGCTCGAATAATTCTACTCAGCCCTGCCCACCTATTTATAGAAAAAATTTTCTAGTGACATGCCCCTTGACAAAGGCGTGTCGGGGAGGGCATGACAGGTGCACGGGCGTGACTGCCAACGTGTCGGGACAGGTGCCAAGCTGGGTTGAACTTCAGATACAATTTGATCAGGTCACGAGCATGTCGGATGACAACATGGGCGTGGCTAGCAGCTGATTCATCAGGCGGCATGGGGCATGTTGATAGTGCAGTAGCTTGCTGGCATTTTGGATAGAACTTCAATAGGGCACGGGCATGTTGATTTTTTCACGGGCGTGTTCGCGGCGTGTCCATCAATTTCCCGATTTTCTTGAGTAAAAACAGAAACTAAAAAAAAGAATTAAAAAGGGATGTCACGCCCTAGGTCACGGGCGTGACTAGGGGCGTGACCTAAGAAGAAAAAAATAAAAAAATTTAGAAAAACTTATGAAATAAATATAAAACATAATATAATAAAAATACTTAGTTATATATATAAAAACTAAGGTTTTATTTATAAATATGCAAAATTAATACAATACAAAATTATATATTTTTATACTCATCAAATACACCAATACTTAGATTTTATTATTCCAGAGCAAATATAGAGTTGAGTATATTTACAAGTTATGAAATTTTCTATTTACTATCAATTTATTTCTTCAAGATAAAACAAGTATAAACATCCGGTGGATAAAGAGTTAAATGCTATCATATATATATCATTGATACCAGAGTTAGAATTTATTTACCATAAAAAGTTTTTGAAAACAAATAGTAAGCATATATTAAAATCAGATATAACAAAGATAGATTGGCTTTATGACTACTATATCTTGCATGAGATATGTTGAAAACTTACAACCTATTAATTATGCTCTCTCAAAATTTTAAGCAAAATTAATTTAATTTTGGAGTGGTTTTAGGGGATATCAACTTGGTGGTTTTGCCCATATAGAGGCTTTGAATGTTGGAGGTGATGAATTTTATCCTCTCACATTTTTTTTGTATTCATGCATTGTTACAACTATTTTAGGAAAATATTTTCCAAAATAGAAAAAAAACTTTGTAGAATTGAACTTTGAATTAATCCAATGCATATGTTTAGGAGCACATACTCCATTTCATATGGTCTTTTAACATTTATTGGATGCCTATGTTTACGGAATGTTTTATTCCCATGGACATAAGATCTTTTCTTTTCTAGGAGCACATACTCCTAGATGCTTGCGTGCGTAAAGAAACATGCCAAGCGAAATAATAGGTAGGGGGTTATAAAAATAATTTTGATAAAAGATTTTGAGAGCAATGATAATAGCTTGATATTTTCTATATTTTAACAAGATTGAAGTAATGATAATTACAGTCTAAAATTGTTTGGTGAAAATAATATGTTTTGCTTCTATTGTATATATATGTATTGTTTTTTATATATTAAAGCAGGCTTGGTAAAAAACTAACTCCGATTGTAATGAAATTTTAAAAGGTAGGGTTTATAAGTATATTCCGGATATTAATATCTATCTAGTTATGAGAAGGAGTAGTAAATTTGAAAATTGAATAAATTGCATTTTTGATCAACTCAGATTTTTGGAATATATATACATAGTATGGTTTTGAAAGTTTTGACTTGTTTTGGGATGAGTACTAAAATAAACAATGCTTTTATTGAAAACATATAAGTGATAAAAAAATGCAGCTAAAAGCACACCCATACTTATGTTAGGCATAGGTATGAAGTGATAAATATGTATAGAATATACAAAAGCATAAAAGATGGAAATATACAAGTGAATTTATATTTCGAGGTTATGGAGTAGTGTTAGGGTTTCAGGTTTTTTTTGAAAAGGGTTCCCAGTAGAATATCGTTTTAAACGGTGCCCGTTTACTTTGGAAGTTCTGAGTTCAGGGTTAGAAATAAGAACGGTCCCATATGGCCAGATTTGTTTCACAGTAAAGGGTCCGGTCAAACGGGTTTTTATTTTCCTGGAAATAATTTAAGGCGTGAGTTATATAGTAGGACAAGATCACCTGGTGAAAAAGATTTTGGAAATTTAATTTTCCTATCATAATAAAACTTAGATCGCTCTTTATAAAATTTATTATTTTCATAGGCGTTTGCACGCCATTCCTCAAGTTCATTGAGCTGAAATTTACGTTGTTCGGCGGCTAAGTTTGTATCTAAGTTAAGAAATTTTAGCACCCAGTATGCGCGATGTTCTAATTCTACAGGTAGGTTACATTCCTTTCCATATACTAAACAATAATGTGTACAACCAATCGCAGTTTTGAATGCTGTACGGTAGGCCCAAAGTGCATCATCTAATTTGAGGGACCAATCTTTTCGATTGGTATCTACAGTCTTTTCTAATATACGCTTTAGTTCTCTATTGAGTACCTCCACTTGGCTGCTTGTTTGGGGGTTATAAGTGGTAGAGAGTTTATGAGTAACTCCATATTTGTCTAACACTTTAGCCATCTGGGTGTTACAAAAATGAGTACCTCGATCGCTAACTATAGCCCTAGGCGTGGCAAAACGTTAAAATAAGGTTTTCAGAAATTTAACGACGACTCTCGAGTCAGCGGTGGGAAAAGCTTGCGCTTCAGCCCACTGTGAAACGTAATCGACCGCTATTAAGATATAATGATTTTTAAAAGAAGGAGGTAAAGGGCCTACAAAATCTATGCACCACAGATCAAAAATTTCACATTCTAAGGAAAAGTTTTGGGGCATTTCGTCCCGACGGGAAATGTTACCTGACTGTTGGCAGCGGTTGCAATTGCTTACCAATTTTTGAGCGTCCTTGAATAAAGTAGGTGAAAAGAATCCTGCTTCAAGGGCTTTACGTGCAGTCCGGTTGGCTTGATAATGTCCGCCGGTTGGTCCTTCGTGGAAGTGTCGTAGTACTTTTAGTCCTTCCTCATTCGAAATACATCTTCTAATTGCTTGGTCGGCACAGACTCGGAATAAATATGGGTCTTCCCAAAAGTAGTTTTTAAAGTAAGAAAAGAATTTCCCATTTTCTTGAATTGAAAAAGCTTTTGGAAGGACTCGAGCTACTAAATAGTTAGCCAAGTCTGCAAACCAAGGAGTAGAAGAGTCTGTTACCTTTTCGATGGCGAGGAGACTTTCTTCAGGGAATTTATCTTCGATGTCAGCTTCCACGAGTGTATCTGTTGCAGCATTCTCTAGTCGAGAAAGATGATCGGCTGCCAAATTCTCTTTGTCTTTCTTATCTCAGATCTCTAAATCAAATTCTTGTAATAAGAGAATCCAACATAATAAACAGGGTTTTGCATCTGCCTTAGTTAGTAAATATTTTAAAACAGAATGATCCGTAAAAACTATAACTTTTGATAGCGTTATATAAGATCTAAAATTATCAAATGCAAATACAATCGCCAGTAGTTCCTTTTCCGTAGTCATGTAATTGGTTTGTGTGGATATGAGAGTTTTACTTGCATAATAGATAGGATGAAAAAATTTTTCTACTCGTTGTCCTAAGACAGCTCCTACCGCATAATCACTCGCATCACACGTGATCTTAAAAGGAAAGGACCAGTCTTGGGCTACTAAAATAAGAGAGTTGATAAGTTTGTCTTTAATAATGTTGAATGCTACTATCGAATATAAATGGGGCTTCTTTTTCTAATAAATGAGTTAACAGTTTCGTTATTTTAGAGAAATTTTGAATGAACTGTCTATAGAAACCTCCATGGCCTAAGAAACTTCGAATAAATTTTACATTTATTGCAGGAGGAAGTTTTTCAATTATTTCTATTTTGGCCTTATCGACCTCGATTCCCCGGGAAGAAATTTTATGACCGAGAACTAAACCTTCGCAGACCATAAAATGACATTCCTCCCAGTTTAACACTAAATTCGTGTCTTCACAGCGTTGAAGAACACGAGTGAGGTTATCTAAACACGTATGGAATGAGTCTCCAAATACAGAGAAATCATCCATAAATACTTCCATAACATCCTCTACTAACTTGCCAAAAATAGCTAGCATAGATCTTTGAAATATAGCTGGCGCATTACAAAGTCCAAACGACTTTCGCCTATAGGCGAAAGTACCAAAGGGGCAAGTAAACGATGTTTTTTCTTGGTCTTTAGGGGCTATAGGATTTTTTAAATAACCTGAATAACCATCAAGAAAACAATAATATGAGTGACCCGAGATTCGCTCTAATATTTGCTCTATTAACGGTAGTGGAAAGTGAGCTTTACGGGTGACATCATTTAATTTTCGATAGTCGATGCACATCCTCCAACCCGTAACAGTACGTATTGGAATTAGTTCATTATTAGCGTTTGGTACTATCGTTATACCACCCTTCTTAGGGACGACTTGTACGGGACTAACCCATGTGCTATCTGAGAGTGGATAGATAATTCCTGCGTCTAATAATTTCATTACTTCAGCTTTTATGACATCCTTCATATTAGGATTTAAACATCGTTGGGGCTGGATCGATTTATGAGGGTTATATTACAAAAATATTTTATGCGTACAAAAAGATGGGTTGAGTCCTTGGATATCAGAAATTTGCCATGCTAATGCATGACAATGTTGTTTTAACACTTCTATTAATTCAGACGTTTTCTTATCATTTAATTCGATAGAAATGATAACAGGGAGTTTAGATTCGCCTTCAAGGAAAATGTATTTTAAATGTGCAGGAAGTGTTTTCAGCTCTAGGGTTGGTTGTTTTTCATATGAAGTTGGAGTTTTTAGAGTTGTAGAAGTTAAGGATATAAAAGGTTCTAAAGGGTCATCGGTAGGCATTTCGTTTGAAAGGGGTAAGTCTGCCAAGTCCGATTCTTCTACAGTTATTGAAAGTAAATCAGAATATGGAAAACCATTTTTCTCAAAAGAGGCTTCCGCAAGATAGCAGGAATCGTCAATTATTTAAGAATTTTTCATAGAGGGATCTATATCGATAGTAACCTCATCATTTCCTACTTGTAAGAGAAGTCTACCATTACTTACGTCTATTATCGCGCGAGAGGTTGCGAGAAAAGGATGACCGAGAATTGTGGGAACATCGGCGTCTTCCTCTATGTCAAGTATAACAAAGTCTACCGGGAAGATAAACTTTTCTATTTTGACAAGAACATCCTCTACTATCCCTACTGGATATTTAATAGAACGATCTGCTAACTGGATGCTCATTTTAGTTGGGCTGGGGTTTCCTAATCCTAGTTTCTGAAAGAGCGAGTAGCGAATTAAATTTATGCTAGCACCTAAGTCTGCTATCACATCTTTTATTAATAGATTACCGAAGAGACTCGGGATGGAAAATCTTCCCGGATCGTTTAATTTTGGGGGTTATTTATGTAATAAAATGGCTGAACACTCGGTGTTAAGGAAAACTCTCGAAATATCTTTGAGTTTCTTTTTATTTGAAAGTAACACTTTTAAATATCTTGCGTATTTAGGCATCTGTGCAATTGCCTCGCAGAAAGGTATATTAATTTGAATTTGTTTTAGCATTTTTAGAAAAATTTTATATTGTTCATCTTCTCGCTCATCTTTTAATTTATATGGATAAGGTAAAACAACATGTGGGGAAGAAATTCATGGGGGTTGAGGAGGCAGAGTCGTAATGGGAAGTGGTGTAGGAAGTCTAACTTTAGCTTCTTTTTCTACCCTAACGGGTGGTGGTAGCTCCCTTCCACTTCGTAGTTTGACAGCTTGTCAACTTGGTGGGTTACTGGAATGGCCAGTATCCCGCGAATTTTGTTTCGTATTTCCTAGAAAATTACCAGGTTGGCGTTCCTATAGCATTTTTGATATTTGTCTAATTTGTGTTTCTAAGTTTTTAATTGATCCGGTCAGGTTCCGGATATTGGACTCATTGATACTGACATATTTCTTGAATATGTCTTCTATCGGGATTGGCCTAAATTTGTGTGGTTATGGTGGTGGTGTTTGTGGTTGTGGGGGTTGCGGTGCAAATCCACTTGGATTTGTAATCAGAGGGCGCTGAGCATTATTGGGGTTGCTCCATGAAAAATGAGCATTGTTCCTATATCCTAGATTATAAGAATTATTATTTGAGTTAATATTAGGATTATAGGAAGGTCTATAAGAGTTCCCCATATAATCGATTTCTTCAATTACATTATTATTCAGATTACAAGTAGTTGTGGCGGAGGAAGCAGATATTCCTGCCAATTGTTTAGTTAAATTTCCTACTTGGAGTGCTAAAGTAGAAGAAGTTTCGAGCTCATAAATCCCAGCTTGTTTAGGGCGTGACCTTGGCATGTTCCACTAGTACGCGTTCATGGCCATCTCCTCAAAGTGGGTTTGAGCGGCCTCGGGGGTTTTGTTATTGAGCGTGCCCCCAGCGGCAGCATCAATGGCTTATCTGGTTTGAATATTCAAACCATTATAGAATATTTGTACCTGGAGCCAAGTTGGCAGTGCGTGATGTGGACACTGACGTAGATATTCCTTAAAACTTTCCCAAGTCTCATAAAGAGACTCAGACTCGCCTTGCACAAATAAAGAAATATCCATACGCAGACGTGCGGTTTTGGCAGGTGGAAAATACTTTGTAAGGAATTTTTTGGTCATTTCAGCCCAAGTGGTAATAGATCCTCTAGGGAGAGAACCTAGCCACTGTTTGGCTTTCGTTCGTAGCGAAAAAGTAAATAAGCAAAGACGGATGGCATCATAAGTGACGCCATTTATCTTAAATGTGTCCCATATTTCTAAGAAGTTGCATAAGTGCGTATTTGGATCTTCGTCTGGCAATCCATCGAATTGAACAGAATTTTGAATCATTTGGATTATACTCGATTTAATCTCAAAGTTATTATTGGCAATTGTTGGACGAACGATACTAGACCCGGTGTCATCTAAATTGGGTCGTGCATAATAAGACAAGGTCCTTTGGGGGACCACCTCTGGCATTTGTTGTTGCTCTGCTTCCATTTCTTATACGTGTGCGGTGCCTACGGACTCTTCCATATTTAATACAAGCTCTTGATTCAGAGATCGGAGGCACCTGCGAAAGGTGCGATCGATTTCAGGATCAAATTCAAGATTTAAATTAGATGGAGTTTTGCGGGTCATACATTAAAAAAGGCTTTTGTATAAAAAAACAAAAATAAGTTAAAAAAACTAAGTTAAACACAAATATACACAAATACAAACATACAAAAAGACGTAAAACGGAAAATAACTAAAAACGGGTTTTTTATATAAAACAAGTTTTCTATAAAACAGGTTTTATAATAAAAAGCAGTTTTTATTATAAACTAGTTTTTTTAAGAAGAAAAGTTTTATATAAAATACGTTAAAATAGTAGGTTATGTTTTTTTGTTAGAATTCATTAGTGGTTAATAAACTTGTTAATAAAAAACTAGGTTTTATAAAAACAAAGTTTTAAATTCAGGAAATTTTATGTTTGTTTTATTTTTATAAAAACTAAGGTTTTTAAATAACAAGAAAAAGAAAAGAAAAAATTAATAGCGTTCTTTAATTTTCAAATATTAACACATATAAATGAGTCCCCGACAACGGTGCCAAAAAACTTGATAAGTAAAGTTTGTTTTAAAGAAGATAAATTTCTTTTATATAATCTTTTACGTATATAAGTCTATCTATTTTTTACTTACTTATATCCTGTGGATTAAGGCAAGAGTACCTATCGCATAGGAGTATAGTATTTTGTAGAAAATATCAAGGTCGTATTTTTCCTGGGATCGGTGTTAATTATTCTACTTTTTAGAACGGACTATTATTTTATCGAACGAACAGAGTGGAGTTTATATTTAAAAGTAAAAGATAGAAAAATATATATACGTGATTTTATAAAGATAGGGACTTAGAAGGTAGTCCTCGAATTCAGAATTACTTTGAGAGAATATTAATTCAGCTATTAAAGAACAACTTTATTTCTTTATTACCAAACTTAACGAGAGGGTCCCTTTGGTAGCATCACTTACTCGAAAGTACGACCGGGGAGGCTTGAGTTTAAAACAAGTTAACATAAACGTAGTGTCTGTTCACCTGGTATATGATCAATTAACAGAAAACCCTAGTTAGGATAATTAGAAAGTAGAGTTGAAATAGTTGAAAATAATATCCAGCCCAGAGCTCATCTTGATAAAGTGCTAAGGGTTCTTAACCTCTTCTCAGGATGGGGGCGGTATAAAGTACAGAAAATAATATCTACCTATCTATCTTAATCCAGGACTTAAGCTTTTGCTTCGCCTTTCAATTGGATAGGGTAGTAAAATCTAAAATTTTTCCGAGCTTTCGCACTATCTTAATCTAGGTCATAGGCTTTCGCCTCGCCCTTCATTCGGGATAGTATGAAATAATAAGGTTTTTGAAAATAATTTTGAAAACAGTTTCACACTATCTTAATCCAGGACATAAGTAGAGCTTCGTCTTTCATTCGGGATAGTATGAAAAAATAAAGGAAAGTAAAAAGAAAAATAAAGCAGTAAAGTACTCAGAATTGAATTTTAAAGAGTCTATTTTATAAAGTCCGAAAAATTATTACAACTTTCTAAAAAGCTGAAAAGAAAGCTAAAATATTACAACTTACAGAACTTTAGAATACTTGAAAGCTACTACCTGTTCCTTGTCAGAGAGCTGGGGAGTCCTAACAGTTCTTAAGGAAGTTGCTGGTGTTCGAATAATTCTACTCAACCATGCCCACCTATTTATATAAAAGATTTTCAAGTGAAACGCCCACTGACACGGGCGTGTCGGGGAGGGCGTGACAGGTTCACTGGGGTGACTGCCAACGTGTTGGGGAAGGTGTCGAGCTGGGCTGAAATTTAGATAGAATTTGATCAGGTCACGGGCGTGTCGGATGACGTCATGGGCGTGTCTAGCAGCTGATTCATCATGCGGCATGGGGCGTGGCGACAGCGCGGCAACTTGCTGGCATTTTGGATAGAACTTCAATAGGGCACGGGAGTGTTCGGGGCGTGTCCATCAATTTCCCGATTTTCCTGAGTAAAAACAGAAACTAAAATAAAGAATTAAAAAGGGCTGTCACATCCTAGGTCACGGGTGTGACTAGGGGCGTGACCTAATAAGAAAAAAATACAAAAATTTAGAAAAACTTAGAAAATAAATATAAAACATAATATAACAAAAATACTTAGTTATATATATAAAAACTAAGGTTTTATTTATAAATATGCAAAATAAATACAATACAAAATTGTATATTTTTATACTCATCACCCTGTGGCATCGTGAGCGATAGAGATGGGCGTTTTACGTCCAATGACTGGAGGTTGGTGCAGCAAATGTTGGGAACTAAGTTGAAGTTCAGCAAAACCTTTTATCCACAGATGGATGGGCAGACCGAGAGGGTCAATAGGATGATGGAGGACATGCGTCGCATGTGCATCCTGGACTTCAGAAAGCAGTGGGAAGTAATCTTTATTTGGTTGAGTTTGCGTACAATAACAGCTACCAAGCGAGCATACAAATGGCGCCCTTCGAGGCCCTATATGGTATAAAAAGTCGCACGCCGATGTCGTGGTTGGAAACGGGTTATGCGAGGTTGTACAAAAAGAAAAAGGTGGAAAGCGCCACTTTATTAGTACGAACCATTCGAGAGGGTTGCTATTCGCACAAGATAGACAAGCTAAATACTATAATGCCAATCATCGGAATATGGAGTTCACGGTTGGCGATTGGGTGTATTTGAAGATAAAGCCGTTCAAGGGTGTTTCACGGGTACGACGCTTGAAGAAGCTGAGCCCGAGATACCTTGGACCATTTGAGATTCTGGAGCAGATCGGTGAAGCTGCTTATCGTCTAAGGCTATCGGTGGAGTTGAGTGGTCTACACGACATATTCCACATATCAGTGTTGCGGAAGGCAGTGCAAGAGCCTTCACAGGTGATCGCAGTTGATTAAGTACTAGTGGACCAAGTGTAAACGACAAGGGTCAAACCCATTCGTATTGAGGACTCTGTAGTCAAGCGACTTCGTAACAAGGAGATTAGGATGGTCAAAGTCCATTGGGACAATTGCGGTCGAGAGGAGCTCTCATGGGAACGGGAGCAGACCATGCTTGAGGAGTACCCAGAGTTATTCCACTCAGGTACCGCTTTTGGTTTTTTGTATCTTTTCCTTTGGTATTTTCGTGGACAAAATTTTTTTAAAGAGGGAGAGAGTTGTAATGCCCCGAAACTAAAAAGAGTAACGAGCAGCATTTTTAGGCATGTTTGGGCCATGGTAGAGATCACACGGCCTGGGACACAGGCATGTCCCAGGGCCGTGTCAGGCACGTGTTCGACGCCTCGCCGAGCACTCACCGATTTACACTCAATGAGCGTTGAGTGAGGGCACACAGCCTGACATGCGGGCATATCAGTGGTCGTATCCTGCTCGGGCAGTTTGCTGGATTGTGTTGAGGGATTTACACGGCCTAGGACATGGGCATGTCCCAGGGAGTGTCTAGCACACGGCATGTGACACGGGCGTGTCACATGGACTTGTCGTGCTCGGGACGTGTTTGGTCCCGTGTCGTCAGAGGCACACGGCCCGTGACACGGGCGTGTCACTTGGAACTCGGGCATGTTTCAATCCAATTCACAGGCCATGTAATGGTCAGGATTTTCCCGAATGATGGTGAATGAGTTACACGGCCTCTGATACCGGGGTGTCGCAAGCCGTGTTCGGCCCTGGAAGTTTATTTTAAGGGCGAATCGTGGTCGTTCGTTTCCTTATTTTGGGATCTAATGGTTCAGGCCTCTCCATCCTAGGGTTAAGGCCGGGATTGGGGGTTAAAACCCTCACATTTCATTGGCCACTCTCTTTCTAAGCTCTAGAGTGAAGGGAGATTAAGGATGAAGAAGGAGGGAAGATCCAGTCATCGGAGGAGATTTAGAGCGCCAAATATTAAACCGAGTCCAGATCTACGGAGGCGAGATCATCGCGGTGCTTTTCATCCATTTAGATTTCCATAGCGCCGAAGAGGAATGCTAGGGTAACGATTCTCTACTTGAGCATGTGAAGCTCTTCTTCTTTTACATAGGAAAAACCCGCTCCCGCGAGTGTGTGGCGAGTTTGCGGTGTTCCTTAGGGTAGATATGTAAAGTCCCCCTTATTTCCATTTAGAGTCTAAAATCGAGAAACGGACATAGGCATGGTGTGTGAAGCCTACCCGGACATGTTGGTCTGGATCAGTGATGTTTTACTATGCATGCTTAGCCGGAGAAGACTCTGTGCCTTGGTTGTTTTTTGGTTTCTATGTGGTAGATTGCAGCAGGGATCCTTAGGGATTACCCCCAAGGCGCACCCATAAAATAGGGCGGAAACACATTTCTGCCATCTTGGCAGCATGGGAGCCAACTTTGAACATAACTTGGTTATGTGATTATATGAACAAATTTGGGATCCATCAAAGTTTGACCTGCGCGCTTGTATTAAGTTTGACAGTGTGGCATGAGCAACGGGCTTGTGGAACCAGACCTGGGCTATGTGGTTTGGTGATAGATACCTGAAAAAGGGACTGGCCACTGGCATAGTCGTGCGAGTCTTAGGCTTAGGTCGGAAAGTCTAAATGCTCACGAGATTTGCCGTCCAAGGGATGGTGGTGAGACTACTGTTTTGACTGGGTTCACCGAATTAGTGCCCTGAGAGCACGGGGTGTATGGCTGTGTGAGACTGCAATTGTGATATTGTGTTTATTCAATATATTTCTTGTTACGCTAACAAGTGCAGGGAAGGAGCTTTGCCGCCCCAAGTTTGGGGGAGAAATCGTTATAATTTGGTCGGATTTAGTTGACCGTTATTCTTGTATACCACCGTTGCTGTGAATTGTGCTTGCAGGTGCTGCGGAGCTGAGTGGTAAATAGCGAGCCAAGGACCTTGTTGCTAAGCCGGCCCTTAAAGGCCTTGAGTGTTTACTTATTTGATTCATGTGTGGCCCGCCTGCAAGCCGAAGTTTGTAAAACACTATTTAAATATGGTGAACTATTGTAAGGCCATAAGGCCAATACTTTTGTGTATTTTATAGTTCATTCCTACTGGGTTATGTTAGTGGACATTCGTGCTTGTGGCTGGGTTCTTGCCTTCACAACTTAATAATTTCTTCTGCTAGATGCTCTGTGAAGGACGTGTGTATTTGTTGAATGGTTTCATGTAGTAACTCGCCGGTCTGTCCGTGGTATATGGCGTCGGGCCCCGGCCGGACCTACTGCTATATGTTATGTGACGGATAGGGGTGTTACACCGGGTGGGTCCTTTTTGCCGGAAAGAATATTGGCATATAGCCTTTATTCGATCCTAATTGGTTTGGCCACCCGTACGCTAGGATCTAATGTATATAATTGCAGTACGTGTGTGCTGCATTGTAGTTTTGTGCGAGTGTAGAATTGGAACGTAGAGAGGCAATCATGTATAGTCCGTTGATTTTACGGTGTCAACGTGTGAGCCTGCATCAATTTGGTATCAGAGGGTGGTTCACATTGATTTCCTAATTGGCACCCTCCCCCTCTTTCTAGAACGCACGTGCACGTTTCGTTTTAAAAACAAATAAAATAATTTTTAATTTTGGTCTGCAAATGGCGGCCTAGAAACTTCAATTTTCTGCAAAAAGTCAAATTTTATTTTAATAATCTCCAAAATAAAAAAAATATTTTTTTTCTACCCTAGCATTAGGTGGGAACAATTCGGTCTTTCAAATTTTTTGGTGGATCAGAAGTATAACACATTGCATGCGCACTCGATTAGGTACGAAGTATTCCCCATCTTCTTCCCATATGTCGTATGAACGAGATGTGGGTCATGGTCCCACAGCGATTGAGGAACTCTGCCAGGATTTCACTGAACAGTTGACGACTTTTAGGTAGGCGCTCCACGACGTGAGATTTAATCTCGCGGCTCCCCGTAATTAACCCGCCAACCAACGTGCTGAAGGAAATAATAACCATAACATTAACAATAATAATGAACATGTCTTGCGTGTACCGAATGAGTTTTATATTATTAGGGCTGTCTGCGTCAAACCACCATCTTACGATGGTGTGGGAGAACCCCAAGTTTTCCTAGACTGGGTTATGGAAATAGAGTGTTGCTTTGAGTGGTACAAATCGACTGATGTGGATTAGGTGCGAGTGGCGAGAATGAAGCTGTTAGGTAGACCTAAGATATTCTGGTTGAATGAGGAACGACATCTGAGAGCTGAGAATGGTGAATTACTCATTGGTTGGGCAGACATGAAGTCCAACTAACTGACCAGTACGTCCCTATGTACCATAGAACGCAGATGTTTGATGATTTGGCTACCCTTAAACAAGGGAATAAGTCGGTCTCTCAGTATATGAGTCTTCTTAAGGATATGATGGTTAGGTGTGGTGTGAAGGAGATACCAGAGCTCACCCTCCCTAGGTTTCGTAAGGGTTTAAACCTCGACATCAAGGGTAAATTACTGCGTTATGGTCACACCGACCTAATCACCACTTTTTATGCTGCATTTGAAATTTAGAAGCACAACGTTCAAAAGAATAAGACTTTCTCGTTTTAGAAGGGAACGTTTGTCTTAGGACAACCACCAACCTTTAGGGAAACCATTCCTAATAAGTCATATGTCTTGGACTCAAAAGATGTTACTGATAGAGGCTTGTCTCCTTTAGCCTCGACGTTTAAGCCCCTTGAGATAGTGACTGATACCTCTGAGGATTCTTGTGTGGATATAGTATCTCTTGATCCTGAAGATGACCAGCTAGGTGAGAGTATTACGTCATGTACATTAGTGCCTGACGAGTCTGATGATTCTGACAGTGAGGGAATCCCTAGTGATTTAAAAGATGATGTATGGGATGATTATATTCTGATCTGTGAGAGTATTCCATTACCTATTATTTGCACTGCTAGTGTTATGTCTGACAACCCTAGTATTGAGTGCCCTCTCAGGGATACGATCCCCATCGTGATAAAGTATACGATTGCACCCACTGAGATTGTATCTGTGTTATTTGAGGAGCGTGAGAGTGAGGATTACCCTATTACTATTGTGGATGGGTTAACATCTGAGGGAAGGGTACTTTTTGACAATTCTTGTGTTATACACCCGGATGAGAGTTCCTTGATTTTGTCACCGTTGGGTGAAATTTATACTGAATCAGATTTTATCTCGGGTTTGATTTTTTCGACCCTTCACCTGATTATTTGCCCGTATCAGTGGACTTTTTATGATATGGAACCGGTAGTCCAAGTCTGAGTTTTTGTGTCACACCCACTTTAATAGTTCCTACATTGGCATTATCTCAGCGTATAAATATTACTAAGTTGAGCGCACTAGATTTTGGAATGTACACCACACCTCATAGATCTGCCTACGCGTCATATTTGACTGTTCATTTTTTTGTGTTTACGTCTACGGTTCTGTACTCGACTGCGACTGTTTCAGACTCTTTGGCTATTGTGCCTCTGTATGTGGTGTCCCCTAGAAATACTTATATACCACACCCGGTTGCATGAATTTACCCACCGTCTTTTGATTACCCTCATGTAAAAATGTTAGTGACTATAGTTGGGTCCTTAGAGTTGTATTTGTAACACCCCAAATTCCTATTTGGAGTTCAGGCTGGGTGACATTGCCTGGGACACTAGCGTGTCCTAGGGCGTGTCCAGCTCTGGGTACTCGAGGGGTCTTGAGTAGGTATCGAGTGAGTCTCGAGTGATGCACACGACCTGGGACATGGGCGTGTCCAAGGGAATGTCGAGGTGACACGGCTAGGAACACGGGCGTGTCTGAGGCAGTGTCCTGCTCGGGTTGTTAACCGAGATGTTTCAAGTGTGGCACACGGCATGTGACAAGGGCGTGTCACAGGGGCGTGTTTTGCATACAGTCAAGGACACGGGCGTGTGCTTTAGCCGTGTACTTTTTGGGATTGTTGATCCGGTGTCGATTGAGGGACACGCCCCTCAACACGGGCGTGTACCTCATGACACGGATGTGTTAAGAGTTGACACAGGCATGTCTAAGCCCATGTCTAGGTCTGGATGGAGTCAGTTCCTTAACTGCTTAGGGAACCCGGCCTGTGACACAGGCGTGTCACAAACCTTGTCATCCCAAAAATTGATATTTGAGGGGAGATCGTGGCCGTCCATTTCCTTCATCCTTGATCCTGTGGCCAAAGCTTCTCCCTGTTGGGTTTAACCCCGAATTGAAAGAATTTTTCATTCATACCTTGGACCATTCTCTTTCTAAAGAGAAGAGAGAGAGGAAAGCTAGGAGGAGGAGAAGGGAGAAGGATTCTAGCCGCTGGTGGAGCTCTAACGGTCCGACTCGAGATCCGATGCCAGCGTCGTGGAGGCAGGCCGACACGGTGATTTCCAACTGGCCAGTTTGTCATTTCTCCAAAGCTATCGTCAAGTGTAACGATCTCCTTCTTGGACAAGTGAAGTCCTACTTTATGCATATATATGGAATCCTCCACCAAGAGGTGGAAAGCCTAAGCGATTCAAGTGGGTTGAGTCTGCATCTAGATCCGGAAGTGTGTAGTACGGAATAGGCATGCTGTGTGAAGTCCATGTGGATGGGTAGTCTGGATTGGTGATGCTTATATTGCGATCCGGAGAAGACTCCGTGTATATAATGAGTAGCTTGCAGAGATTGTGAGGACGCTTGTGAATTTAGGTAAGGAAGCTTTGCATAACTCCTTTGGTTGTATGCTCTGCATGTGCCGAGAGATGGATTGGAAGGAAAGCGGCACTATGTGCTGGTGTTATGAGAGATCAATTGGTAGCATTGCAGAGGGGTGGTTTCCCCAGCTTGTTACACAACAGTGGTAGGTTTATCTACAGGATATGAGTGGTCGATTGGTAGCACTGTAAATGGGGGGCTGCAGGCCTTCCTGGCGTGTTGCACTACGTTTCTAGGTCGATCTATAGTGCTCACTTGTTGTCATGAGGTGAATGCCTCTGAGTAGGATGGGTGTGTGAGGTCTCCAGTGTGTGTTTGGAGGCTTATGCCCGACCAACAAGCTAATAACCTCTAACCGGTGGTTGGACCTGGAGGATTTCAGTACACCGAAAGCATGCCCTGAGTGCACGGAGTGTCTGGCATGAAGGCCAGCATTTGTGATAAGGTTGTGGCATATATATATACGTTATGAATGTATTGCATGTAGGGAAGGAACCACTGCCCCGGGTAAGGGGTAGGGTCGTTATAATTGTTCAGCTGAATGCTGACCGTTGCTTTGTTTATCACCCTTAGGGTGGACGTCCATTTGTAGGTGTTGCGAGCCGACTTTAATTGAATGGGTTCAAGCCCTTGCTGTTGCTACTTATAGGCCCTTGAAGGTCATGCGAAGAATTGGATATCATGTGTGGCCGCCCTGCGTGCCGATGTATGAAACCATATTTTGTAAAGAGAAATATGTAAGGCCTTATGGCCATTAGCGGTGTGTTTTTGTATACATTCCTGGTGTTATATATAAATGTTTAATTTATATATATAGTGGACATTCATTGGTTGAGTTCTTGCAAGTAATAAGCTTCCGTTAGAATGCTCTAGGTTAGAGTGCGATTGTTTTTTGGTATTAACATGTGACCTTGGCGTCTGTTTGTGGCATATAGTGTGGGGCCCCGGCCGGACCTTCTATTATATGTTATTTAATGGGTGGAGTCATTACAGTATCGCTCGCACATCCTTTCACATCCAGGAGCGTCCAACTCTATTATTCATGATGAGTGTTACTCCTTGGCATATCTTCATGCCAAGCGTGAGTATATTAAATATAAAATTAAAACTGCGAATTTGGATCCCATTAAAATCATCTTTGATTATCATGCTCCCGTGCCACCTAACTTAACCCCCTTTTCCCCCGTATTTGGGTTAAGACATGTAGTACATGGATTCACTCCTCACGGTAGTAAGATACTTAGGCATACTTTTAATAAAATACTCAATCAAGTTGCATTTATTACTTACATGCTAGTTTATCGCCGAATGAGATCGTGCACGGATATAAACCACCAGTTCCATTTGACTTGATTTTGTTACCGGCATATTATAGGTCAAGTCAATTCGCACAAGATTTTTCCTCTCATGCTCATAATTTATATAAGCACATTAGTGATTCGCTAACCACACAATATACATCTTATCAATTTCATGCTAACTTACATAAAAGAGCATCTCACTTTAAGGTTGACGTTTTAGTTTGTGTGTGTCTCATCCTTGAACGGATGTCTTCGGGCACTATAAAAAAGTTAGCAAATAGGCGAGCTGGATCTTTTTTAATATTAAAGAAATTAGGAGAAAACACATATCTTTTGAAGTTACCCACTGATTGGGGTATTTCCCCTATTTTTAATGTTTCTTATTTAACGCCATATGTTTCTCCACCATTTGAATTATCTGTCTGTCAGTTTTGTTCTACTACATTTTCTAATGATTGGGGGTGAGCTTGTTTCTGGATCGCTCTCTCCATCGGTCTCCAATGGAGGTACGTTGATTGTTGCTGATACAACTTTTAATCCTTATTTGCCTAATGCTTTTCCAAGGTTTCCCAGGACCACCTTTCTACATGACAGGATACTCGAAGATATAATGCTCTCCTCTCGAAGTGGTGATGTTTGCCGCTACTTGATTTGATGGCGTGATCAACCGTACTCCGATTACTCTTGGGTTATTGAATAAGAGGTGGCTCTTTTGGATGTTTCTCTCCCGCGCCGGTACTTTCAAACCAACTCTTTGGTGATGATTAGTTTTGAGCGAGGTAGGATTGATGGAGACGACGGCCCCCAACATGTTGAAGACAATGACGACATGCTCGTGGAAGATCCTTCTCCATCTCCAACCAAAGATTTGCGGCGCAAGACGGCCAATGAATGGAGACAGCCAATATTATTTTATTTGAAGCATTTTGTTCTTTTTGTGCAATGTTTATTATCTTGTAATGTTTAAAAAAATTGTGTGTTTTATTTCTTTATTTTGGGCGGCATGTGTAATGCCTCCATCCGTCACATGGAATATAACAGAGGGTCCGGTCAGGGCCCCACGCCATATTTCATAGACAAGCGGAGGAATCACATATGAATATCAAAATTACTTTCTACTCGCATCTTAACTCAGAGCATTCTAGTAGAAGTTTATAACTTGCAAAAACTCATTAAATGAATGTCCACTGAATATATAAATAACACATTTATATATAACACCAGGAATCTATACAAGAACACAAATGCTCACGGCCTTAAGGCCTTACGTGTTGTTCTTTACAAGATGTGGTTTCATACATCCGCACGAAGGCTGGCCACACATGAAATCAAATTCTTTGCACGGCCTTCAAGGGCCAACAAGTAGTAACAGCAAGGGCTTTAGCCTGCTCAATTCACTTCAGCACCAGCAAGGGCAACACCTGCATATGGACGTCCACCCCAAGGGTGATAAACAAAGCAACGGTCAGCATTCAGCTGACCAATTATAACGACCATACCCCTTACTCGGGGCAGTGGTTCCTTCCCTGCAAGCATTGCGATCACAACATATATATCACAATAAGTGCAATAACACACAACATCATCACAAACGTCGGCCTTCGTGTTAGATGCTCCGTGCACTAAGGGCATGCTTACGGTGTGCCGAATCATCCTTAATTGGTCCCACCACCGATTAGAGGTTATTAGCTCTTTGGTCGGGATTTAGTCTACTACAACACGCATGCTGGAGACATCCTTACCCATCCCACTCAGAGGTGTTCACCTCACGGCAACAATTGAGCACTCTAGATTGACCTACTCCCGTAGTGTAATAAGCCGGGAAGGCCCGCTGCCCCCCATTTGTATTGCCACCAATCGACCGCTCATAACGCAGGTACATAGTACCTCTGGATCGACCTACTACCATAGTGTAACAAGCCTGGAAGGCTCGCAGCCCCCCATTTGCATTACAACCAATCGACCGCTCACAACACAGGTACACAGCTCACGCAGAGCGTACAATTCCAATGCTACAAAGGCTCCACCTCCACAAAGAATGGCTCTCACGGCCACATCGCATACAGTTCATGCAGAGCATAAAACACAAGGAGCTCACAAGCATCCTCACAAACGCCATAACCAACACGTTTCATACAATGAGTCTTCTCTGGTTCGCAATATAAACATTACCAATCCAGACTAACCGTCAGGATGGGCTTCAACAACATGTCTATTCCGTACTACTCATTTACAGATCTAGATGCAGACTCAACCGGGGATATCAACTATCAACCTGCTAGAATCAGATACGCTTTCCACCTCTTGGTGGAGGATTCCATGCACATACATAAAGGAGGACTTCACTTGTCCAAGATGGAGATTGTTACACTTGACGATCACTTTGGAGCCATAGAAATCTAGCTAGAAGGTAATCACCGCAACGGCCTTGCCTCCACAATTCTAAACTCAGCTCTCGATTACGAATGCTGAAGCTCCTCCGACAGCCGAATTTCTTCTCCTTCTTCCTTCATTGCTCTCCTCTCTCTTTATCTCTTTTAGAAAGAGAATGGCCAAATCAAATGAGAGTTTATCTTCAACTCTCGGCCTTATAATAGTAGGAAGGAGCTTGGACCAATAGATCCCAGATGAAGGAAATGAACGGCCACGATCCGGCCTGAAATAACTTTTCCTAGGCGGACACGGCTTGTGAACCGCCCGTGTCACAGACCGTGTACCTTAAGCGGCAAAGGAACCGACTCAAACCAGATAAGTACATGGCTAGGGGACATGCCCGTGTCCCAGGCCGTATGCCAGACACGGCTTCGGACACATCAGTGTCCAACCCGTGTTCAGCTGTTTACACAGCATGGCCATAACCCAAGAAGGACACGGCCAAGGAACACGCACGCGTTGCAAGTCGTGTGCCCAACCGACACGCCTCTTGAAGATCGTCGACTGCATTTAATCAAGTACGCTAGGAAACACAGAGAAGGACACGGCTTGGGACACGCCCGTGTCCCAGGCCGTGTGCCTCACTCGAGACACTCGAGACCAAAAATCATACTCGAGCAAACAGAGCAGGACACGCCCTAGGACACACCTGTATCCCAGGCCATGTTTCTCTGCCTGAACTAAAATTTGGGATTTAGGGTGTTACAATATGTAGCCAATGTTTGATGTAAGCCTATATATAGGCCATGTAATGTTTCATTTTGCTTAGAGAATGAATGAAATAAAAAAAACTTAATTGAGTTTTCCCCCTCTTTCTCCCTCCCTCTTGAAAATTTTTGCTCCTCCTCTACCCATCCCCTCTCTTTGGCCACCGGTCACTATCTCCTCCCTCTCTCTAGTTTGCCCCCCCCCCACCCTCTCTCCCTCTTCCTCCTTTGTTAATCTCATCCACCGCCTTCTCTCCCTCCTCAAAGCCGCTGGCTCCTTTTTCCCCCTCTCTCTAATTCAGCCAATCTCCTAGCTGCCAACTCCTCTTCCCCTTCATCACCACTCGGCCACCTTACCTCCACCATCAAGCCACTAACTAGAGCAGCCCCTCCTCCACACCAAACCCGACCGGCCACCACTATCAAAATCGTCAAGCCCCCCTCCCTCTCAAAACCCGACCACCCTCCCTATTATTGCAAGCCACCACCTTTTCTCTCCCCACCTACACAACTCTCGACCACCACCAACCCATTCAAAACCCGACCACCTACAATACTACCAAAAACCGACCAACCCCCTTTCCATTTGGGTGAAATTCGACCAAGGAAAAGGATCCCCCTTGTGGATTCAAACCCCAGCGTGAAGCGACGAAGGCGGACGAGTTTTCTCTCCATTCGGCGTGACTCTAGCAGAGCCATTGAAGAACGATCCTTAAAATAGTGAATCGGAATCATCCATTCCGATCTGGTAACGAAACCTTGCTACTTTTGTGTTTTTTCCTCTAGTTAAATTTTTATGGTTTAATACCGTGGCATTGATTCTCTATAGTATTATTTTCATCATGGTTTTCTTCGATTGATTTTGTTGTTCATCCTTATTTTTATTAAAGTTCGAGAGGTTTGGCGAACCTTCATTTTCTTTTTGTTGGGAGAGATCTACCGTTTCTAAAGCGTAAATTTTGGTGGATCTCTTTTGGTACAACCTTCGCTCGAGCGGACCGGGTGGGTCCTTTTAGCAGGAAAAAATATTGGCATATAGCCTTTATTTGATCCTAATAAGTTTGGCTACCCGTACGCTATCAACTAATTGATATAATTGTAGTACGTGTGAGCCGCATTGTAGTTTTGTGCGAGTGTATAATTTTGTCGTAGGGAGGCAATCGTGTTTAGTCCATTGATTTTACGGTGTCAACGTGTAAGACTACATAAGCTACACATTCAAAGGATGTATTTACACCGACATCAGTTGGAATGAGTTATCCAATTGTTTTCTAGAGCATTTCATTCACTCTACAACTCGTGATGCACTCGAGGAAAGGTTCCTGCTATTAAAAATGGGATTTAAATCAGTTGTGGAGTACCAACGAGAGTTTCATCACCTTACCAGGTTTGCTAACTCCTATGACTTGTATGATTGCGGTTATGCGAAGCAATTTTACAAAGGATTGCAAGACCCCCTAAGGCAGGCTCTTTTACTTATAGCTGACTCGAGCCTGGCTTTGATTATAGATATGGAGAAAAGATTGGAGGCAGACCATCTTTGGGTCCATGCTAATGGTAAGAAACCAACAGAATGAGTAATTAAAGTAGGGCCAAGTAGGAGGAGGTAGCTTGCCAGAGGCAGAGGAGGAAACCAAGGAGGAGGCAACAGACATTTCCATCAGAATTTTAGAATGGATCATCCATCCTCACAGTTAGCACTAACCTCCATTCCAGCATAATTAGGCATATTGGCAGCCTAGGGTGCACTTTATGGAAGGTTTCTTCCATTGACACCAGCCGGGCCACATTTGGTATTTTTGCCCATAGCTGTTTCAGAATATTCCAAATCATCCTGTATTCCGTCCAGTAGCTCAGCAAGGACAAGGATGTGGTCGAGGATGATGAACAGAAGGTAGGAAGCCTTGACTTGCTTGAGAACAGGTGTTCACTTTGGATATGGCTCAAGAGTGGGTGCCCCAGGACGTCATTGCAGGTATCTCGTAGTAAAACTTATTATGATATGCTTATAAACATTCGTCCTTAACATGCATGTGATTGCGCTGGAAATCTAGTCTTAAAATTATTATAACTAAACATTTAGTTATTGTGGTTGTTAGTGGGAGACCTTCCCACACTTTATTCGGTATCGGTGTGAACCATTTGTTTGTCTCATCGGACTTCATGAAGGATCTAACAACATTTGACTAGAGTCACTCGGAGAGTACGACTTCCAAACAGCTCCGAGTTGATCTCATCCACCAAGTGCGACTTGGATGTGTACATTGGAGGGGAGATTTTCGAGACCCCTATGACAGTTTTGAGGATGCCAAAGTTTGATCTTATTCTGGGCATGACATGGCTGGATTGGCATCATGCTAGGATTGACTATGCGACGAAGCAGATCACCTTATGATATGGAGATTAAGAGATCAATTTTCAAGGTATTAGATTCGCACTCCGAATACTGTTATCTTCTATTCAGGACATTAAGGCCCATAAGAAAGTGGGATGAGGTGTTCATTATATGTTTTGAGCTGAAAGAGATGGAGACTATCATGAAGGGCATACTAGTGGTGTAGGATTTTCCTAAGGTTTTTCCCAGGAAGCTACCTGGTTTACCCCTACCTAAGTAAGTAAAATTCTAGATTAGGCTAGTGTCGGGTGCTAAGCCCATCTCTTCGACACCCTATAGGATGGCCCAAAAAGAACTTGCAGAGTTTCGGGTACTGTTGCAGGAGCTAGTGGGAATCAGGTTTTGTTCTTCCTAGTTCATCATCCTGGGGTGCCCCTGTTTTGTTCGTTAAGAAGAAGGATGGATAAATGCAATTGTGTATAGACTATCAGGAGCTCAACTGATTGACGGTGTGGAACACCTATCCTTTTCCCTAGAACGATGAGCTATTTGATCAGCTGGTGGGAGCATATTGGTTCTTTAAGCTTGATTTATGGCCGGGGTATTATCAATTGACGATACAAGAAGAAGATATCCAAAAAATAGCTTTTAGCTCAAGATACGGCTTATAAGAGTTTACTGTGATTCCTTTTCGACTCACAAATGCCCCCTCTATGTACATGAATATGATGAATAGGGTGTTTGGGCCATATTTGGATGTCTTTATCATCATATTAATTTATGACATTTTGGTCTACTCAAGGACATAGGAGGAACATGCATGGTAGTTTGCCTTAGTTTTGGAGAAACAAAAGGAGCATTGTTTGTTTGCTAAGTTCAGCAAGTACGAGTTTTGGCTCCGAGAAGTTACTTTCTTGGGCCATATTATTAGCAGAGCTGGACCAGCAGTTGATCTAGCAAAGGTGTATACCATGAAGGAGTAGTCACCTTTGAGGTCAGTGGCCGATGTGTGAAATTTTCTCAGACTTGCTGGGTACTATCGTAAGTTTGTGGAAGGATTTTTGAAGATCTTCCTTCCCCTCACTGCTTTGACTAAGAAGGATGTAACTTTTGTGTGGGCACCCAAATATGAAGATGCATTCCAAGAGCTGAAGAACCGTCTCACCTCTGCGCCAATCTTTGCTCTCCCATCAGGGAAGGAAGGATTCCAGAATTATATTGATGCATCCTATCAAGTCATGGGGGTGGTATAGATGCAGCATGAGCATGTGATGAGTTGTAAATATACCTATATTTTTGTATTTTATTTAAGTCATTTTTATTTATTTTTGTCTTTTTTAGTTTAATTTTCTTTAATAAAATGTTTTTTTTTGTAAATTTTATACTAACTTAATTTATTTTTGTTTTCTGAAATTTTTCAGAAAAACTGAATTTTTTGCCTGTCACGCCCGTGACCATGCCCGACACGGGCGTGTCAGGCGCTCAACGCCATCAGCCAGTCGACACTAACCGATTTCACTGTTAATGACTCAACGCCTTCATGTCACGCCCGTGTCAAAGCTCGTCACGCCCGTGTCAATGTCGGCACTCAATGCTTCATCAACTGTCAACGCTGCCGACATCGAGCTGCCAGGTGTACGGGTCACGCCCCCTTTACACGCCCGTGACATTTGTGTCATGCCCGTGTCCGCCACGTGGACCGCCCCAAAGTCAAAGATCGCGTCAAATCCCCAAATCCAGCTCCCCGACACGCCCAATGTCACGCCCATGACCTAGGGCGTGACCGCCACATTTTCAGCCAAAGTCAACTTTCCAGTCAAATCACCCGATCAGCTCATGTACAGTAGTGACACGCCCCCCTGTCATGCTCGTGACCTAGGGCGTGACCAACCCGAAAATTTGCCTATAAATAAGAGCTTGCAGGAAGCTTTTCTGGTCCACCTTTTTGGCCACTTTACTTAGGGGAGGTGCTGCCCAAGTGAATTCCATTCTTATGTAAGAGATTTTTCTCCCCCCTCCCTTAGTTTGTATTAGCTTTTTCATACTAGGTTTGTTGTAACCTCTTTTGATTTTAATGAAATATGTAATTTTCTATCTTTGCAAAGCATGAATGTTTATTTGGAAGCGCCATTCTTAAGTGATTTTTCGTTATCTTTTTTTGTGCATTTTATCTTTTACGTCATTTTTAGCCTTATAACTTTGTTAGATTTAGGATTTTATCGCACTTTCTAGCCGTTGTAATGCCCATTTTATTTTCATATTTCGCACCTGTTTAGCTTTACCTTTTCCTTTTTTATCCTATTTTCATTCTTAAAGCTTTATAAAATCACCTAAAAATGTGTTGTTTTTATTTTTCTTTAACTTAGGCTCTTAGGATTGTAAAACTTTTCGTTCCTTTTTTAGTTTTATTCTCATTTTTTGGAGGTTTTACAAAAACATAAGAATGAAAATATTGTCGCTATAATTTTTCGCTCACTTTGTTTTTAACTTTAATTTCAAAACTTTTTAGTCCCTTTAATTTTTATTTTCACTTTTTATGCATTTCTACCGCATTCTAGCGGTAGAAATGCAGTTGTTTTAATTTTTCGAGCATTTCACTTTTGAGTTTATTTGCAAAACTTTTCGCTCCGTTTAATTTTTATTTTCTCTTTTTATGCATTTCTATCGCATTCTAGCGGTAGAAATGCAGTTGTTTTAATTTTTCGAGCATTTCACTTTTGCGTTTATTTGCAAAACTTTTCGCTCCGTTTAATTTTTATTTCTACTTTTTATGCATTTCTACCGCTTTCTTGCGGTAGAAATGCAGTCGTTTTAATTTTTAGAGCACTTTTCTTTTTCTCATTTTTACAAGTGTCCGTGCGTGTATGAGTTAGTTTTATTGCTTTATTTCAATTTCTGTAGAGTGTTTGCGTATGCATTTATTTCCGTCTACTCGTTAAGAGTTAAATGGCGCTCTGCTTTCATTTCCCGCCCACTCGTTTGAGTGGGACTTGTCTATTTACTGCTTTCATTTTCTTCCTACTCACTTGAGTAGGAAAACTTTGTGTGTGTGTGTGTGTGTTACTTTTCTGTAGAGTGTGTGTGTGTGATTTTAATTTTTGTAGAGTGTGTGCGTGTATGAGGTTAATTTACCCCCGCCCACTCATTTGAGCCGGGATTCGCATTTACTGCTTTCTTCAGTCCTACTCGTTTGAGTAGGACTTGCAATTTTCAGCTTTCATTTACTGCTTTATTTCTTGCTTTCTTTACAGCTTTCTTTATCGCTTTCTAGCGTAAGTGTCCTCATTCTGATGAGTGGCTAACCGCCCTTAGCCCTCAATATCGAAGAGCATTGGGACAGATAAAGTAGCTTTAAATAATTAAAGGTCCTGTTTTCTATTTAATTAAATTTCTTAAGGTTTGCCCCGGGTTAACGACGCGCAGGACCGCATAATCGATGTGCGGGCTCTATTTCCGTTATCCATACGCAATGCCGAGAGGCCTCACGTATGGACCGATCACCCTTGGGTAAAGAGAGCTCCGCGCTAACCCTTGAGAGAGGAGGCGCGCGACTCTACCGGATTGGGTTCCCCACCCAATAGCGGGGTTCTTAGCGTAATGCGGGCGTTAAGAGGAATCCTTCGTCGGTCTAACGATCGGTCGAATAGTCTTAGCGTTCAGGTGAGCGATAGTCCTAAAGATAAGTGAGCTCATTCATTTGGAACCTCCACGGCCGAGTCTCCGCCTTAATTAATTTTAAAATTAGGATCTCTTTTTATTAAAAGTTATTTTAGTTCAATTCTCTTTTTGATAGCGTCACGCTGAGTTCTTCATCGGCCTTCTGCACTTTATTTCCTGCTTTCATTTTCTGTATTATATTTATTTTTATGTTCGCCATTTTATTTTTTATATAATCCACCTAAAATATTATCGGTAGAATAATAGGCTTTCAGGGAAAGAGTAGAAATAGATAAGCTGGCCCCGAGAACAATACGACCCCGATATTCCGCACCGGAATATCTTGTACTACACGCGATAGGTGCACTTGCCTCCCTCTCGTTAAAAATCGGTTTCTAACAAAAACAAAACGCTCTTCTTTTTCTTTATAAAATAAAATCCCACTCATCTTAAAATAAAATAAAAAGAAACCTGCGCGTTTTAACTATCAGCATGTGATTGCATACACTTCTAGATAACTTAAGAAGCATGATGCGAATTACCCAGTACATGACATAAAGCTGGGAGCAGTGGTCTTCGCTTTGAAGATTTATAGGAACTATCTATATGGCATCCATTTCGATATATTTTCAGATTATAAGAACTTGAAGTACATCCATACCCAAAAAGATATGAACTTGAGATAGTGGTGATGGCTGGAGTTCTTATGTGATTATGAGATTACATTAAGCTACCACCCTGGGAAGGCGAACACTGTGGCAGATTCTCCAAGAAGGAAGGCACCAACATCGAGCCTCGAGTCTCGATTAATTTCCATGAAGTTGCCTCGAGTACTTGAATAGTTGAAGATTACACAGGTGTCTAAGGCCTGTCCCGAGGCACATACAGAGTACCTGGCCAGCATGAGTATTGAAAACGAAGAATCGGTCTCTGTGGAGTTCGACCCTTGGAGAAGGGGTGATCACATACTTACTTCTCTCTCACAAGCTGAATGACAAAGACTTAGCAAAGGAATAGAGCCAAGTCTCCATCACGGAGGTCCCACCACACACCCGGAAGATCTTAGAGTGCTTCCCATCCTTAGGCAAGTGCTGAGCTAAGGATACCAAAGAAAGCGCAAGAAGACTGGTGCACAAGTGAGTATGCCTTCTGAGGTACCCCCTTGGGTCTATTTATAGTTTTCTGAAAACAGTCTGCAAAAAGCATTCCTCTACCGTTATAAATAGCTATGTGCAGCCCAGATCAGGAGTGGAATGGTAAGAATACATCACTGGGCGAGTGGTCCACAAAATTTCACTCGCCTGGGGTGGCAAGTGCCTGATGAGGCTGGCACTCGCCACCTCCTCGAGGGCCAATGAGAGTGCGAACCCTGCCTGCTCCACTCTCTGGCAACCTTCCAAGATGTCAAGGGCGAGTACGATCCCGCCTGCTCCACTTGCCTCTTCTATACTACCCCCAACAAAGGCATGTTGGGCAGCCCCATAAGTACTCGGCCCCCTTTTGACTCGCCGGGAAATCAGACTACACCAAAATGGCTCTACTATCACTTTTTGACACCACTCACCGTATACAGGGTTGTACACAATCCCTGCTTTTTGCAAGATTGCCCCAAACTCAGAAAAAACATCTAACCCCAAGAGATCGGTGAGTGGGTCAGTGAGCCCAAGGGAAACTTTTTGTGGGATCCACCAACGGCTATATATATACGCCTGCTTACCTGAGCGACCTTTGCTATTCCCCTTACTCTGACCTTGTCGAGATGACTCTTTCCAAAGAGTTCCAAAGAGGCTTGACCATGCCCGCGGGCTCAATGTCGTTCATGCTACTAGCCTGGTCGTTGAAACCCCCAATGCTTTACCACACGAGCCTCCTGATCCTCAGCCTGCCAAAAAGGCCAAGTCAGCCCGAAGATTGCCGAGTCGGTCTATCACCACCTGGCCTCCACCCCTGACCATAGACTCGACTCTTCCTCTTGGCTAGCTCATGAAAACAAAGGGAATGGATCATCAAGATTCCTGCCGACCCAAACGGTCATCAGATTAACATTGAACTTTCCACGCCGCGAGTCGACTCCCTCATGTTGATTCGCATCCTAAAACTTTACCTACTCGCCAACGAGACCCATCTCCCCCCTTTGGGACCAAAGGGCCAGACTCGCTAAGGCCAAAGTCGCCAGCCTGTGCACCTTCTTAGTAACCCACACCTGCTCCTACACTTGCGGAATGAGTTGGCGGGGAAATCCATGTTCCGAGCTTTGAGCTCATCGCCCAAGGATCACAACTTCTGGGTCACAGCAAGAACCTTGCCTTGCCTCCTACTTACACCTTCCGGGGGCAGCCAAGGTCATCCTGTAAGCTCTACTTTCATAGGCCGTTCTCGGATAGTTCCTTTGAAGCACTCGCCCTTTGTACATTCACCTTGATTACTTGTCTTTGCAGATCTTCCCGGCCAATCCAAAGTTGAAGAGTCTTATGAGCCAGCCCAGCACTCGCTACCCCCTTCCCCAAACGTTATAGAGAACTTCCTTGACATCTTGCTAGACTCCGCCGAGCTGAGGAAGCGATTCATTGAGGTCTTCAAGAAGCTGGGGCGTGCACTGCGCTGGATGTAGGAGGATAATGATCTTGGCAAGCAGAGGCTGCATGCACTGGAGCGGGACTACGTACTGCTCGCAGACGAGGTGAAGCAAGGCTCGGCAAGCGGGATGATGTTCCCCACCCCGCTCATAGACAGGATCAGCGAGAACATGCGGTTCATCCACCATGATATGGAATTGGTCCACGAGTTCAACAACCCGCGCAGACCTCCAAGGATGGTGATGCGGGGCCGGGGTAGGTAGAAATGGCTCCCTAACTAAGCCTATCGGCACTCGCCCCCCAGCCCACATCCCATGGGCGCTGAAATAACTTCCTCTTCTTGTTGTACTTTATTTTGCTAAACTGCGAAGAACCCCTGTCTGTAATAAATTAACATTTTATTTTTAGATTTCAAGGTCTGTTGATTGCATAATATACTGCCCTTTGGATTCAGCTCGCCATAGGATATAACAGGTCGCAGGGGTACGCTAGTCGGGGTCAGCAAGCCGTACTGACCAGTTTGTTTGGCCATTAATTCCATTTTCTCTAAATTGGACCCTCACCAACCCCCATGCCATCGCCTTTAATGCACTTATATACCCTCTCCTCTTTGCCATTCTGGTCACTTTCACTCACGCCTGAGCCTTTGAAAAAATGGGTATGATGCAACCCGATGCTGACAAGAGGTCAAAATGTGCTCGACAATTTGCTAAGTACAGCTTCTATGAGGGAAACACTAGCAAGCAGGAGCTCGCCGACTTCACTGTCGACTACATCCTCGCGGGGTTCTTTGCGCGCCGACCCATTGTAAGCGAGGACATCAATGCATTCTTTGAGGATGAGCTCGCCTTCCCTATCTCCCACTTCGAGGTGGGGTTGCGCCTCACCCTACGGCCAGAAATCCGCCAAATTCTGAAGTACTACGGGGCGTTTCTCGCTCAACTGAACCCAAATGCCATCGCCATGATGGTGGAGTTTGCCTGCTACCTCCGCCAAGAGAGGATATGGTTCAACCTGGAGGATAGAGTTCAACCTGACTGTCTTTAAGATGCTCTTCATCTGCCGTGCGATCAATGATAGGGTCACCTTCCTGGCCGGCTCACAGTTCATGATCCGCGAGACGTCCAATAAGAACCACAATTGGTTCTCAAAGCTCGTCTTCATCAAGGGTGAACTCGATAATATACCCTTCTCTCCTCAATAGAGCAGCGAGGAGGTGTATCGTCCCCCCGACGGTGACCGGCGATGATGCCAATCTCCATAAATTCTTCTTCAGCAAGGATTTCGAGGTCGCCTTCCTTCAAAGGGGCCTCGAATCGCTTCCCTCGGTTCCGCCCGGATAAGGTATAGCTCTTTCCCTTCTTTCCTCCATGGGATCGCTTACAAATAATCATGATTTTCTAACTCCCTAGTCTTTTTTTGCAAGGAGTGGCTATTTACCAAGCACCCTCCTTTTGTCGACTCGGGACTATACCTGGACCCACTTGCGTGCGAGAAGCCGCAATAGCCTGCTAAAGCGAGCTAGGGTTGGGCAAACCTTCCTCCCGCAAGAAGAGAATCAACCCCACAGGATCTAGCTAACCTCGCCGCCTCACGCCGCCAAGAAAGATGAAGAAGGTGATGGTGGTCTCCAAGGCAAAACAAAAACAACAATATCAAATATACAAGATCTCTCCAAAGACCATGCTCGAGAAGTCGCCGGAGAAGGACAAGAGTAGAGGCGACCCTCCTGCCTCCAGCATTGCCGAAGAGCTCGCTTTCCACAAGTCAGGCCTGCCGAAATACCACTAAAACAATGGTCTTTGTGGGATTGTCAAGGTTCGGCTTGGTGCTCCGATGGTCCAATGGGATGAGCAGGCGAACTGATTCTCTGTCTCCTCTATCCATCCATCTTGGTCAGAGCGCCACCGTCCCAGCGGGCACGCCTATGCCTTAGGGTTTGGGATGTACGGCCATGAGGACACTGGGATCGCTTTCTGCTTAAGAAAAGAGCTCTGAACTAGGAATCCAATTAGGCAAGTATACCTATTGAACTATAGCTAGGGGACACAAGAGTCGTATTGAAATCGAAGAACCGTTGATTACACTTACTCACACGAAGACTATTATTTTATTGAAGGAAATCTTTAGGGATAAAGAGAAAATTAAACGCACTTAATGAAAGAAAAACTAGCACTAAAGGAGACCTAAATGTAGCTAAGTAGAGAGCATAAAAGAGACGATTACAATAAAGGATTAGAATGATGAAATGGAAATTCCCTCGATCGAGAATCACCTCTGCAAGAGTCGATTAAAAACACGATAAATCAACCTAATCTTAATAAAGTAAAGCTCATTGACCGTGGAGGTTCCTAAAGCTTGAACACGCTTCTCTCGAAGTCGTTCCCAACTGAGTTTTGGAAGGTCCGACAGACTCTCATCTAAATCGAAGGACTAAAGCTCGCTTTACACGGTGAACCCCACTATTGGAATTTACTCTAATTCGGGAGATTTGGACGTCTACCTCTCTCGAGGGGTGCGTACATCTCTCTTTACTCTTGAATGCTCACAACAAACTATCGGCCTCTCTGCTAGCCAAGAATGAAAGCTATATTGGAAATTATATATCGACAATATAATTCCAAACGTGAAAAATCAAGAGTAATTCGAAGGCCTAAACCCTAAAAAAGAAAAGGTAAATTCAAAGCATCATAACTTAATCACTCGAACCTCAGATCATAAAGATCGAGTACAAGGAGGATTAGATAAACACTGCGAAGTGGAGGAGGGGGGATGAGTAGTAAAGCATAGAACACAAGTATAAGGAAAGAACACTTTTATTAATATTAAAGAGAGCTACAACAACTTGAAATGGAAATTACAATTGCATGGAAATTAAAATTGCAATGAATTTTAAGGCTAAGCTAGCATTAACACTAGACTACAAATGAAGTACAAAGCTAATAAAAAAGCTATTAAAAAAAGAGCACTAAGCTAGGGTTAAAAAACACAAAATGAGAAAGAGAGAGAGAGGGAAGAACACTAAAAAAACACTAGGAAACAAAAGGGCACCACCTCCCCTCTCAACCCAAGCTTGTCTGAAATGGAAGGGGGAGGCTTGAATTTATAGGAAAAAATATCGGGTTGTTCACGCCCTAGGTCACGCCCGAGGAGGGCATGTAAGGGGCGTGACACGTACGGGGTTGACCTCGGGTTCTAGATTCTGGCAGGAAGGATGATTGCTTCTGTACAATGGCTGACATGCCCAGGGTCACGCCCGTGTAGGTGGGGCTTGACACGTACGTCAAGTCTCAATCATTAGTTGGAAATCTATCAGTCTTGGAAAAAGGGGCAAACACGTCCGTGGGTCACGCCCATGACAGGGGGCGTGACAGGTACGATTACCGTGCGGAGGCGAAAATGCAGTTAATGCGACGGCAGAATTGGAGCAGAGGGCGACACGCCCCGTGTCACACCCTGGGACATGCCCGAGGAGGGAGTGTCAAGGGGGCGTGAAGCCATTTTTCATATTATTTGTTCTCTGTCAACAAGCTTCATCGGGATCAGGTGACACGCCCTATGACACGCCCAGGGATGGCGTGATAGGGGGCGTGTCAGGTCATTTTTGGCCAAAATTCTGGAAACTTAAAAAAAGACAAGAAAATGTTATTGGCAATAATATTTACATAAGAAAGTTAAAAATTAAGCTAATAAGATACGATTAGCGCCTTCAAAACTAGAAAATACGATAATAGTTTAGGTTACAAAATGTATTATCAAATTCCCCCAATCTTAAGCTTTGGGTGTCCCTAAGCAAAAATATAAAAACAAGATAATCATAAAAAGTGACTAATCAAAAGATTCTAATTATGCTAACACAAGTACTATGCGAAATTCTAGGTAGGGAAAAGGTGAAACGTAAATCTAAAATAATTATTTAGGTATGGTTTAACTTTTATAATCTTTACTCGACGAAAATAAATCATCCAAATTTTTGACGAAATTCTTTAAATAGATTTAAGCAAAGCAATGAAAAAACGCATTGGGTTGTTACTAGATCCAAGCAACGCATTATAATTATATCAAATTAAATATCAAAAATCTATGTTTAAATCCAAAACTAATACTGATTTACTTTTCTTCTTTTCTTAGTTATTAAATAAAATTCAAAAGCATGAATCAAAAGGACTTAATAGGACCGAAGCGTTTGGTTTGGGATTATGATTAGAAGTGGAATTCAAAGATAAACAGGGAGGCTTAAAATGACACTAAACCAAAACAAAGAGTTTAAAAAATTTTCATTTTAAACAAAATATTTTTCGATCTTTTTTTTTCTTTTCCATTTTTTTCTTTTTCTTTTTCAAAACAAAGGCCATAAATATTTTTATTTTCATTTTGAATTGGCCAAACAAAAGCAAACATTTCTTTTGAGCATACTTTTTTCAAATCTTCTCCAAAAATATCACAAAATAACCTATCATAATCATGAAAATTTTTTTATGAAACTAAAAAATGGTAGTGTGATTAGATATGTTGGAAATTAGGGCTTTGGTGAAAATGATATGAAAAGAGGAGCTATCAAATGAAATTTGGAAAAAAGGCTAAAAAGCGGCTAACTAGTGCTGAAAGTTTTTAGGTTGGCAGGAAAGCTCAAACGAAAATAAAAACGACCTAAATCATATTCATGGTTTTAAATTTATTTAAAACCGATTTGAAATATTTCAAAAAACAAGTCCTAAATAATAAAAGAAGATTGATGAAATTATCTTGAAATTAGAAATAATAGGTTACTTGGATCTTTCACATCTACTACGCTATTCAAAAGTTAACCTTACAAAAATTATCCAAAAATGAAAAGGAAAATAGTGGATGATGAATATTTTAGAAAATAAAGAAAATAAAGAACAAAAACCATAATAGAAATGCGAGTTTTAGAAAAAACGTTTTACGTTAACATGCAACCGCGAATTAGAAATACAGCATGACCAACAATTTACTTTTGAAACATAATTAAATAGGGCGATTTGAAATATTATAATTAATTAAGTTGTTTATATGAGATTTTGAGAAAAACAAAACAAAAATAATGGGTACTATTAAAATACCAAAACGTCTAAACTATTCAAGTAATAACAAAAAGCATATTTTTTAAAATTTCGAAATATTTTCTATTATTTGGATTTTTTAAAAATATTCACAAAAAGAAAATTATTCACATATAACAAAAAGAAGAAGGAAGTCCTCCCCCAAGCTTAAAATGGACATTATCCTCAATTGAGAAAGGAGGTTAGAGAAGGAGAGAAAATGAAATTACAGAATTGAAAAATAGGTACTTCCCCGGATTTATTAGCTGCGAATACTGATTGATGTCGATCCCCCGTGCTTGCGCTTTTGGATCTTCATTAAATGTCTTCTTTGGACTTCATGATTGATTTAGCAATATTGGAGCAGGAGATCGCAGAAGCTTCAGCTTGTCAGAGCCGTCCGGGACAAAAATTGTAAAATAAATAAAATAAAAAAAGATAACTTTGGTTGCCTCCCAAGACCGCCCTTTGTTTAAAACGTCGTTTGAGCTCGACGCAACAAAAATAATAATGCCCAAAAATATTTTATCCGAAATAATAATAATTAAAGTTTTTAACAAAAACTAAAAGTTCAAAGTTAGAGTTTGTGCAGCAGAAATTTAACAATATTAAAACTAACGTCATCATCACCAGAAAAATATAGTTTAAGACGCTGACCATTCACTTTGAAATTACCCTTATCAGGGTGTGAAATTAAAACAACACCATAAGGAAAAACTTCCAAAACAGAAAACGGCCCCGACCATCGCGACTTTAACTTCCCCAAAAATAGACATAATCGAGAGTTATACGAAAGAACTTGGTCGCCCGACTTAAAGGTTTTTTGGTGCCTTAAGTGTTTATCGAGAAAATGTTTCGTCCTCTCTTTATAAAATTTGTTGTTCTCGTAAGTGTAAGAGCACCACTCATCGAGTTTGTTGTGTTGAAATTTTCTAAAGTCGCTGATAGAGTGGGGATCGAAATTTAAAAAACTTAAGGCCCAAAAAGCGCGGTGTTCTAGTTCTATGGGTAAATGGCATGATTTTCCATAAACCAACGGATATGGCGTACATCCGAGGGTGGTTTTTTATGCTGTTCGGTAGACCCATAGAGCATTTTCTAATTTGACTGACCAGTCTTTTCTAGATGTTGAAACAGTCTTTTCTAAAATTCTTTTAATTTTTTTGTTCACTACTTCGACTTGTCCATTAGTTTTGGGGTGGTAGGCAGTTGAAAGCATATGCGTAACGCCGTATTTATTAAGGATTTTAGAAAATTGCGCGTTATAGAAATGGGAACCCATGTCATTAACGATGGCGCGCGGCGTACCGAATCGAGAAAATAATTTTTTAAAAAATATAACTATGACTCAGGCATCGTTCGTAGGAAGAGCTTGGGCTTCAGCCCAATGCGAAACATAATAGACAGCGACTAAAATATACTTATTCCCGAAGCTAGAAGGAAGGGGCCCAACAAAATCAATTCCCTAGAGGTCGAAAACATCGCACTCGGGGAAATAATTTTGTGTCATTTCATTTTTATTGGAAATATATCCCGACCGTTGGCAACTATCACACCTACTCACAAAAGCTTGAGAGTCTTTAAACATGCTAGGATAGTAAAAACCTGCGCTTAGCACTTTATGAGCTGTGCGAGCAGCTTGATAGTGCCCACCCGTCGTTCCGTCATGCAAATGTTTAATAATATCTAAACTTTCTTCATAAGAAACACATCTTCTTATCACCTGGTCCGCACAGACTCTGAAAATATACGGGTCCTCCCAAAAGTAGTTCTTCAACTCAAAAAAGAATTTCTTCTTTTGTTGAGAGTAGAACTCTTTTGGGAGCACACGAGCCACTAAATAGTTGGCAATATGTGCGAACCAAGGAGAAGTATATGTGTTAATTGAAAACAGCTTCTCATCAGTAAAATAATCGTTAAAAGATTTTTCATCTAATTTTTCTATAAATGGATTGTCTAATCGGGAGAGGTGGTCGGCGACAAAGTTCTCGGCTCCTCGCTTATCACAGATCTCTTAGTCAAACTCCTAGAGGAGTAAGATCCAGCGAATCAAGCGCGGCTTGGCATCTGATTTAGAAAGAAGATATTTGGGGGCAAAGTGGTCCGTAAAAACAATAATTTTTGAAAGTGTAATAGAAGGACGAAATTTATCAAAAGCGAATACTACAGCTAGGAGCTCCTTCTCGGTTATGGTGTTATTTTCCTATACAGATGTAAGCGTTTTACTAGCGTAATAGATGGGGAGGAAGTTTTTACATATGCATTGACCTAATACGGCTCCCACCGCGAAAATACTCGCATCACACATTATCTCAAAGGGAAGGTCCCACACCAGAGCTATCAGAATCGGGGTATTAATTAATTTTTTCTTTTATTAAATTAAAAGAAGCTAGGCAAAGGTCATCAAAAATAAATGGGGCATCTTTTTCTAAGAGATGGGTAAGGGGCTTGGTGATCTTGGAGACGTCCTTTATGAAGCGGCGGTAGAAACCAGCGTGACCTAGGAAACTTCTTATAGCTTTTATGTTCGTAGGTGGCAGCAACTTACGATAACTTCTATCTTGGCAATATCTACCTCAATTCCTCTCGCAGAAATTTTATGAACCAAAACTAACCCTTCCCTCACCATAAAATTGCATTTTTTCGAATTTAGGGCAAGGTTAGTTTCTTTGCATCGTTCTAAGACATTTTCGAAGTTTTCTAAACAACTATCAAAAGCGTCACCGAACACGGAGAAATAATCCATGAATACCTCCATAATGCTTTCTACATCCTTGTCAAAGATAGCGAGCATACATCGCTAAAATGTAGCTGGCGCATTGCACAATCCAAACGACATTCTTCGGTAAGCGAAGGTGCCGAGGGGACAAGTAAACATAGTTTTATCCTAGTCCTCGGGGGAGATGTGGATTTAAAAATACCCGAGAGGCCATCGAGAAAACAATAAAAGTTATGGCCTGATAATCGTTCTAAAATTTGATCGATGAACGACAAGGGAAAGTGATCCTTGAGGGTGGCATCATTTAACTTACGATAATCTATACACATTTGCCACCCGGTCACCGTCCGTGTCGGAATTAATTTATTATTCTCATTACTAACTACCGTGATCCCTCCCTTCTTTGACAATACCTAGCCTGGGCTAACCCACATACTATCAGATATAGGGTAGATAATTCCTGCATCTAAGAGTTTCATAACCTCACCCTTAACTACTTCTTTCATGTTTGGTTTTATACGGTGCTGAGGTTGTATGGAGTTACGCAAAGTATCTTCCATTAAGATTTCGTGAGTGCAGAAAGATGGGCTTATGGCCTTGATATAAGAAATTTGCCAGGAATAGCTCAGCAATGTTTATGCAAAACTAAAAGAAGTTTATCACTTTATGCATCGGTGAGGTAGGCCGAAGCTATTACTGGTAACTTGGAATCTTTTTATAAGAAGGCATACCTAAGATGTTCAGGAAGTTCTTTTAATTCTAGGGTAGGGGGTTCTTCATACGAGGTTTTAGAAATTCTTTCTTTTTCAAATACTATGTCTTCGTAGACCTTTTTTAACAGAAAATTAAAAGGGGTGGGGCTAGTGGCCATGGTGGATTCTTACAGCGATTTAGTTTGAAGAGTAGAGGAGGAACAAAAATCAAAAAAAAAATTTCAAATTCAGAGAGGCGATAGGAGGATTCTTCATTTAGGTGCATCGATTCAGTTGGAAGAGTAGAGGAGGAATAAAAATCAGAAAAATCTTTTTCAAATTTATAGAGGCAATAAGAGGAATCTTCACTTAGGGCATCTACGAAAAAATAGGTGTCGTCAGTTGCTAGGGTGTTCTTCATCGAGGGGGTGATAGAAAAGTCACTTCATCTTTGCCAACTTGAAGGAAGAGCTTACCATTTCTTACGTCAATGATAGCTCAGGAGGTGGCAAAGAAGGGTCAGCCAAGGATGAAGGAACCTCTATGTCTTTTTCAATGTCCAATATGACGAAGTCCACCGGGAAGATAAACTTGTCGACTTTAACTAAGACATCCTCCACGATTCCTATCAGGTATTTGACTGATCTGTTAGCGAGCAGGATACTCATGCGTATGGGGTTGAGGATACCAATTCCTAACTTCTTAAACAACGAGAGGGGCATCAGGTTTATACTCGCACTTAAGTCGGTCAATGCGTTCTTGACAAAAAGATCACCAAAGACACACGGAATAGAAAAACTACCCGGATCACTGATTTTCTTTGGTAAACTGTTTGTCAAAACAGCAAGGCACTCGACATTTAATGTGACATGCGAAAGGTTTTCTCACTTCTTCTTGTTAGTCAGAAGGTACTTAAGGTACTTAGCGTACTTCGACATTTGGGAGATTGCTTCGTGGAAGGGCAGATTTATGTGGATTTGCTTGAACATTTCTAAGAAGCGGGAGTCCTGACGTTGTTTGTTAAGTTCGGAAGGGTATGGTTGAGTTGGATTATTTTTAAAGATGGCTGGTAGAGTGAGGTATTTTTCTAAAATGGGGGTGATAACTTCTTCAGCAGAGGGTGGAATTTTTAAAATGGGAGCGGAGCTTTGATTTTTAAAATGGGGGCGGATCTTGCATCGGGCTCTTCACTAACCATACCGGAAAATTGATTCCCACTCCGAAGAGTTATAGCTTTTGCTTGCTCTCTCAGGTTGGGCTCGGTATTGGAAGGAAGAAACCCTGCAGGTCACTCAGAAATTATTTTTGCGAGGTGTCCTACTTGATTTTCAAGACATTTAACGCTTCCAGTTAAAGTTCTTATAGTAGCATCATTTGTGGTTATATATTTAGAAAGTAACTCCTCCAAGCTTGGAGGTTTTGGATAGTTTTGAAGAGGTGGTGGTGCAAAAAAATCATTTTGTGGTGGCGAGCACATTGCGTTTGAAAGATTACTACACGAAAAGTTCGGGAGATTTCTTAAAGCAGGATTATAACTATTTGGAAAAACAAAACCGGGCGCAGGAAAATTCACAGCAGAAAAATTATTAAAAGCATTTCTAGGCATACTATTAACATAATCTAGTTGTTCGGGGGTAGGAGTTGTAGATTCCCATACTTGAGGGGTGGAGGCAGCAGTCATCTCCGTCATTTTTTTGCTATTTCAACTTGTAGAGCGAGTTGGGAGACGTTGTCCACTTCAAAGATACCTGCAGGTTTGTTTGGGCAGGACCTAGGCACATTCCACTGATAAGTGTTCATGTCCATGTCCTCGAAAAGTTCAAGAGCTGCTTCCGGGGTCTTATGGTTTAAAGTACCGCAAGAAGCCGCGTCTATTATTTGCTTTTTATTTTGATTTAACACGTTATAAAATGTCTGCACTTGTAACCATACAGGCAGCGCGTTATGTGGGCATCGTCTTAATAATTCTTTAAATCTTTCCTAAGTTTCATATAAGGTTAGGCGTCTATTTGTCCAAAAACAGAAATGTCATTCCTAAGTTTTGCAGTTTTAGCTAGCAGAAAATACTTCGCCAAAATTTTTTCAATTAATTGATCCCAGGTTGTGATGTTGTTTTTAGGTAGAGTGTTTAGCCACTGCTTAGCCTTAGTTCTAAGAGAAAAAGGAAATAATCTTAGCCTAATATCATCATTTGTACCACCATTTATCTTGAAGGTGTCACAAATCTCAAGAAAGCTTGCGATATGTGCGTTCGGATCTTCATCTTGAAGTCTTTCATATTGCACATACTGCTGCACCATTTGAATTATGCTAGGCTTCAGTTCAAAGTTATTATTAGTTATAGCAGGGCGCACTATACTAGATTCTGTTCCCTCTAGATTCGGTTGTGCATAATAGGACATAGGCCTATTCACGACCTCCTCCACGTTGGGTTCTTCCATTCTTAAAGTATAAAATGACTCGGAATCCCCAACAGGTATTTGGAGAGTAGGCCCTTGAAATCGTGATCTTCTCCGAAGAGTACGCTCAATTTTGTGGTTGAAGTCTAAAATAACTTACGGACTCCCGCGGGTCATGCATTAAAAGAAGAGAAGAGAAGAAAGAGAAATAAATAAACTAGAAAAAAGAAAAGAGAAACAAAAAAAAAATTCTTTTTTGAAATAGATTTTTTTACTAGCTTAACTCCCGAAATTCCCAAGGGCTACCCAATGAACGGTTCGCAAGGTACTAGACAAGATAGTGGAACTTAAATCCCTTTGTCCTTTTCGAGAGAATTAGGTGGCGTAGAAAAATTATGAAGTAGATTTCTATTAAGAGCGATAATAAATTTTTTTTGAATTTTAATTTTTTAGAAGGAGGATGAGAAAGAGAAATGATAAAAGTAATGGGTTCGTGTTTTCGATATATCAACGAAAGTTGCTCCCCGGCAACGGCACCAAAAACTTTATGATCGCTTTCCGCTTAAGAAAAGAGAGCCGAACTAGCAATCCAATTAGGCAAGTATACCTATCGAACTGTAGCTAGGGGACACAAGTGTCGTATTGAAATTCGGGAACCGTTGAGTACACTTACTCACACAAAGACTATTATTTTATTGACGGAAATCTTTAGGGATAAAGTGAGAATTAAACGCACTTAATGAAAGGAAAACTAGCACTAAAGGAGAACTAAATGCAGCTAAGTAGAGAGCATAAAAAACGATTATAATAAAGGATTAGAAAGATGAAATGGAAATGCACTCGATCGAGAATCACCTCGGCAAGAGTCGATTAAAAACACGATAAATAAACCTAATCTTAATAGGGTAAAGGTCCTTGACCGTGGAGGTTACTAAAGCTTGAAAACGCTTCTCTCGAAGTCATGCCCAACTGAGTTTAGGAAGGTCCGACCGACTCTCGTCTAAATCGGAGGCCTAAAGCTCGCTTTACACGGTGAACCCCACTATTGGATTTTACTCCAATCCGGGAGATTTGGACGTCTGCCTCTTTTGAGGGGTGCGACAACTCTCTTTACTCTTGAATGATCACTTAAAACTATCGGCCTCTCGGCTAGCCAAGAATGAAATCTATATTGGAAATTATATATCGACAATATAATTCCAAACGAGAAAAATCAAGAGTAATTAAAAGGCCTAAACCCTAAAAAGAAAAGGTAAATTCAAAGCATCATAACTTAATCAATCGAAACTCGGATCATCAAGATTGGGTGCAAGGAGGATTAGTTAATCATAGCGAAGTGGAGGAGGGGGGAAGAGTAGTAAAGCATAGAACACAAGTATAAGAAAAGAGCACTTTTATTAATATTAAAGAGCGCTACAACAACTTGAAATGGAAATTACAATTGCATGGAAATGAAAATTTCAATGAATTAAAAGGATAAGCTAGCATTAACACTAGGCTACAAATGAAGTACAAAGCTAATACAAAAGCTATTACAAAAGGAGAACTAAGCTAGGGTTAAAAAACACAAAAATGAGAAAGAGAGAGAGATTGAAGAACACTAAAAACACTAGGAAACAAAAGGGCAGCACCTCCCCTCTCAACCCAAGCTTGTCTGAAATGGAAGGGGAGGATTGAATTTATAGGAAAAAATCTCGGGTTGGTCACGCCCTAGGTCACGCCCGGGGACGGCGTGTATGGGGGCGTGACACGTATGAGGTTGACCTCGGGTTCTTGATTCTGGCAGGAAGGATGATTGCTTCTATACAATGGCAGACACGCCCTTGGTTACGCCAGTGTAGGGGGGCATGACACGTACGTCAAGTATCAATCATTGGACGAAAATCTATCAATCTTGGAAAAGGGGGAAAACATGCCCTGGGTCATGCCTGTGACGGGGGGCGTGACAGGTACGATTGGCGTGAGGAGGTGAAAATGTATTTGATGCGGCGGCAGACTTCAGGCATAGGGCGACACAACCCATGTCACTCCCTAGGACATGCCCGGGAGGGCGTGTCTGGGGGGACAAGACAACCATTTTTCATGTTATTTGTTCTCTGTCAGCAAGCTTTATCGGGATCGGGTGACACGCCCAGGGAAGGCGTGATAGAGGGGAGTGTCAGGTCATTTTTGGCCAAAATTCTAGAAACCTGCAAAAACAGAAGAACATGTTAGTGGCAATAATATTTACATAAGAAAAATAAAAATTAAGATAATAAGACACGATTAGCGCCTTCAAAACTAATAAATACAATAATAGTTTAGGATAAAAATGGATTATCAATTATATTAGAGAAGAGGCGATGGTGGTCTCCAAGGCGAAAGAAGAACAACAATTTAAAATATACCAGAGATCTCCAAAGACCATGCCCGAGAAGTCGCAAGAGAAGGACCAGAGTAGAGCCGACCCTCCTTCCTCCAGCACTGCCGAGGAGCTCACTTTCCACGAGTCGGGCCTGCCGAAATACCACCGGAACAATGGTCTCGGAGGGATGGTTGATGGCGACGGTGATGGCGACGGTGATGGCGACGGCCACCAGGACGGCCAAATGGAGCATGAATATGTTGAAGATGTACCGGCAAAGGACGTGCGACGTCATAGCGGTCATGGCTACAAGCTTCGCCCTCGCAACAAGAATCATATTTGATATTTTTTTGTTTTGGTGTGCTAATAGCCGTTTCATGATGGCTCTTTAAAACGTTATTTAATTTCTGCATTTTTATTTATGTGGTGTGCCTTTAGCCACATGATTTTTGCTTTGAGATGTAAGCCTATATAAGGGCCTTAAACTCTTCATTATGTGGTAGAATATTATTGAAATCAAATTTTGAATTTGCCTAATCGTTTCCACCTCTTTCTTCCCTAATTTCCCCCTCTTTCTTCTCAAAACCGCCGCCCCCTCTCTTTCATTTCTTCCTCCAAGCCGCCGGCCCCAAGGCCCTCCTCTTCCCTAAGTGCTCGGCCTCCACCATTCCCCCTCTTGCTCTAGGCCGCCCCGTCCTCTTAGTGCTCGGCCGCCCTCATCTTTTCTTGCTCTCGGCCAACCGAGATCTACTCTTGAATGGTGTTGCCGGCCCATGCATGAGAAGTTGCTTGCTTGCAAGGAAGAAGAAAGGTGTTTCCCTCCACGGCGTGAAGTGAAGGAGATTAGCACGTTCATCATCCGTAGCGCATTTCCCGTGGACGTTCAAAGGAGGAGCGATCAAACTTGGTAGATCCACGCACCACGGATCTACAAAATCCGAGAGGGGTAACGAAAATTTCTACCAAGAGTTTTCTTTCTCTAGATAGTTCTTGTGGTGGACGGATTTTGCGTTATTTTTCCGATTTGTTTTCTTCACGGTTAATCAAATAATAGATCGGTATTTTTCGTTTGGATTTTCGAAAGATTCGTAAGAGGATTGGCGATCCTCGCTTTTCTTTTGTTGGGATAGATTCTACCATCTTTCGAATTATTTTGTTCTTGGTGGATCTATTTTGGTACAACCCCAAAAGCTCGCTCGGGATCAATATTATCCCATTTAGCCGGAAAGAGTTTGGCCTATAGCCAACACTCGATCTATTTGCGGAACGGCGATCCGTATTGTTAGCGCGAACGATAAATAAAATAATTGTTGTGGCTGCGTTTACGTTAGCGTGCGGGTTAGAGGGCGTAGATCGTGTCATAAGCGTCGTCGTGGCCTCCGTGACGACTCTCAAGGATAATTTAGAACTGCGACTTTGGAGCCATTTGAAGTCATCCTTGATGTGAAGGCTCCCGTCCCCCCTGACTTAACCCCTATATCCCCCGTATTCAGGTTGAGTCACGTAGCCCATGGTTTCACTCCCCACGATAGTATGATTCTTAGGCGCACTTTAAAAGAATTAATCACTCTTGTTGCGTCTCTTTATTTTCCTCTAGTTTGTCGCCGAATGAGATAGTGCATGGTTATAAGGCGCCAGTGCCTCTTGACTTGGTTCCGTTACCGCCTTCTATTAAGACAAGTCAATTTGCACAGGATTTCGCTTCACACGTTCACACTCTCCATGAGCACATTGGCAAGACGTTAGCTAAGCAATATTCTATTTATCAATCGAATGCTAACGTACATAGGCGAGCAGTCTCCTTGAACATTGGCGATTTGGTTATGGTTCGTCTTATCCCTGAACGGATGCCTTCGGGCACCATAAAAAAATTAGCGAACAAGAAAGCCGGTCCTTTTCGAATTTTGAAGAAATTAGGCGAAAATGCTTATTTATTAGAATTACCCGTTGATTGGGGAATCTCCCCTGTGTTTAACATTTCGGATTTAACGCTTTTTGTTGCTCCACCACCTGAACTGTCTGTCTCTCTCGTTTAATAATTCCACTATACAATCTAATGGGGTGGGGGTGAGCTCAATTCTGGATCGTTCTCTCCTTCGAATTCTACGAGAGGTATGCCGTCTATTGATAATGACACTTGTTTTTTTGCTTCACCTAACGCTTTTCCGAGGTTTCCCCGGACAGATTTCTTGCCTGATAGGATTTTGCAGGATGATATGTTTCCCACCCCCGACGGCGACATTCACAGGTTTTTGGTTCGTTGGTGTGGTCGTCCGGCTTCAGACGACTCTTGGCTCTCTGCTGCACAGATGGATCTTCTTGACGCGGACCTCGTACGCCGTTATATGTCAGCCCGCTCATCGGAGATGAGCCCTTTTGAGCGGCGGAGGATTGATGGCGACGGTGATGGCGACGGTGATGGCGACGGCCACCAGGACGGCCAAATGGAGCATGAATATGTTGAAGATGTACCGGCAAAGGACGTGCGACGTCGTAGCGGTCATGGCTACAAGCTTCGCCCTCGCAACAAGAATCATATTTGATATTTTTTTGTTTTGGTGTGCTAATAGCCGTTTCATGATGGCTCTTTAAAACGTTATTTAATTTCTGCATTTTTATTTATGTGGTGTGCCTTTAGCCACATGATTTTTGCTTTGAGATGTAAGCCTATATAAGGGCCTTAAACTCTTCATTATGTGGTATAATATTATTGAAATCAAATTTTGAATTTGCCTAATCGTTTCCCCCTCTTTCTTCCCTAATTTCCCCCTCTTTCTTCTCAAAACTGCCGCCCCCTCTCTTTCCTTTCTTCCTCCAAGCCGCTGGCCCCAAGGCCCTCCTCTTCCCTAAGTGCTCAGCCTCCACCATTCCCCCTCTTGCTCTAGGCCGCCCCGTCCTCTTAGTGCTCGGCCGCCCTCATCTTTTCTTGCTCTCGGCCAACCGAGATCTACTCTTGAATGGTGTTGCCGGCCCATGCATGAGAAGTTGCTTGCTTGCAAGGAAGAAGAAAGGTGTTTCCCTCCACGGCGTGAAGTGAAGGAGATTAGCACGTTCATCATCCGTAGCGCGTTTCCCGTGGACGTTCAAAGGAGGAGCGATCAAACTTGGTAGATCCACGCACCACGGATCTACAAAATCCGAGAGGGGTAACGAAAATTTCTACCAAGAGTTTTCTTTCTCTAGATAATTCTTGTGGTGGACGGATTTTGCGTTATTTTTCTGATTTGTTTTCTTCACGGTTAATCAAATAATAGATCGGTATTTTTCGTTTGGATTTTCGAAAGATTCGTAAGAGGATTGGCGATCCTCGCTTTTCTTTTGTTGGATAGATTCTACATCTTTCGAATTATTTTGTTCTTGGTGGATCTATTTTGGTACAACCCCAAAAGCTCGCTCGGGATCAATATTATCCCATTTAGCCGGAAAGAGTTTGGCCTATAGCCAACACTCGATCTATTTGCGGAACGGCGATCCGTATTGTTAGCGCGAACGATAAATAAAATAATTGTTGTGGCTGCGTTTACGTTAGCGTGCGGGTTAGAGGGCGTAGATCGTGTCATAAGCGTCATCGTGGCCTCCGTGACGACTCTCAAGGATATTCCCTACATCAATGGTCAAGGTCCGGCTTGGTTCTCCGATGGTCCAATGGGATGAGCAGGCTAACTAATTCTCCATCTCGTCTATCCATCCCATTTGGTTGGAGTGCCACCGTCATAGCGGGAAAACCTATGCCCTAGGGTTCGGGATGTACGACCATGAGGACACCACGACCTATAATGGAATGAGCCTCCAGCGGCTCGCCCATGAGAGCTCGCGAGCTCAAATGCTCGCATTGGAGCTCCCGCAAATGTCGACTCGCCGTAGCTTCCAATTCAGCCATGACTTGGCAAAGGTGGAGCAGGAGCGGGATATCGTGAAGGACGACGCCGCCGACCTTGAGAAGCTGCTTAAGATCGCCGAGAGCCTCCTCGCCAAAGCTGCCAGCGGGGTGGTAAGTATCGGCTGACCCCTTCTCCTTTTTACTTTGGTTTCCCATAGTTTCTTATCCTTTCTTTCCTGGAAGGATGCCGTGACCGTAGACCACATGCGTGCTTGCTGTTGAAACCGAAAACTCGGCCTCGATAGAGTTCAACCTTGGGGATGGGGTGACCGCACATTTACTACTCTCTTACGAGCCAAACAACCAAAGGGAAAAGGACAGGGAACAGACCCAAGGGCTCGGCGTGGAGGCCCACCACACACCAGAAAGATCACAGAGCGCTTCCCCTCCTTAACCAAATGTCGGGCTAAGGAACCTCAGAAAAGCACTAAGAGATTGGGAGACAAGTGGGCATTCCTTCTGAGGTAACCCCTTGGGTCAATTTATAGATTTCTGAAAACCGCCTGCAAATAACTAACCTGCGCTGGTTGGAATTAATTAAAACACTCTAGGCTAGCCTGCAAATAGCCAAACTCCGCAGTTCTAAATAGCTAAATACAGACCTTTGAGAGAATCCAGGTAATTTTCCTCTGGGCCCTGCAAGGCGAGTGATCGGTGAGTGCATCACTCGGCTAAAGAGGGCGAGTACCGGGAGCTCAACGCACTCGCCACCTTAAACACTCCTGAATGGAGAATGCCTGGTTGGGCGACCACTTGCCTAGCTTGGCGAGAGCTGATCTCGCATGCCTGACGTGAGATATTCAGGCGAATGTTGGGTGAGGCTGGCACTCGCCGAAGGGTCAAACCCCTCCTCTTCCCTTCGTGTTGTGCGAGTGCCTTTCTTCAGGCCCTGGGCGGGTACTGGCCACTCGTCAGCCCGATGGTGCCCACTCAACGAATATGGGGTTGTACATAATCCCCTCTCTTTGCGAGCTTTTAACAAAGCTCGGAAAGAAACATCCAACCCTACATATTAGATGAGTGGGTACTGACCTGGAAGAGAATCTATCGTGGGCCACTCCACTGCTATATAAATATCCAGGCTGTGGTAGGAATTTTCTGCCCTTACATCTCGCGGCTTCTCCCTCCTCTTTTTTCGATGACGCTTTCCAAAAAGCTTTAGACCGCCTACACGTTGTTCAAGATAATAACAAATCCCTGATGGGCTCACTCGCCCCTAGCTCTCTAGCAAAGCTCCCGGGTAATTCCCGAAGATGAAAAAAGCCAAAGCGGTCCGGCGCGACATAGGGAAGAGTTAATTGACTTCTCAAAAAACTTCCTCGCCGAAGACAGACTTGGTATTTGTATTCACTTAGCACTATTTCCCCTTTTGTTGCCGAGATGAAATGTTGATGTCATATCCATTCGTAGATCCTGTTGATGGAGAAGGAGGTTAAGGAGGTGATTGTTATAGTATTCTCACCAGAAAATGGGCACGGGCAGATGAACCGCGAGACAACCCCCCCCCCCCCCCTCTCCGTCTCGATGTTCCCGCTCGAGAGAAAGGTAACCTCTCAACGAACAGTTAACTTTTAGTCCCCTGGTTTAACCATCATATCTTTGCAGCTTCTACTTTTGGAACTTTAGGAAAGGGAGACCCGGCACTGAGATCTCGCGTTTACGAGATGCCTGCGGATCTCGGCTCTACTCCTCTCCTGACAGATGTTATCCCCACACATTTTGCCGAGTCAACCATCCATCCACCAGGCCTACGGAAGAGGAATATATCCTTTGAGACCCCCTTTGAGGGAGGCCTGGCACTTCTCACTGCCCTCCCTTTATCCCGGGCTTTTGCGAGATTTCCACCGACGTTGATATTGATGAGTAGGAGGTCTCGCCTCTTACTTCGCCAGATTCAATTGCCGACTACCTAGGCGATCCAGGGGACACTGTCGGGATGAAGCAGCGAGTGGCCAAGACATTCCAGAAATTGTCATTGCTGCTACGCGGGCTCGTCAATCGGGTGCGGGAGAATAAGGAACCTGTCGAGCAGCGGCTTCTCAACCTGGAGAATAGTTTTAAACAACTGGTTTCCAATCTGTCTGAGAGGTCAGCGGCGGGACCGAATATCCCGGCCTTCACATCGCGCGCGCTGAGGATAACTTTTTCTCGCACAGCGGGAACTCCAGAAGATTCGCTCTATTAACTATGCCCGCGCTACTCATTTTATGAATTCTGTTATGATAACTGTTGGCCTATGTGCCGAATGCTGACTGTGTGCGATATTCGTGTGTTATTTGGTCTCGTTTTCTTTCGTCTTCTATCACACATTTACATGTGTTCTATTCTCGCATATGCTTTTACTATGTTGTTCCCCCTGCTCGAAACTATGGTGCGTGTGAAACTGTGGTGCGTGTGGGACGATGCAGGATCTTGCCTAAGGTTAAGGCCAGACTTGAGGCGAGATCCAAGAATTTGCTATCCGCACTTTTTTTCATATTAAGTTCATTTCCCACCAAAACATTTTTTATAAATAGGGCGTACACATACCGCATTAATCATTGCCTTCAACAGCCTTTACTCGGCACTTTTTCGTTCATTTCACACTCGTGCTTTGCTCTCGCTTTTCCTTTAGGCAAAATGTCGGGAGAAGTTGATGGCCGGAACAAGTGCATCGCCATATTCGCCGACTACCCTTCATGAACTGCAAGCTATCAAAGGAGGAGTACCTCTCGCTTGTTAACCTTTACATTACCCCATGTTTCAAGGCGCGACATCCATCCAACAACCTGGAAATAAACCACTTCTCGCCTTGCAAGATTGCTATCCATGCTGAACACTTCGAGGTCGGACTTCGCCTTCCCATATGGTATGAGATACGTCAAGCCCTGCGCTACTTTTGCGTAGTTCCCGCACAGCTCAACCCAAACTCGATAGCCCTGCTAGTCGCATTCGCCTGCTATATGCAGTCTGAGCGAATGGAATTCAGTCTTAAGGTATTCCAGAAATTTTTTAATTTTCGTGCCAAGAAGGACGGGATCGCCTTCTTTTCTGGCAACAACCTCAAGGAGAGAGTTCTCGCCGACAAAAACCACCACTGGGTGAAGAAGTTCATCTTCGTATCTGGCGACTTCGGTAACATCCCTCTATCGCTGATCCAGCAAGATGAGTCTACCTACCGCCCTCCCAGTCTCGGCTGGCACTAGTCCAACCTCCATCAGTTCCTTCTCAAAAAATATTTTGACGTCGTCTTCTTGAGGAAGAGCATTGAAACACTTCTGCCAGTTCTCGTCGGGGAAGGTAAGGAGCATATTTGCTGTTTCACGAGGTAAAAAGTTTTTTAGAAACTTATCTTACATCATTCATGCAGGGGTGCGAGATCTCCCCCCTAAATCCTCCTTTTGCCGAAACCGCCGTACCTACGTTCGAACTGGCACGTGTCGAGGCTGCCGCTGAGGCATGCAAGACCTCCTTGGGACCGCAGCTGGAATTTAGCGGCACAAAGAAGAAGCCCGTCACACCAACATCTCTACCTCCCACCAAGAAGTTATTAATATCTAGCCACCCGGCCACCGTCGAGATGTTAGAAAATGTTGAGAGGACGAGAGCCGCCAAGAAAACTGAAAGTCAACTTAGGCAATTAATAATGCTCTGATACCAATTGAAAGTTAGGGGATAGATCTGATTTACTATAGAGGGGGGGTGAATAGAGTGATTTAAAACTTTTGCTATTTTTAAGATTTATACCAGTAAAATAAATTATAGTAGTAGTTATATGAAATAAAATAGAAACTAGGCTAAACTGCACAATCACATGACAACAGAGCAAGGAAAAATCAACACACAGACAACACAAGAATTTTTAGTGGTTCCCCAAATCTGGGTACATCCACTCTTCTACCACCCTTGTAGGAATAAACTAATAGTTTTTTGATCAGGTTACTGCCACCACAGGTTTTTTCTCAGGTGCCCTGTCACCACAAGATCTATTTGCAGGGAGATCTCGCAACCCTTTAGGCTTTTGATCAGATGCCCAAAAACCAACACAAGAACTTTTGAAGGGAGTTAATAAACCCTTTTTACAGTGAGGTAAGAAGGTGATGCTGTCTTCTCTTTCTCTAAACAACAGAGAAGACTTAGTGGAATGCTGGTGTCAAAGCTCCCTCTGAGGTGTTGAAATGTTCAGGAAGACTGGAGCTTTGCTCAGGGTGTAGGTCTTCAGCTTGATGTTGATCTCTAACAAGATTTTTAGACTGATTGCATTTGATGTCTTTGGAAAGCTTGGAGAAGATTTTCTGATGATGAAGACATTGAATTTTCAGAGAGAATGTCTTTCTATGTCTGCCTCCAACGCTTAGTTGATTCTCTGACTTCTCATTTTCTATCTTGTGTCGTTTATAATAGATAATTCTTCTCTGTATCTCTTCTAAATTTGAATTTTACTCCTTGATTGACTGCTGAACTTTTTGGAACTTGGACAAACGGCTAGAAGGGCATTAATTTGATTCCTCAACTGTCCTAGTTATAAAGTCGAATTTTTACTCTGTGAAATCCAGTAATTAATGCTGCCAATGAATGGTTATATTCATAAGAATATATGCATTTAATTACTCAGAGAAATATAGGAAACAATATATTAAATCTGCCTTGGTCAGTCTAGAATATGAATTACAGAGAAGGAAATACATAACCGACTGATTCTGTCGACCTCAGAACAGATTTCATCAACCTGAACTCAAAGTTCGTCGAGCTGAGAAATCATCTTCGTCAAACTGAGCTCAGATAAGAAATAATCTGGAAAGAAACTATCAAAGCTGAGCTCTAAGTTCGTTGAGCTGAGGTAGAATATCGTCGGCCTGGGAATCTATCTTAAGGGAAGAGTTCGTCGACCTGAGCTCGAATATTGTTGAGCTCAACTAAGAGAAAGAACTCTGAGTTCGTCGATCTGAGATCAACGATCGTCGAGCTGAGTTCGAAGAACATCGAACTAATAAACTGAACTCTGAATTCTTCTAAGTCTTGAGTCTCCTGAAGTCCACAACAGGCTGGTCAATGAAGCTTGATTCTAAAGACTAGCCTAAACTCTAGGACTGATAAATTTGACCCTGGCTATACAAGCTAGGTCAAAAATCCTAATAGTGAACCTTAGCCCAAATCAAAACTAGGGATCCAACAATCTCCCCCTATTTGTGGGAGGTCACTAATTAACAAAATATAAGAAATAATCACAAAGCAAGACAACAAATATCTGGCAGAAAATGAAAAGTCTTGCAGATATATACAACAAGTGCTTTGTGACAAATTAACATAAATAGTTCAGAAAATAAACTAATCAAAAAATTATTTAGGTTTATTGGAATTTTCTTTGTCAGAAGGTTGTCTGAATATGATTTCCCATTTAGGATTGGCAAGTTCTCTCTTTGACAGTGTCATATCAGCTGCTCCAATAATATTGCAAGAAGTTGCTCTTAGGACACTAGCTTCTGGGTGATGACTCATGTAAGCATCTACATTGAAAAACTGATTTGCTTTATCATACCTTTTGAACTCTTATTTCCTGTAGAAATACATGGTAGAATATTGAGAGGGATCCTTGCCTTCTTCTTTAGCTTTGTTAATCAAAGATAATCAAATTAGCTCTTGAAATCTGGTCATTTTAGCAGTGTTCTCCTGTTCGGATCAACAAAGGGAATTGGTGGAGATTCAGGCCTTTTAGGACGTTTGTCCTTCTTTGGTTCATCATGAGATATTAGAGAAATCTTTAGCTCTGAGGTTAAAGGTGGATTGCCTTCTGTCAACTGCTTTTGTTGATGCCTACTGCTCTGAGAACATTGCTTGGAATGTCTTAGATATATTTTAGTGATTGAGTTAATCTATGAGACACACTTCAAGAGGCCCTTGCAGATGGAGGAGGAGGATCATTTCTGAATTTCTTAGGAGGGGACCTGTATCTTCTCCTCTTCTTCCCTTCCTTTTGTTCATTATTAGATAGCCACATCCACTGGGCATACCGGGATGAGGAGTAATCTTGTTAAATATGTAGTAAGGAGTATTTGCATTAGGGTTTTCTTTAGGAATGGCCTTGGGAGGTGCTTTCCTTTTCTTAGATTGCTCTTCTTAGATTTTGATTCATTGGAATCATCATCATCATCATCATTAAAATCAGAAGATCCAGGAGGATTTTCAAATAAGTCATCAATTTCTTTCAATGCTTCCTTGGAGATTTGCTTCTTAGCCTTAGGTTTTTCTGCAATTTTTGGTTCAGCAATACTTTCAGTAACCATTTGATTTTGATCTTCTTCCATGTCAGCAAACGGGATATCATCCAAGTTTGGCATTGGGGACTCATCCCACATGCGTTGAGGAGGAATGCACACCTCTTCAGCAATTAGTATCTCTGAGATCAAAGGGCTTACAAAACTTACCCTTATTTGGTCCATAACTTCTGGACTTACTGGAGCAGAATGGAATATAATGGCATTGGAGAAAACTTGCTCAGGAAGAGGATGAAAATGATAAATAGTGTAAAAAACTATTAATAAATCAGCTAAGTCCACAAAAGGGACAAAGTAAAAGAATGGTGTAGCTGCAAAAGGTTCTGCAATCTCAACATCAGTTAGCTCAATATCAAATTCTACAGGATCTGCCTCAAGAAAATCTAATAGCTCTGTATCTGTATTTACACATTCTGTAATTACTATATCCTTATGTACATCTGCTGTTGTTGCTGCTGCTACTGCTTATGGATGAGAAAGTACTAGAACTTCTTCACAGGACATCTCCCCCTATCTTGTTTCAGAGTGTCCTGAAGTCAGGCCCCCAGAAGAAGAAGGGAAAGAGGGGGCAGCAGCAAAGAGAGCCGAAAGGGAGGAGATAGAATCAGCAAGAGGTGTGATTGCCTCTACTATGAGATTCCTGAGGATTTGAGTGATGAGATCCAGGATATTGGAGATGGATGGAGAATACAATTGCATAAACTCATGAGGTGTCTGAGTAGATACATATTGATGGACGATGGAGGATAAAGATGGAATGACAGGAGGGATGGGAATGATATCGATCATATCTTCATCTTGGATGGGAGAAGATGGAGGAGTATGTGAAGGGGATGGAGTATGATTGTGTTGTGGAGATGAATGTGGAGATAATAGATTAAAGTTTATGGAGGACATGAGGTTTGGTGGTGTTATGTTGGGAAGGTGAGGTGGAAGAGGAGATGAAGGTGGAGTGATGTGTTCTGGAGATTCAGGGGGTGTTTGTTGATGCATTGGTAAGGCAAGTGGTGTTGGAGATTGAAGTTGTGATATTGAGGTAGTGGATGGTTGTTGGAGGGGAGTTGATGAAGGTAGTGAGACCTGTGAATGAATAAGTTGTTATTGAGAGGGAGGTGATGGAATCCTGATGGAGGGAATTTATTCTAGAGGGGAGGAGTGGCTGTTATTGCTCATGTGTCCTCAGAAATTCTTGAAGAGGATGAAGACCTGGATGGCTTAGTGATGGTCCTCTCCCATCTACCAAATAAGGCATAAGTCAGCCTCTTGGATGCATTGATGAATATGGTCTGAGAGACTAGTGATTCAGATGCCTTATTTTGGAGGAAAATCCCTAGAATCCTCCCAAAACAGGCTTCCTTCTTAGTATTCTTCTTTTTTGATTAAATCAAACAATATCTTCCCTAGTGTACTTCCTTCTTGTTCACCAAAGCACGCATCACCAAAAACTGGTTCCTGGTAATATAATCATGGGATGTGTGTTTTCCCAGCAGAACTTTACCCACAAAATCACTAAAAAATTTGTATTCAGTTGACAAATTCTTTTTAAGAAGTTTGTTAGAGTTTTCACCAGTCTGACCCATTTTAATCAACATATTATCATAATCAGAATTGTCTATCTCAATATCTTTATCGCCATTAACCAAACCAACAATTTTTGTTAAGACGGTAGGGGTTAGAGTAACTTGATTCACAGAGATGGTGCCGGTCATGGAATCGGCATCTGGAGTAGTTGATGTAAAAACCCATTCTCTTATCTCATTTGCAGCTAACTTAATTATTGTGGTCACAAACTTCTTTAACTATTGTTCTTCGAATAACTCCAGTATATCCATGAATATTTGATCGAAGTGTTGGAAGGAGTCAAAATCAATGTCAAACCCAGTATCGAATTTCATGCTTGTGAGAGAGTTTGCTGGAATCGCCATTATTTTCTGCAAAACAAGAAAGATCAAGTGCAAGAGAGTTCTGAAGGCACTGGATTTAGCTCGAAGAAAAAACCATATTATAAGGTTTTTGGAATATGAAGGAACGAGCTCTGTACTGCGAAAAATAAAAATTCTTCGATCTGAGGTCGACGAAATATTTTATTGGTAAATCAGTTCGTCGATCTCAGTCTGAAGAGAACGGAAAATAGTTCGTCGATCTTTGGTTGACGAAATATTTTCTGAAGCAAGTTCGTCGATCTCAGGTCGACGAAAAAGATTTCACACGGAGATATCGTCGATCTCAGGTCGACAAAAAATCTCAAGAAGATTTCTCAGCTCGTCGATCTCCGTTCGATGAACATTGATAAATTCTTTGACCACATAACGAAATTGAATTAAAGCCTCTCAATTTATCATACCAAGTTGATTCATAAAGAACACATGGTTCCTCTCATCCAAGGGTTTGTTGAAGATGTCTGCTCTTTGCAAATCAGTGTAGATGTAGACAAGCTTAATTTTATTTTTCTCCACACAATCTCTAATGAAATGATGCCTTATTTCTATATGCTTAGTTCTACCATGATGCACTGAATTTTATGCAATGGAAATTGCACTTGTATTATCACATAATAAGGTTGAATTATTTAAGTTGAAACCATAATCTAGTTGTTGTTTCAGAATCCACATTATTTGGGAATAACAACTGCCAGCTGCTTTGTATTAAGCTTCTGCAGTTGAAGTAGACACAGATGTCTGCTTGTTGCAAACAAGGACACTAGTCTAGCACCAAGGAACTGGTATGTCCCTGAGGTGCCTTTACTGTCCAATCTACATCAAGCAAAGTCAGCATCTGAGTATCCAGTTAACAAGAACTCTTACTCAGTTGGATATAGAGTCCTAGACTAGGACAACTCTTTATATATCTTAAAATCCTTTTTAGAAAAGTAATGTGGGATTCTTTATGGTTTACCTTGAACCTAGCACAAAGGCATGTAGCAAACACTATGTCTCGCCTACTTAATGTGAGATATAACAGGGACCCAACAATTCCACTATATAGTTTCTGATCAACAGGCTTGCCATGTTCATCAGACTCAATCACAGTATTTGAAGCCATGCGTGTTTTCTTTGCTGAGGCATCTGACATCCCAAACTTTTTGATTAGCTCCTTAGCATACTTGGACTTGGATATAAAGATTCCATCAGGAAGTTGCCTCACTTGGAGGCAAAAAAGTAAGAGAGCTCACCTATGCTACTCATTTCAAACTTGGAATACATTAGGTTAGAGAACCTCTTGCATAGTTTGGAATCAGTATAGCCAAAAATAATATCATCTACATAAATTTGTACTAATAAGATTTGATCCTTATGTTGTCTAGTGAACAATATCTTATCTACTATGCCCCTAGAGAATTTATGCTCTAGAAGAAAGCTAGCTAATGTTTCATACGAAGCTCTTGGAGCTCGCTTTAGACCATAGAGAACCATATGCAATTTAAAGACATAAGAAGGATAGGTTGGAGAAATAAAACCTGGTGGTTGCTCCACATAAACCTCTTCTTTAAGTTCACCATTTAAGAATGCACTCTTGACATCCATTTGATATACTTTGAACTTCTTGTAGGCAGCATAAACAAGGAAGATTCATATTGCTTCCAGCCTTGCAACAGGTGCAAATGTCTGGTCATAGTCAATGCCTTCCACTTGTCTATAGCCTTGAGCAACTAGCCTTGCCTTGTTCCTGACAATAACTCCTTGGGCATCTAGTTTATTCCCGAATACACATTTAGTTCCAATGACTTGGTAGTCTTTGGGTCTTGGAACTAAATCCTAAACTCTATATCTCTCAAACTGGTTGAGCTCCTCTTGCATTGCAATAATCTAGTGTGGATCTTGCTCAGAATATTTAATGGATTGGGGCTAAATTTTAGATATGAAGTAGGCATGCATCATATCTTGGTGGAGTTGATGCCTTGTTAGCACACCCACTGATATGTCTCCAATCACTTAAGATGCAGGGTGATCTCTAAGTGTGACAAACTCAGTAGGTGGAGTTGGTTCAGCAATAGCTTGGGGAATACATTCCTCTTATGGAATTATGGGAGCTGTTGTTGGTTAAACATCCACTTAAGTTGATTCATCTTCACTGTCTTCATTTATATGTGGAGAAGGATGTGCAACAGTCTCATTTGTGAGGGTCAACTTATCCAACTTCTCATACAAGTGTGGTACCTACAAAGTTTCGCTAGTAAAAGGATTCTTATCCTTGTAAGACATTTTAGTTTCATTAAATGATATATGTACAGTCTCTTCCATTTTGATGAGAGGTCACCCCTGCATTCTTTAGCCCAAAGGGCATCTTCTTGTAGCAGTAGCACTCATCACCTGTGATGAAGGAGACATCTTTTACATCAGGAGGGTGCATCCTAATTTGATGATAACCTGGAAATGCATCTAAAAACTCATTACAGGAAAACCGATGGCTGGGTCAACCAGCACGTCGATCCGAGGCAAGGGATAACAATCATTGGGGCATGATTTATTGAGTAGAGAAAAATCAACACACATACGCAACCGACCGTCTCCTTTTTTAACCATCATTATATTGGAGACCCAGTCGGGGTAATGTATTTCAAAAACAAAGCCAGGCTCGAGGAGCTTGGCCACTTCCTCCAAGATTGGCTCGGCTAGCTTGTACGCAACATACCTCTTCTTCTGCTGGATGGGGAGAGCCTCCGGGTCCATGTTTAGGTGGTGGCAGGCAAAGTCTGCATCGATCCCTAGCATCTCCACGACGCTCCAGGAAAAGATATCCACGTTCTTTTGGATGCATTCCAGCATCCTCTCCTAATCTGACGGGGTAATCCCCCCGCTGATGCTGACCTTTTCCACCCTCCCCCCGAGGGTGAGAACCTTAATCTCCACCACCTCTTCTGCAGCCTCCAGACGAGACTGCTCACCCCATTCTCCATCATCCTCCCCTCATGGGGCAGCAATCTCCTCCTCTACCTCCTCAACGGCCATTGCCTCGGCCGGCTCCAGTACTTCCTTCGCCACCTCCACCCGGGTGTGATCTTCCTCTGCCTCAATCTCCACTCCTACCTCCTACTCTGCCTCCTCTATCCTTCGATTAATCTCCTCAGCCCCCCGCTGCCATGCGATAAAGTTCGCTGCCATGACATAGCACTCCCTTGCCACCTTATTGTCACCCCAAACTCAGACCTGGATCCTCTCGGCATTGAACTTTAGGCATTGGTGGAAGGATGACGGAACGCAAAGTAAGGCACTGATGAGGGGTGGCCCAAAGATTGCGTTGTAGCTATTGGGAGCGTCTGCAATGACGAACTTGCAGGTGCGGGATTTCCCCCATAGTGACATGGAGGCCCACTCCTCTTTCTACCTCCTTCCTCTCACCCGAGAACCCGAAAAAGGGTCCATCTGAGGCCAGCACCCTCTTGGCCTCCACCTTCATCGCGTAAAATGCCTTCTTGAAGATTACGTTGACCGAGCTCCCATTGTAGATGATGATCCGGGAGACGGTGAAGTTCTTGATTACTGTCTGGATGACTAGCGCGTTGCAGAAGGGATCCTCATGACCCGACATATCCTTGCTTGAGAAGGTGATCTTCTCCTATGGGGGTGGGGTCTAGGATGTGGAGGCAATGCTCCGGCGATATATAATATGGAGACTTGCCTTGGGGGAAGCCTCGACCCCCCTCCCCCCCCCCCCCCCCCCCCCGTGGACCACTCTGATCCCTCCCCGGGCCCCAACATCTGCCCGGTCTTCACACCTGCCCTCCTCTGCACGAGGCAAGACTACTTCGATCCGCACTCCCTAGCGGTCCTACTGCTGCTGTTGCTCCCTGTTTCCTCTCATCTCGAGGAACTCCGAGCACGTGGCCGTTGATTGCCCCTCCTCCGGATGGAAGTCACAGTAGGGTAACTCCACTCTAACTTACCTTCTCCTCCTCTGCGCCTCTCTCCTCCTCTCCCCCATGGCTATAACCATAGCCTGGTTCTTGTCGGGGAGAGGTGGTCTCTGGCCCTGCCTCCCGCTTAGAGGGCAAAATTGGCCCTGACCCCCCCTGACGATTGTCTCCTCCCTTGAAACCTCTCCGCGGCCCCTGGTCTTGCCACTCTAGCCTCAAACCTAGCCGATGGTTTGGCTCCTATCACCCCCACCTGGGCTGCTACTGCTGTTCCCTCTACAGGGGCTCAACCCTTCTCTCCTCTTAACCTCTGCCACCTCTTGGCCTCTCCTACTCCGTGGCCCACCTGGCCAGCTTCCGGGCAAACTCCGGATTCGACGCCTCTCCATCAAATTCTCTTGCTTCCCTCTCCATTAGCTCCTCGTAGGAGAGGGGTGGCACACTCTTCAGATTTGTTGTGAAGAAACCCTATTACAGCCCCAGGGTGAAGGCCATCATCAGGGTGTGACCCGACATCTCTTGGAATTGGGTCACCTCCTCCTGGAACCGGTCCACGTAGCTCCCCAAGGTCTCATTCATCCCCTGCTTAATGTGGAACAAGGAAACAGACTCCTTCTTACACCTCTTGAAGGTGGTGAACCTCAATATGAACCCCCGGCGCAGGTCCTAGAAACAGTAAATGGAGCTGGCTGGTTGCTGGTGGAACCACTCTCTCGCCTTTTCCTTGAGAGTGATGGCAAATAGCCTGCACTTGAACCCATATGACATCTATCGGATCGAGGCCACGTCCTCGAACAACTGGACGTACTAGACTGGGACTCCCTCCCCAAAGTAGTAGGACATCTCGGGCTCCCTGAACCCCTCTGGAACCTGGGCAAAAGAAACTACCTCGCTGAAGGGCTTCCTCCCCCTACTGAGCGAGCTGGGCGGGGGGGGGGGGGGGGGGCCTCGCACCCCCATCTCGCAAAACCTGCTGCCGCTCATCGAGCACAGGAAGAGTACTCGCCCGGGGAGCTCGCCGCCTCTTCCTTCATCTGCAACTTCTTTTCCAGCCCGCAGGCTGGGAGCGTCCTCGCCGAGAGATGGAACAGCGAGAACAGGGACGGGTGGTGTCGAGCACTCGACATGCATGCCGAGTGAAAATCTGACCAAGCCGTGTACTTCCTGCCTGAAGTGCTCGAACATCCCCACCGTAGCGAGAGGGGGAGGGTGTAACGCCCCCGATTTTCCTGCGTTCATTTGTATTCTCGTTGGCGTTACGATGACGCGTTTCCGTAGCTTGTGCCATATGTGGAGTATGGTTTAGCTCCTTTGAACTGAGTGCCCTGTTTGGTAGCCTGTTGGCGAGATCTCCCTAGCAAGCCGAGTCGTTTTGGGTGACCCGGTGTGGCCTCTCGGGGGGATGTTTGTGTTTGGCTTTGTTTGGGTATAACTCGAGTTCTGTTCGTCGAAAGTTAATTTCGACTTCGCCGTTGTGTTCGTAGCGTGGGTATTTAGCTACGGTGCGAATTTGGTCGAATTCCGAGGTGATTCGGTTTTCGTGTCGTTTGGTGTGTTATTACTATTTGTGATCAATTAATTAAATTGATTTGGCTTGTTCTGTAGCCCTTCGGTTTTGACCGATTAATAAATTCTGCGGGAGAAATTATTTGGGCAGTTATTGCCTCGCCTTGGTGGCAGCCATATTTTTGGCTTATACCTATTTTGGTATTTACTTAATGAAATTAAGTAATTACGCGTTTTAGGGTTCGGTTATGGATGAATCGGTGTTTAGCTTTTCGTATAAAAGCTCTGTTTAAGAAGTGACGGCCCACTTCTTCTTCTTCTTTTCCTGAGAGAGAAGCCGTCGCTGCCTTTTTCGCGGAAATCAGAGGAGAAAACCGCCCGTCCTGTACCTCCTTCGGTCGGCGATTCCAGGCTTGTTCGTGGACAGAATTCGATTCCGAAAACGGCATTGTCTTGCTCTCTCCGAGATCTTCGTTTCGACGATAAGATATTTGATTTTCGTGGAGTTTTGATGAGATTTGGGTTTTCGGTTTTGGAGTTTTCCGCCATTAATGGCCGTGAGATTAATTCTAGGTGCTGCGGCTGTTTGTTCCGTGTGAAGAGGAGGAGAGCCACCCAGGCTTCGCTGAAAGTTGAGGCAAGTGGTATTCTTGCCCTTGCCAAGTTTCTTTTGATTATTTTTGCTGAAATTGAAATCCCTGTTAGCCCAGGTTAGAGGCCTTGTGTTCTCATATTTATTGCTATCTATAGGAATTAGTTCTTCCTATTGACCCCCCCCCTACTTGTGCTGATGGAACCCAACTTTGCCGGCGTAATGCCGTTTATCTTTGTTCAGATTTGCTCTGGTTTGGGTGTAGCCGAGAGGGAGTGTTAGGAGGGGAGGGGGTGATTTTCCCGAAGTTAGTAAGTGTTTTACTCGAGTATTGGAGTATGTTACTCGTGAGGTAGAAGTGGATTACTCGGGTATTAGTTCTGGAGTACTCGAGTAGGTGGTAGATACTCGAGTGGTGGCTTTGAGATACTCGAGTAGTGGGTTAAGATACTCGAGTATTAGCCTTGGCTTACTCGAGTAGAAGGTAACTACTCGAGTAGAGGTTTTGGTATACTCGAGTAGTAGGTAACTACTCGAGTAGGGGATCTGAGTTACTCGAGTAGTGGTTTCGAGATACTCGAGTAGGTGCTTTGGCTTACTCGAGTAGAAGGTAACTACTCGAGTAGGGGTTTCGGTTTACTCGAGTAGTAGGTAACTACTCGAGTAGGGGATTTGAGTTACTCGAGTAGTAGATAACTACTCGAGTAGGGGCTTGGGGTTACTCGAGTAGTGGACTCGGGATACTCGAGTAAGTGGTTTGGTTTACTCGAGTAGTAGGCGTCTACTCGAGTGCAGGTTTGTAGATACGCGAGTAGGGGTTTTAGCATACTCGAGTAGTAGGCAACTACCCGAGTAGCGGGTTGGGGTACTCGAGTAGTTGGTAACTACTCGAGTGCTGGTTATGTTCGTATACTCGAGTAGTGGGCGACTACTCGAGTAGAGGGTTGAGGTACTCGAGTAGTCGGCAACTACTCGAGTAGAGGGATGAGGTACACGAGTAGTTGGTAACTACTCGAGTACTGGAAATTCCCTGCCTTTTCTTCTGTCTTAGAATCGTTCGACTATCGTCGACCTCCGGTCGACAATCGTCGAGCTCCGTTTTACCTTAGTGGGATTGTGGTTAGAGTTTGGTTCTGGCTTTAAGTGAGGTTAGCTCACTCAACTCCAAGGTTTAGGTAGGCACTGAGTAGGTCTCACTCAGCGCCTTGTCGTGTTGATTCTTTTCAACACTCTTCCTTTACCTTGCTTTTCGTTCCCGAGTGGTTTTCTTGTTATATTTCTGGTATTTCCTTGTCGGCCATTTTCTTTAACTCCTTAAAGGCCGAATTGTGGGTCGTGGTTAGTAGTGGTGGTTTGTAGCTCTTCAAGAGGGTGGAGTTGTGTGATATAGCCAAGGCCACTCTTGTTTTTCTTGCTCCGGGTACGGGCTGGGCATGTGTGGGTGGAAGGTCCCTTGTGCTTTCACGTATAGACCCTTGAGCTTGCTGACTTGGACATGGTGGATTGGGGGACTGTGTTTGCCTTCGATCCGGTTCCTCGTTGTTTGTTTTTGCTACAACCACCTCCCACAGCTTAGGGTGTTAGAAGTTTCTTCCTTGGTAGTTTGCAGCACTTTTGGCTCTTGGTAGCCTAGTAGGCCCGCCAGGATGTTGTTCCTGAGTGGGGTCGTTGCTGTTTCCTTTGCTCGTTGTGCTTTTCTGTTGTCCTGTTTTGGACAGTTGTGGCTCTTTCTACTTCATGTTTTCAGTTACATCTTCCTTTTGGTTGACTCTTGCATGCAGTTGTTTTTACCTTGTTGTTTGCTGAGGTATTCTGTTTTCTTTTGGAATGCCTCAGGTTCTGAGTTGTAGCCGGTCTGGCGGCTAGTTGAGGCAGTGGTGTTGCTGGTGGACTCCCGGACTTTGGAGTTCCGTTTACCTTGTTAGTGAGATCGTTTTTTTCAGTACTTTCTTACAGACATACATATGTGTCAGTGGGTTCGTGTCTGGTTGTTGGCGCCCACTGGTAGTCGTTGCCCTTGTGCTAGATATATTACTTATGCTGCTACCATTTTCTGGAGATAGTCTACTTGCTCTGAGAAGATTTTATGCTAGGTTGCTAGTTACTTTTAACCTATAAATATTTTATAAATGAAGCTCCTGATCAGCATGTTTTATAAGCTTAATCACTATTTTTCCAAATCACGTATGAAAACCGTTTTCTTATATATTATCTAAATAAAATGTAGTGTCTTGAATAGCATGAGTGGTTCTCTTGGGACCCTTATGCGCTCTTTAGGGTGTAAAACCTAATTAAAGTATTTTTCTTTCCGCAGCGTATAAATATAGTTTTTTTTTGTGGACTAGGTGATCCACTGAGCCGAGGGATACGGTCTCTAAAATATAACTGATTTTCTATTCATAAAACACAGGATTTTCTTGCATAAAGTTTGTAGTTGGTTTTGCCTGAGCGTCAGCGGTTATCCCCTGCCTGACGTGGCATCATGACATGTGTTTTCTCATACTCTGATAATTCTTATAATTGGAGAAAATGCGGGTTGTGACAGTTGGTATCAGAGGGAGGTTGCTTGACAAGTTAGTTAAGCAACCTTCCTTTGTTTGCTTTAGTAGTTCAGCATCATGTCATTCACACATCGATATGTCATCAGCACGTCTTGGCAAAAGCACGAACACTACACTCATGGCATAACATGAAGTATACGAGGCATATTATGTAGTATGGGATGCATAATATGTGTTCGTATATGGATCCACCATAGGGGCTACATGTGAGGGTTATGTAGTATGGGATGCATAACCTCACCACATGACTGCGACTAGCACGTTTCTTTTTCGTTGCATGGGAATGTTATGTAGTATGGGATGCATAACATTTTCATGTGTACGCCGCTCATAACATGCATTAGGGCCTTTTTAGAATGCATAGCACAAACATGCATAGCATATCATTACATAAGCACAACGTGCCAAGCTAAAGATTTGCAGGATGACATATGTACACACATAAGTTTTCAAATTCATTTAAAGTCATGCATTCCCGATCTAGGCACAGGAGTTAGTAAGGTGGTGGTTAACCATCCTAGGTTAGGGCATGTCATCAAATTTTTGTTAAAAAGATAAACTCCCAGAGCAAGTTTAGCAGTTGTAAGCCTATATCTATATATGTATGGTCTGTACTTGTGTTTGGGTTCTAGTTGTTGTTAGGGGATCTGATTTGGGGTGGTTATGCTTATAGGATGGCTTGCGACCTGCGATGCGTTCGACTCCCCTGTCTGAAGGTGAGTCGCCTGGGGCTCAGCGTGATGCGGTAATCGAGAGTCTGCGTCAGAGTAGCGAAGCTATGGGTAGACAGTTGGGGGAGGTGCATGCCCAGATTCAGTCTTTGGTGGCAGTTGTGGCAGGACAGGCTCATGGTGCGCAAGTTCCTGCTGGGGGGTTAGCTGTTCCTCCTCCCCCTGCGCTCGTGAGACCTCTAGTGGTGGTGTCAGCGGAGATGGCCTTCATCTCGCAATTTCAGAGACTGAGCCCTTCCACTTATGACGGGAAGGCAGATTTTATGGTTATAGATGATTGACTGATCTCCATGGAGGAGATGTTTTCGTATTCAGGGATTGCTGGTGACCAGAGGGTGATGCTAGCCACCTATCAGCTTAAAGGATTGGCTAAGAGTTGGTGGCTGAGAGAGAAGGAGAGCTTAATAGCTGGATGCTCTTGGGAAATGTTTAAGGAGATGTTGTTAAGGAAGTTCTTGCCTTCGGTCGAGCATGACCGCCTCATGAATGACTTTCTCTATCTGAAGCAAAGGCAACTCACGGTGGTTGAGAATGAAATAGAATTTAGTAAGTTGAGCTGTTTTGCTCCTGCTCTGGTCAGCGTTGAGGCTGATCGAGTTAAGAGGTTTCTTGGTGGTTTGAGGAGCGAAGTGCAGCAGTTGACCAGTGCTTATGGGTCAGTGACTTATGCTGGAGTCGTAGAGGCTGCTCTTAAGGTTGAGGCTATTGAAATGGCAAAGAGTAGAGGCTAGCAGATGAGAAAGGACAAGAGAAAGTCTGTCGAGGGGAAGAAGCCCCTGGTACCCGATGCTGTTCCAGAAAAGAGGAGCAGAGTAGTGTGCAGCTTCTGTGGCCGGTCAGGCCACCCTGTTGAGAAATGTTTTAAGAGGTCAGCAGCTCAGAAGAAGGAGCAGGTTCATGCGATCCAGGGTGCTCCTAGGAGAGATGTCTCCTGTTCAGTATGCAAGCGATCCGGGCATGATGCGGCCCAGTGTTGGACCAAGGACAGAGTCTGCTTTTAGTGTGGGCAGAAGGGTCACATCAAGTCGAGGTGTCCTCAGGCTCAGACAGCTCTTCCTGTAGTTCCATTGCAGGCTTTAGCTCCACCTCCGCGTGTGGACAAGGGAAAAGGGAAGCTGAACGTGGTTTCTTCTGAGGAGGCTCAGACTTCGACCCAGGTTATTTCAGGTTAGTTGATTGTTGTTTTTCTAGCCTGGTAGTTTTATTTGCTAGAGTGTTGCGGTATTGCTATGGTAGTTCCTTAGTTTGTGTGTTCCTATAGGGAAGTTTAAGGTGAAGAACCGCTGGGCGCGTGTTCTGTTTGACTCCGGCGCTACCCACTCGTTCGTGGCTAGAGCCTTTGTAGAGCGTCATTAATTGACTCTAGATCGTGTTCGGGATTCCTTCTGTGTCAAGTTTCCTTCTAGTGAATCTGTGTTGTCAGATTTGGGCATTTTGGATTGCCCGGTTTTTTTGGGGAACTTTCTTGCGAAGGCGGACCTGAAAATGATTGATCTGGAGGACTTCGATGTCATTTTGGGCATGGACTGGCTCTCTCGGTATGATGCGGTCATTCAGTGCAAAGGAAAGTGCTTGGACTTCATCAGGGACGACGGTCAGCCCGGCAGCGTGTATGCTGCTCTGTGTCAGGATTTTCCTGTCATCTCTGCGGTATGTGCTCAGAGATTGTTTCATTCTAATTGTTGTGTTTGTTTAGTCTCGGCGGTTGGACCCGCTGTTAGCGTTCCACGCTTGGAAGAGATTCCTATTGTTCGTGGTTTCGCCGATGTTTTTCCTGATGATCTTCCTGGTCTTCCTCCTGATCGGGATGTTGAGTTTGTGATCGATTTAGAGCCGGGTACGCGTCCTATTGCTAAGGCGCCGTACCGGATGGCCCCTCGTGAGTTAGAGGAGTTGCGAGTTCAGTTGGATGAGATGTTAGCTAAGGGGTTTATTAGGCAGAGTTCGTCGCCTTAGGGTGCTCCTGTTTTGTTCGTAAAGAAGAAAGATGGGTTGATGCGGCTCTGCATCGACTATAGAGAGTTGAACAAGGTCACTATCAAGAACAAGTACCCTCTGCCGAGGATCGATAATTTATTTGACCAGTTGTGTGGTAGCACGGTGTTCTCAAAGATCGATCTTCGTTCTGGTTATCATCAGCTTAGGATCCGTGAGGCGGATATTCCGCGGACTGCGTTTAGGTCGAGACATGGACACTTTGAGTTTCTGGTAATGTCGTTTGGTCTGACCAACGCACCTTCAGCCTTCATGGATATGATGAACCGGGTGTTCAAGGATTTTCTCGATAAGTTCGTTGTGGTCTTCATTGATGACGTGTTAGTTTATTCACGCAGTGCTGAGGAGCATGAGCAGCATTTGCGTTTGGTCCTATCGGAGTTGAGGAGCCACAAGTTATTCGCCAAATTGAGCAAGTGCGAGTTTTGGTTGCCTCAAGTTTCTTTTCTAGGCCACGTGGTGAACAAGGAGGGGATCTCGGTCGATCCAGAAAAGATTGCAGCAGTGATGGATTGGAGTAGACCGAGTTTGCCTAAAAAGATCAGGAGTTTCTTAGGGTTGGCTGGTTATTACAGGAGATTTGTGGAGGGTTTCTCTTCCCTAGCCGCACCTTTGACCAAGCTGACTCAGAAGAATGTGGCTTTTGTTTGGAGTGAGAAGTGTGAAGAAGCTTTTCTAGAGCTAAAGGAGAGATTGTGCACTGCTCCCGTTCTGACCCTGCCTACCGAGGGAGTAGATTATGATGTTTATGTGGATGCTTTGCTTGTAGGTCTGGGATGCGTATTAATGCAAGATGGAAAAGTAATTGCCTATGGGTCAATGCAACTGAAGACTCACGAGAAGAATTATCCCACGCATGACCTCGTATTTGCAGCAGTTATTTATGCTTTGAAGTTGTGGAGGCACCTACTTTATGGAGCTCAATGCAAGATCTTCACTGACCATAAGAGCCTAAAGTACGTGTTCACGCAGAAGGAGTTGAATCTGCGTCAGCGGAGGTGGCTGGAGTATGTGGCTGATTATGATGTAGAAATCCAGTATCATCCGGGAAAGGCCAACGTGGTGGCCGACGCCCTGAGCCGAAAGACGGGAAAGATCTTTAACCTCACCGCCGATCGTTTAGTGGAGGAGTTCCTCCTTATGGATATATCAGTGGGATGCTGTAGTTTGCAGAGTAGTTTGTCAGTGGCAGAGCCGTCCTGGATTTCTTTGACTAGGCTGCACCAGAAGGACGATCCTGATCTTATGCACCTTTTCACCAGGACTGAGAAGGGAGAGTTGCCCGATTTTGCTATCGATGATGCGGGTACTTTGAAGTACCGCGATAGGTTTTGCGTTCCCGCTGTCGGGGATATTAGGAGGATGATTTGCAGTGAGGCTCATGGTTCCAGCGTTTCCTACCATCCAGGGTCTACGAAGATGTACCGTGACTTAAGACAAATTGCCTGGTGGTATGGCATGAAAGGAGATATAGCCCGATTTGTTGCTGAATGTCACACTTGCAAGCGTGTGAAGGCCGATCATGGAAGGCCTGGTGGTAAGTTGTCTCCGCTAGAGATCCCGACTTGGAAGTGGGAGAGTATATCTATGGATTTCATTACGGGTTTACCAAAATCCCCGAGAGGATTTGATTCGGTTTGGTTTGTAGTAGATAGATTGACGAAGTGCGCTCACTTCGTGCCTTATAAGATTGATTACCCGATGAAGAAGATAGCGGAGTTATACATGAATGAAGTCATCCGACTCCACGGTGTGCCGGATAGCATCATTTCTGATCGAGACTCCCAGTTCACTTCTCGTTTTTGGCAGAGTCTGCAGGAGGGTTTGGGTATGGATCTGAGGTATTTTACTGCCTACCACCCGCAGACCAATGGGCAGACGGAGAGGGTGAACCAAATTGTTGAGGATATGATCCGGTGCTATATTTTAGACCACGGTGGAGCGTGGGATGAGCGATTGCGACTCATGGAATTTGCCTACAACAACAGTTATCAGGAAAGTTTGCAGATGGCTCCATTCAAAGCCTTGTATGGGAGGCGTTGTAGGACTCCGTTGTTTTGGGCTGAGGCTGGTGAGAGGCCTTTGTTGGGTCCCGATGCGCTTGAGGAAATGGAAGTCGCTGTGAAGCGTATTCGGGAGAAGCTTCGTATAGCCCAGGAGAGATATGAAAAGAACGCCAATCGGCGTAGATCTGCTTTGGAGTTTTCCATCGGGGACCTTGTATTCCTCAAAGTTTCCCTAACGGTAGGTGTTAAGAGATTCGGTAAGAATCGGAAGTTAGACCCAAGGTATGTGGGCCCGTTTGAGATTTTGGAACGGGTTGGCGTGTCAGTATATAGATTGGATTTGCCATCGAACTTCCCAGGTGTGCATAATGTTTTTCATGTTAGCCAATTGCGGAAGTGTGTTCGCAGCAGTGGGCAGCTCTTAGATGTTGTGCCCCAGTTGGAGCCCAACCTCTCTTTTGTTGAGGTGCCGGTTCGTATTTTGGTTACTCAGGAGCGTGTGCTGCGAAAGAAGTCCATACCGATGGTTAAGGTTCTATGGAAGAATCAGGATTTGGAAAGCGCGACTTGGGAGTTAGAGTCGGCTATGAGGAGGGCTTACTCTCACCTGTTTCGTTGATTTAATCGGTATGTTTTCCTTCTTGTAACTCCTATTAGTTGTTTCTCCTTCTTTAATAGGAGTGTTGTGCGTAAAGTTTCGGGACGAAACTTTCTTTTAGGGGGGGTGACTGTAACGCCCCCGATTTTCCTGCGTTCATTTGAATTCTCGTTGGCGTTACGATGACGCGTTTCCGTGGCTTGTGCCATGTGTGGAGTATGGTTTAGCTCCTTTGAACTGAGTGCCCTGTTTGGTAGCCTGTTGGCGAGATCTCCCTAACAAGCCGAGTCGTTTTGGGTGACCCGGTGTGGCCTCTCGGGGGGATGTTTGTGTTTGGCTTTGTTTGGGTATAACTCGAGTTCTGTTCGTCGAAAGTTAATTTCGACTTCGCCGTTGTGTTCGTAGCGTGGGTATTTAGCTACGGTGCGAATTTCGTCGAATTCCGAGGTGATTCGGTTTTCGTGTCGTTTGGTGTGTTATTAGTATTTGTGATCAATTAATTAAATTGATTTGGCTTGTTCTGTAGCCCTTCGGTTTTGACCGATTAATAAATTCTGCGGGAGAATTTATTTGGGCAGTTATTGCCTCGTCTTGGTGGCAGCCATATTTTTGGCTTATACCTATTTTCGTATTTACTTAATGAAATTAAGTAATTAGGCGTTTTAGGGTTCGGTTATGGATGAACCGGTGTTTAGCTTTTCGTATAAAAGCTCTGTTTAAGAAGTGACGGCCCACTTCTTCTTCTTCTTTTCCTGAGAGAGAAGTCGTCGCTGCCTTTTTCGCGGAAATCAGAGGAGAAAACCGCCCGTCCTGTACCTCCTTCGGTCGGCGATTCCAGGCTTGTTCGTGGACGGAATTCGATTCCGAAAACGGCGTTGTCTTGATCTCTCCGAGATCTTTGTTTCGACGGTAAGATATTTGATTTTCGTGGAGTTTTGATGAGATTTGGGTTTTCGGTTTTGGAGTTTTCCGCCATTAATGGCCGTGAGATTAATTCTAGGTGCTGCGGCTGTTTGTTCCGTGTGAAGAGGAGGAGAGCCACCCAGGCTTCGCTGAAAGTTGAGGCAAGTGGTATTCTTGCCCTTGCCAAGTTTCTTTTGATTATTTTTGCTGAAATTGAAATTTCTGTTAGCCCAGGTTAGAGGCCTTGTGTTCTCATATTTATTGCTATCTATAGGAATTAGTTCTTCCTATTGACCCCCCCTACTTGTGCTGATGGAACCCAACTTTGCCGGCGTAATGCCGTTTATCTTTGTTCAGATTTGCTCTGGTTTGGGTGTAGCCGAGAGGGAGTATTAGGAGGGGAGGGGGGTGATTTTCCAGAAGTTAGTAAGTGTTTTACTCGAGTATTGGAGTATGTTACTCGTGGGGTAGAAGTGGATTACTCGGGTATTAGTTCTGGATTACTTGAGTAGGTGGTAGATACTCGAGTGGTGGCTTTGAGATACTCGAGTAGTGGGTTAAGATACTCGAGTATTAGCCTTGGCTTACTCGAGTAGAAGGTAACTACTCGAGTAGGGGTTTTGGTATACTCGAGTAGTAGGTAACTACTCGAGTAGGGGATCTGAGTTACTCGAGTAGTGGTTTCGAGATACTCGAGTAGGTGCTTTGGCTTACTGGAGTAGAAGGTAACTACTCGAGTAGGGGTTTCGGTTTACTCGAGTAGTAGGTAACTACTCGAGTAGGGGACTTGAGTTACTCGAGTAGTAGATAACTACTCGAGTAGGGGCTTGGGGTTACTCGAGTAGTGGACTCGGGATACTCGAGTAAGTGGTTTGGTTTACTCGAGTAGTAGCCGTCTACTCGAGTGCAGGTTTGTAGATACGCGAGTAGTGGTTTTAGCATACTCGAGTAGTAGGCAACTACCCGAGTAGCGGGTTGGGGTACTCGAGTAGTTGGTAACTACTCGAGTGCTGGTTATGTTCGTATACTCGAGTAGTGGGCGACTACTCGAGTAGAGGGTTGAGGTACTCGAGTAGTCGGCAACTACTCGAGTAGAGGGATGAGGTACACGAGTAGTTGGTAACTACTCGAGTTCTGGAAATTCCCTGCCTTTTCTTCTATCTTAGAATCATTCGACTATCGTCGACCTCCGGTCGACAATCGTCGAGCTCCGTTTTACCTTAGTGGGATTGTGGTTAGAGTTTGGTTCTGGCATTAAGTGAGGTTAGCTCACTCAACGCCAAGGTTTAGGTAGGCACTGAGTAGGTCTCACTCAGCGCCTTGTCGTGTTGATTCTTTTCAACACTCTTCCTTTACCTTGCTTTTCGTTCCCGAGTGGTTTTCTTGTTATATTTCTGGTATTTCCTTGTCGGCCGTTTTCTTTACCACCTTAAAGGCCGAATCGTGGGTCGTGGTTAGTAGTGGTGGTTTATTGCTCTTCAAGAGGGTGGAGTTGTGTGATATAGCCAAGGCCACTCTTGTTTTTCTTGCTCCGGGTACGGGCTGGGCATGTGTGGGTGGAAGGTCCCTTGTGCTTTCACGTATAGACCCTTGAGCTTGCTGACTTGGACATGGTGGATTGGGGGACTGCGTTTGCCTTCGATCCGGTTCCTCCTTGTTTGTTTTTGCTACTACCACCTCCCACAACTTAGGGTGTTAGAAGTTTCTTCCTTGGTAGTTTGCAGCACTTTTGGCTCTTGGTAGCCTAGTAGGCCCGGCAGGATGTTGTTCCTGAGTGGGGTCGTTGCTGTTTCCTTTGCTCGTTGTGCTTTTCTGTTGTCCTGTTTTGGACAGTTGTGGCTCTTTCTACTGCATGTTTTCAGTTACTTCTTCCTTTTGGTTAACTCTTGCATGCAGTTGTTTTTACCTTGTTGCTTGCTGAGGTATTCTGTTTTCTTTTGGAATGCCTCAGGTTCTGAGTTGTAGCCGGTCTGGCGGGTAGCTGAGGCAGTGGTGTTGCTGGTGGACTCCCGGACTTTGGAGTTCCGTTTACCTTGTTAGTGAGATTGTTTTTTTTAGTACTTTCTTACAGATATACATATGTGTCAGTGGGTTCGTGTCAGGTTGTTGGCGCCCACTGGTAGTTGTTTCCCTTGTGCTAGATATATTACTTATGTTGCTACCATTTTTTGGAGATAGTCTACTTGCTCTGAGAAGGTTTTATGCTAGGTTGCTAGTTACTTTTAACCTATAAATATTTTATAAATGAAGCTCCTGATCAGCATGTTTTATAAGCTTAATCACTATTTTTCCAAATCACGTATGAAAACCGTTTTCTTATATATTATCTAAATAAAATGTAGTGTCTTGCATAGCATGAGTGGTTCTCTTGGGACCCTTATGCGCTCTTTAGGGTGTAAAACCTAATTAAAGTATTTTTCTTTCCGCAACGTATAAATATAGTTTTTTTTTTGTGGACTAGGTGATCCACTGAGCCGAGGGATATAGTCTCTAAAATATAACTGATTTTCTATTCATAAAACACAGGATTTTCTTGCATAAAGTTTGTAGTTGGTTTTGCCTGAGCGTCAGCGGTTATCCCCTGCCTGACGTGGCATCATGACACGTGTTTTCTCATACTCTGATAATTCTTATATTTGGAGAAAATGCGGGTTGTGACAGAGGGGGTGGCGAGTCGGCCCTGTCCGAACCTTTCCCTTCCCCTCCAGTCATCGAGCTTGCTGAAGATTTTCTTTGCTTACCTCGCTCCACGCTCACCGCACCATAATGTTGAAACTAAAAACTCAACCTCGATGGAGTTCACCCTTGGAGAAGGGGTGATCACACACTTACTACTCTATCGTGATCCGAACAACAAAAGGGAAAAGGTTAGGACACATACCCAAGGGCTCGGTGTGGAGAACCCACCACACACCCGTAACATCACAGAGAGCTTCCCCTTCTTTAACAAAATATCGGGCTAAGGAACCTCAGAAAAGAAGTAATAGATTGGGAGACAAGTGAGCATGCCTTTTGAGGTATCCCCTTGGGTCTATTTGTATATTTCTGAAAATGACTTGCAAATAACCAACCTCCGCTGGTCTGGAATTACTGAAAACACCCTGGGGTGGCCTGTTAATAGCCAAACTCCGCTGTCCTGAATAGCTAAATGCAGACCTCTAAGGGCATCCAGGTAATTTGCCTCTGGGCCCTGTTGGGCGAGTGATCGGTGAGAGCGTCACTCAGCTAAAGGGGGCGAGTGTCGGGAGCTCAACGCACTCGCCGCATTAAAGACCCCTGAAGGGTGAATGCCTGGCTGGGCGACAACTCACCTAGCTTTGCAAGAGCTGATCTCGCATGCGCGCCTGCACGCGAGATATTCAGGCGAATGCTGGGTGAGGATGGCACTCACCGAAGGGCCAAATCATTCCTCTTCCCTTCGTGTTATGCGAGTGCCTCTCTTCAGGCTCTGGACGGGTACTGGCCACTCGCCAACCCGATGGGCCCACTCATCGAATATGGGGTTGTAAACTCGCGCCGCCGAGCAGGAGGAGAGAAACAAGATGTTGGAGGAGCAGAACAAAGTCCTCCAGGGATAGGTCACTTGCCTAACTAACATCATCCTCCTCCCCTCTAGCGATGAGCTGGGCATCCCAGTCCAGAGGCCAAACATCTTCACTAAGGCCGAGGTAAACTATTGGCTCGTCTGTATTTTGTTTAATCTTATATGTAGAGTATCACATGTTATGTAATGCATGAACTTCCTTACTGTGTCCAAATTTCGAGAAGAAATTTATTGTAAGGAGGGGAGGATTGTAACATCCCAAAAACCATAAGTCCCAAAATAGGGTCAGGCTGGGTGACACGGCCTGGGACACGGACGTGTCTAATGGCGTGTCCAGTGCATACAGCCTTGGACACGGGCGTGTCCCAGGGCATGTCCTTTACGGTGGCCGTCGAGTCGAATTCTCGAAATAGAACGGTCGATGATCGTCGAGAGGCGACACGTCCTGGGACACGGGCGTGTCCTGTTCGGGTTAATAATCGGGTAGCGTTGAGTGGCGAGCACGACCAGTGACACGGGCGTGTCACAGGGCGTGTTTGGTACACGGCTAAGGACACGGGCGTATGCCTTAGACGTGTTCTTCTTGGGTGATCTGGTCCTCTGTTGAAGGAGTGACACGGCCAGTCATACGGCCGTGTGCTTTCTGACACAGGCGTGTCAGGTGTTTGACACGGCCGTGTCTAAGCCCGTGTTCTTGTTTGACTTGAGTCGGTTATACGCCGCTTTAGGAACATGGCCTATGACACGGGCGTGTCACAACCCGTGTTAGGCCCAGGAAAATCAATTTAAGGGCTGATCTGAGCCGTTCATTTTCTTTGACCAAGATTTAATGTTCTTGGCTCTTCCCTGGGGTGATATGGCCGGACTTGAGGAGGATAAAGCACATTGAGTTATGTCATTTTCTTTCTTAAGTAAAGAGAGAGAGGAGAGCAAGAGGAGGAAGAAGAAGAGGATTCCGGCCACTGGTGGCGCTACGGTGGTTTAAATCGCGAGCCGAGTTAGGATTTGCGAAGGCAAGGCTACTACGAGAACTTTCATCCGTTTACTTTTCTCCCCATGGCTCCGAAGCGTCTTCCAAGGGTAACGATTTCCTTCTTGGACAAGTGAAGTCCTTCTTTCCTTCATTTGCATAGGAATCCTCCACAAAAAGGTACATGGCGAAGTGATTCCCTTAGGATTGGTGGTTCATCCCTTGCTATTTTGCATTACAACCGGAAGTGTGAGTACGGTTAGGCATGCTGTGTGAAGCCCATCTAGACATCTTGGTCTGGATTGATGGTGCTTGTTTGCACATCGGAGAAGACTCCGTGTTTATAACTTGTGTGCATGAAATCTGTGGTCGATGCTTGTGGCTTGGTGCCGCAGGAAGTACTGGAGGAAGTCCAGGAAATTATGAGAGTTGGGTTCAACTCTTGTGGTCGTGAGCGCCATGTGGTATGAAGTTGAGCCGTGGGGCTGCAACTGCGAAAAAGGACTTAGTGCCGAACAGGAAAGGTGAAACCGACCCGCGCCTATAAGTTGACCATGAGTACTTCAGTAATCCTTTGTGGCAAGGCGATTTGAGCAACGGGGGGTGGCTGATCTGTACTTGCGTTATGCCAGCTGTACAAGAGAGCATCAAGGCATTGGGCTTTCGTCAGGGACATAATGAGAGTCTTTGCCCTGCGCGCCTTAAAGACTAGGAATGCTCATAATGAACCGTCATGTTTGGGACCTCTGAACGGTGGTGGGATCCAGTATTACAATTTTTTTATTAGCTTCTTGGTCGATCTCTTCTGAATTCGCGGACAAATTGTTTTGAGGGGTGGCGAGCCCGTATAAGTGTTGCCGTTATAACACATAAATTGAACTCAAGAATGTCCACTTAGAAATATAAATACACTTGTTTTGTTGAACCTGTGTGTTCATTTTTGTATGTCTGCCATTTGTTTAGTCGCTAAATTGTGTTTCTACATATATAGGTGACTAGAAGTGTTGCGGGTCAGTCGGAACCTCACTGTTTTTTTGAAAGTGCGGCACCGGCTGAGGATCCCACACCTCCTCCATCTGCGAGAACTGTCTGTTTGATTACGGAGACAGTGATTGCAAATATGAATGCTCAGCAGGCTTGGTAGGCTCGGCTTCAAGTGGTGCCATGCCATACTGAGATAAGGCAAGAACTAGTGGAAGCTATAGTTTATCCGCGGGCGGCAGATCAACAATTTAAGCTGTTCATGAGCTTAAATCCTCCTCAATTTACTGGGGTGGGTTCCCCAGCCCAAGCGGAGGATTGGCTCTCAAGTATTAAGAGACTCTTGATAGCTATCAGAGTAGAGGAGGAACAGAAAGTCACACTAACCACTTTCCTGCTTGAGGGAGAGGCTCGGTTGTGGTGGGACTAGGTAGAACGACATCACTTGGCGGGCAGGCATTTGACGGGAGTCTCGATTGAAGAGTTCTCTCGATTGTTTTAAGAAAAATATCTCCCGATGCAGCAAAGAATTTCCAAGGAGTTGGAGTTCCAACGTTTAACTCAAGGGGAGCATAGTGTGGATGACTATCTGTATGAGCTTACACATTTGGGACGGTATGCGGGCAATATCTTCGCCGAAGAGGAGCGTAAAACAAGTCAGTTCTATGTTGGACTACGAGATGAGCTATGGTATTTGCTCTCGAGTTCTGTGAATCAGGGATTCCAATCATTGGTCTGTACGGCTCGGTCTTTTGAAAAGGATATGAAAAGAGGGCAAGCAAAGGGGACCTTGGCTGTGACAATGCCGGAGTTCAAGCCGCCGCATCCGGAGAAGTCTCGGTACCGAAGGAGATTGAATAAGAAGTCCAAAGCTACTGGACAAGCTCCTTCGACGACTCTGACGGAGGCATCTTTGGGGTATGGATCTCGCGCTTGTTTTACGTGTGGGAAGATGGGACACTTCGCATGTGATTGCCAAGTTGGCCCTCCAAAGGGTGAAAAGAAGACGGGAGCGTCTTATGCGGAGAAAGGGAAGACTTTAGTGGAGTCTTCTGCATTGCACACGCAGCCCCTTATCTTCAACCTTGGGCAACAGGAGGGCATTAAGCAGGCCGATGTTGTCACAGGTGCGCACAGTTTTAAATTTATTGTTTGATGTGTGTTGTACTTGTTTTAATCTTGCTGTTATAGGTTTTGTCCTTATACGGGACTATCCGGCACGAGCACTGTTCAATATAGGTGCTTCACGTTCGTTTCTGTCGGAAGATTTCATCTTGCGAATCGGGGTGCCTATACGGACCGCGACAGACAGTCTGAAGGTGTTGCTACCTAACGGATGTTTGATGTGCGCGGATAAGTCTTGTTGTGTTGAGGTCAAGATATGGAGTCGGGATTTCATGGTGCAAACATTAGTATTGTCGATATCAGAGTATGGACTGGCTTTCAGAGCAGCATGCTTGTATAGATTGCACTTCAAAATAAGTTACACTGGGGAAAAATACCGAACAAGAGGCCACGTTCAGTGGTATGCGAGGAACAAGTCAGGTATTGATATCTGCTCTCCAAGTCATTAAGGCAGTTCGGAAGGGTGCAGAGTTATTCTTCACACTCATTGAGGCGGTGGAGCCAAAGGCTAGTGTGTGTGAGGTGCCGATTGTATTGAAATACATTGATGTGTTTCCAAAAGACCTTCCGGGGTTACCACCCAAAAGGGAAATTGACTTCTCTATCGAGCTGTTGTCAGGTGCTAAACCTGTGGCCCGCTCGCCTTTTCGAGTACAGCCAAAGGAGATGGCGGAACTAAAGGTTCAGTTGTAAGAATTGCTAGAGCAAGGTTATATATGCCCAAGTCAATCGCCTTGGTGCGCGCCGGTTCTCTTTGTGAAAAATAAGGACGACAGCTTACGTCTATGCATTGACTATAGAGAACAGAACAAACTAACAAAAAAGAACAAGTATCCAATTCCATGGATTGAAGACTTGTTTTATCAGTTAGTTGGCTCGACTGTATACTCCAACTTGGACTTCAAGTCAGGCTACTAGTAGTTGAGAGTTCGTGAAAGTTACATACCAAAAATAGCATTTGGAACACGCTATGGTCACTATGAGTTCACGGTAATGCCGTTTGGGCTGTCTAATGCACCATCAGTATTCATGGACCTAATGCATCGAACGTTTAGGGAATACTTGGATCTCTTTGTGATCGTCTTTATTTACAATATCCTCGTATACTCCCAATTCGAAGAAGATCATGCAAATCACTTGCGGATGGTGTTGCACACCTTGAGGAAGAATAAGCTCTACGCCAAGTTCTCTAAGTGTTAGTTTTGACTATTGTCGGTGGCTTTCCTTGGCCATGTGGTTAATGGAGAGGGCATTGCGGTGGATCCTTCTAAGATAATCGCTATTCGGGAGTGGCCTGTTCTTTCTTCAGTAGCAGAAGTCAGGAGTTTTCTTGGTCTTGCGGGCTACTACAGGCGCTTCATAGAGAATTTTTCGAGGATATCTTTGCCTCTCACAACACTGACGAGGAAGGATCAAAAGTTCCTTTGGACGCCGGAGTGCGCATGAGATTTTGAAGAGCTAAAGAGTCGTTTGACCGCGGAGCCAATCTTGACATCGCCATGTGGTCAAGACGGCTTTGAGGTCTATAGTGATGCATAAGGGAGCGGCTTAGGCTGCATTCTTTTATAATTCGGAAAAGTGATAGCTTATGGCTCATGCCAGTTGAAGGTGCACGAACAGAATTACCCCGTCCATGATTTGGAATTGGCAGCGGTGATATTTGCACTTAAACTGTGGCATCATTATCTGTATGGCCTGAAAGTGGATATATTCACGGACCATAAAAGCTTGAAATATCAGTTGGATCAAAAAGATCGTAACATGTGACAGAGAAGGTGGATGGAGTTTCTTTGTGAGTACACCTTCTAGATTCATTATACTCCCGGTAAAGGGAATGTAGTCGTGGATGCCTTGAGTCGTCGGACTCCGGCAAGGTCAAGTTGGTTCAAAGGCATGATGAAAGCCTAATTCGAGAACTAGAGGCATTAAATATTTCTTGTGTTGAAAGAATTGCCACTGCAGGTGCGTGCTTAAACTGGACGGAGGTACAATATGACCTGGAGGACAGAGTTCGGCAAGCAACAGAACTTGATGAAAGTCTACAATGCTATGCAGCAGAAAGTGAGGACTCTAGATTTTCGTTCAATGACAGTCTTTTCGGAAGGACGGTCATTTGTGTGTCCTAGAGAGGGGTAAGCTTCGTGAAGAGGTGATGTATGAAGGCCAATTAACCAAATATTTGATTCACCCCGGGAGCACGAAGATTTATAAAGATATGAAGAAGCTATTCTGGTGGCCTGGAATGAAGAAGGACATAGCACACTATGTTGCTAAGTGTCAAACATGTGCTTTGGTAAAGGCGGAATGCCAAAAACCGGGTAGTTTGCTGAAGTCGTTGTCTATCCCCGTATGGAAATTTGATGATATTTCCATGGATTTCGTGCATGGGTTGCCGAGATCACAGCATGGAAATGATGCGGTATGGGTGATTGTGGACAGGTTAACTAAGGTGTCGCACTTCATCCCGAACCGTAGGGACGATTCAGTTGACAAGTTGGCAAAAATGTACGTGGATGCTATTGTACGATTGCACGGTGTGCCCCGTAGCATCGTTAGTAATCGAGATGGGCATTTCACTTCGGGTGATTGGAGATTAGTCCCCGAACTGTTGGGTGCGAAATAACATTTCAGCACGGCCTTCCATCCTCAAATGGATGGTCATACCGAGAGGACCAACAGGACGTTGGAGGATATGCTCCGAATATGTGCGCTGGATTTCGGAAAGAATTTGGAAGATCATCTTGGTGTGGTTTAATTCGCCTACAATAACAACTACCAAGCTAGTATCCAGATGGCGCCCTTTGAGGCTTTATACGGTAGGAAATATCGTACACCTTTGGCTTGGGCGGAGACTGGCGAAACGAAGTTATACCGGAGAAAAGAATTAAATGATGCCAACTCAATTATACGATTGATACACGAAAGACTGGTGGTGGCTCAAGACATGCAAGCTAAATATTACAATGCCAAGCATCGAAACGTAGAGTTTGTGGTGGGCGATTGGGTGTACTTGAAAATAAAACCAGTCAAAGGTGTGTCTAGGATAAGGCGTCTGAAAAAGATGAGCCCGAAGTATCGGGGACCGTTTTAAGTGGTCGAGCGTATTGGTGAAGCTGCCTATCGGTTAGCACTTTCTCAAGAGCTGAGTGGTTTACATGATGTGTTCCATGTCTCGGTGTTGAGGAAAGAGATCAAGGATCCAGCTTAAGTTATTGAGAGTGACTGAGTGCCGGTTGAGTATGGGCTAACGACGAAGGTTTGACCCATTCAGATCGAGGATCGAGCCAAGAAGTAGTTGCAAAACAAGACAATAGGGATGGTCAAAGTCCGGTGGGACAATTGTGGCCGGGAAGAGCTAACATGGGAGCAGGAGCAAACCATGCAAGCTGAATTTCCCGAGTTATTTATGTAAACTGTTGGCTCGTCTGAATTTTATTGAATCTTATATGTAAAGAATCACATGTTATGTAATGCTTGCACTTCCATACTGTGTCAAAATTTCGGGACAAAATTTATTATAAGGAGGGGAGGATTGTAACACCTTAAAAATCATAAGTGCCAAAATGGGGTCAGGCTGGGTGACACGGCCTAGGACATGGGCGTGTCCCAGGGCGTATCTAGTGCACACGGCCGGGGATAAGGGCGTGTCCCAGGGCATGTCCTTTACGCTGGGCGACGAGTCGAATTCTCAAAATAGCACGGTCGATGATCGTCGAGAGGCGACGCGGCCTGGGACACGGGTGTATCCCAGGGCGTGTCCTGTTCTGGTGAATAACCGGGTAACGTTGAGTGGACAGCACGACATCTATCATGGGCGCGTCATAGGGGCGTTTTTGGGACACGGCTAAGGACACGGGCGCATGCCTTAGCTGTGTTCTTCTCAGGTGATCTGGTCCTGTATTGAAAGAGTGACACGGCCAGTCACACGGCCATGTGCTTTCTGACACAGGCATGTCAGGTGTTTGACATGGGCGTTTCTAAGCCCGTGTTCTGGTTTGACTTGAGTCAGTTATGCACCTCTTCAGGAACACGCCCTATGAAGCGGGCGTGTCACAACCCGTGTTAGGCCTAGGAAAATCAACTTAAGGGCATATCTGAGCCGTTCATTTTCTTTGACCAAGATCCAATGTTCTTGGCTCTTCCCTGGGGTGATATGGCCGGCATTGAGTAGGAGAAAGCTCATTTGAGTTGTGTCATTCTCTTTCTTAAGTTAAGAGAGAGAGGAGAGCAAGAGGAGGAAGAAGAAGAGGATTCCGGCCGCCGGTGGTGCTACGGTGGTTCAAATCGTGAGCCGAGTTCAGATTTGCGAAGGCAAGGCTACTGCGAGAACTTTCATCCGTTTACTTTTCTCCCCATGGCTCTTAAGCGTCTTCCAAGGGTAACGATTTCCTTTTTGGACAAGTGAAGTCCTTCTTTCCTGCATTTGCATAGGAATCCTCCACAAAAAGGTGCATGGTGAAGTGATTCCCTTGGGATTTGTGGTTCATCACTTGCTATTTTGCATTAGAATCGGAAGTGTGAGTACGGGTTGGCATGATGTGTGAAGCCCATATGAACATGTTGGTCTGGATTGGTGATGCTTTTTTGCACATCAGAGAAGACTCCATGTTTATTACTTGTGTGCATGAAATCTGTGGTGGATGCCTGTGGCTTGCTGCCGCAGGAAGTACTGTAGGAAGTCCAGGAAATTATGAAAGTTGGGTTCAACTCTTGTGGCCGTGAGCGCCATGTGGTATGAAGTTGAGTCGTGGGGCTGCAACTACGAAAAAGGACTTAGTGCCGAACAGGAAAGGTGAAACCGACCCGCGCCTGTAAGTTCACCATGAGTACTTCGGTATTCCTTTGTGGCAAGGCGATTTGAGCAACGGGGGGTGGCTGATCTGTACCTGTGTTATGCCAGTTGTACAAGAGAGCATCAAGGCATTGGGCTTTCGTTAGGGGCATAATGAGAGTCTTTAATTTGCGCGCCATAAAGACTAGGAATGCTCATAATGAACCGTCATTTATGGGACCTCTGAACGGTGGTGGGATCCAGTGTTTCCGGTACACCAGAATGTGCCCTGAGTGCATGGAATGTCGGGCCGTCGTGCCGGCATTTGTGATTTGTATTTCCTTAGTGTCTAAATATATATGTATGTGATGTAAAATGCTATGTAGGGAAGGAATTCCGCTGCCCCATGCCAGGGGCAGGGTCGTTATAATTGGTCAGCTGAATGCTGACCGTTGACCTATTTGCCACCGGTTGGTTGATTGGTTCTTGCAGGTGCAGGTGCTGCTGGTCAAAGCAGGACTTAGCGGGCGGAAGCCCAAGCTGCGTTGCTGCCCTCAAAGGCCTTGTTTTGTTTACTCTTATTCATGTGTGGCCGGCTTGCGTGCCGATGTTTGTAAACCTCACCTTATGTTAAGAGAAACTTGTAAAATCCATAAGGCTGTGTACCTTGTGTATTTGGTTGTATACGTTCCTATTTAGTAGAAGTGGACATTTCTGGTATGTTGAGTTCAAGTTTTCAAGCCTGAAGCTTCCGCTAGAATGCTCTGTGTTAGGGTGTGATGGTTCTTGATATTATTTAGTGACGTCTCCGCCTGTTTGTGGAATATACTGTGGGGCCCCGGCCGGACCCTCTATTATATCCTACGTGACGGGTAGAGGTGTTACAATTTGGTATTAGCTTGTTGGTCGATCTCTTACGAATTCGCGGACAAATTCTTTTGAGGGGTTGTGAGCCCGTATAAGTGCTACCGTTATAACACATAAATTGAACTCAAGAATGTCCACTTAGAAATGTAAATACACTTGTTTGTTGAACCTGTGTGTTCATTTTTGTATGTTTTCCATTTGTTTAGTCGTTAAATTGTGTTTCTACACATATAGGTGACTTGAAGTGTTGCGGGTCAGTAAGAACCTCAACATTATGTTGAAAGTGCGGCACCGGCTGAGGTGCCCACACCTCCTCCATCTGCGGAAACTGTCCGTTTGATTATGGATATAGTGATTCCAGTTATGAATGCTCAGCAGGCTGGGCAGGCTCGGCCTGTAGTGGTGCCAAGGTATGCTGAGATAAGGCAAGAATAAGTGGAAGCTGTAGTTGATCCGCGGGCAGCAGATCAACAATTGAAGCTGTTAAGGACCATCAATCCTCCTCAATTTACTGGGGTGGGTTCCCCAGCCCAAGCGGAGGATTGGCTCTCAAGGATTAAGAGACTCTTGATAGCTATCAGAGTAGAGGAGGAACAGAAAGTCACACTAACCACTTTCCTGCTTGAGGGAGAGGCTAGGTTGTGGTGGGATGAGGTAGAACTGCATCACTTGGCGGGCAGGCGTTTGACGGGTGTCTCGATTGAAGAGTTCTCTCGATTGTTTTTAGCAATCTCCCTATGCAGCAAAGAATTTCCATAGAGTTGGAGTTCCAACATTTAACTCAAGGGGATCATAGTGTGGATGAGTATCTGCATGAGTTTACACGTTTGGGACGGTATGCGGGCAATATCTTTCCAAAAGAGGAGCGTAAGACCAGTCAGTTCTATGGGGGACTATGAGATGTGCTGCGGTATTTGCTCTCGAGTTCTGTGAATCAGGGATTCCAAACATTGGTCTGTACGGCTCGGTCTTTGGAAAAGGATATGAAAAGAGGGCAAGCAAAGGGGACCTTGGCTGTGATAAAGCCAGAGTTCAAGCTGCCGCATCCGGAGAAGTCTCGGTACCAAAGGAGATGGAATAAGAAGTCCAAAGCTACTGGACAAGCTCCTTCGATGACTCCGACTGAGGCATCTTCTGGGTATGGATCTCGCGCTTGTTTTACATGTGGGAAGTTGGGACACTTCACACGTGATTGCAAAGTTGGACCTCAGAAGGGTGAAAAGAAGACGGGAGCGTCTTATGCAGAGAAAGTGAAGACTGTAGTGGAGTCTTCTGCATCGCACGCAAAGCCCCGGGTCTTCAACCTTGGGCAACAGGAGGCCATTAAGCAGGCCGATGTCATCACAGGTGCGCACAGTTTTAAATTTATTGTATGCTATGTGTTGTACTTTTTTTAATCTTACTGTTATAGGTTTTGTCCTTATACGGGACTATCCGACACGAGCACTGTTCGATACAGGTGCTTCACATTCGTTTCTGTCGGAAGATTTCATCTTCCGAATCGGGATGCCTATACGGACCACGACAGACAGTCTGAAGGTGTTGCTACATAACAGATGTTTGATGTGTGCGAATAAGTCTTGTTGTGTTGAGGTCAAGATAGGGAGTCGGGATTTCAAGGTGGAAACATTAGTATTGCTGATATAAGAGTTTGATATAATCTTTGGTATGGACTAGCTTTCAGAGCAGCATGCTTGTATAGATTGCACTTCAAAAGAGGTTACACTTGGGAAAAATACCGAACAAGAGGCCAAGTTCAGTGGTATGCGAGGGATGAGTCGGGTATATATATCTGCTCTCCAAGTCGTTAAGGAAGTTTGGATGGGTGTGGAGTTTTTCTTCACACTCATTGAGGCTGTGGAGCCGAAGGCCAGTGTGTGTGAGGTGCCGATTGTATCGAAATACGTTGATGTGTTTCCAAAAGACCTTCCGGGGTTACCACCCCAAAGGGAAATTGACTTCTCTATCGAGCGGGTGCCAGGTGCTAAACCTGTGGCCCGCTCTCCTTATCGAGTAGCGCCAAAAGAGATGGCAGAACTAAAAGTTCAGTTGCAAGAATTGCTAGAGCAAGGTTAATACGCCCATGTCAATCGCCTTGGTGTGCGCTGGTTCTCTTTGTGAAAAAGAAGGAAGGCAGCTTACGTCTATGCATTGACTATAGAGAACTGAACAAACTAACAAAAAAGAACAAGTATCCAATTCCATGGATTGAAGACTTGTTTGATTACTTAGTTGGCTCGTCTGTATACTCCAAGTTGGACTTGAAGTCAGGCTACTATCAGTTGAGAGTTCGTGAAAGTGACATACCCAAAATAGCGTTTGGAACACGCTATGGTCACTATGAGTTCACGGTAATGTCGTTTGGGCTGTCTAATGCGCCATCGGTATTCATGGACTTGATGCATCGAATGTTTAGGAAATACTTGGATCTCTTTGTGATCATCTTTATTTACGATATCCTCGTATAATCCCAATCCGAAGAAGATCATGCAAATCACTTGCGGATGGTGTTGTACACCCTGAGGAAGAATAAGCTCTACGCCAAGTTCTCTAAGTGTGAGTTTTGACTGTCGTCGGTGGCTTTCCTTGTCCATGTAGTTAGTGGAGAGGGCATTGCGGTGGATCCTTCTAAGATAATACTATTTGGGAGTGGCCTGTTCTTTATTCAGTAGCAGAAGTCAAGAGTTTTCTTGGGCATGCGGGCTACTACAGGAGCTTCGGAGAGAATTTCTCGAGGATTACTTTGCCTCTCACCACACTAACGAGGAAGGATCAGAAGTTCATTTGGACGTCGGAGTGCGCATGAGCTTTTGATGAGCTAAAGAGTCGTTTGACCGCGACGCCAATCTTGACATCGCCATGTGGTAAAGAAGGCTTTGAGGTCTATAGTGATGCATCAAGGAGCGACTTAGGTTGCGTTCATTTACAATTCAGAAATATGATAGTTTATGGCTCACTCCAGTTGAAGGTGCACGAACGGAATTACCCCGTTTATGATTTGGAATTAGCGGCGGTCATATTTGCACTTAAACTATGGCGCCAATATCTGTATGGCCTGAAAGTGGATATATTCACTTACCATAAGAGCCTGAAATATCTGTTAGATCAAAAAGATCTTAACATGCGACAGAGAAGGTGGATTGGGCTTCTTGGTGACTACACCTTCCAAATTCATTATACTCCCGGTAAAGGGAATGTAGTAGTGGATGCCTTGAGTCGTCGGACTCCGGCAAGGGCAAGTTGGCTTCTAAGGCATGATGAAAGCCTAATTCGAGAACTGGAGGCATTAAATATTTATTGTGTCAAAGAAATTCCACTGCAGGTGCGTGGTTAAACTGGACGGTGGTACAGTGTGACCTGGAGGACAGAGTTCGGCAAGCAACAAAACTTGATGAAAGTCTACAACGCTATGCAGCGGAAAGTGAGGACTCTAGATTTTCGTTAAATGACAGTCTTTTTGGAAGGACGGTCGTTTGTGTGTCCATGATAGGGGTAAGCTTCGTGAAGAGGTAATGTATGAAGGCCACTTCACCAAATATTTGATTCACCCCGGGAGCATGAAGATGTATAAAGATATGAAGAAGATGTTCTTGTGGCCTGGAATGAAGAAGGACAGAGCACACTATGTTGCTAAGTGTAAAACATGTGCTTTGGTAAAGGTGGAATGCCAAAAACTGGGTGGTTTGCTGAAGTCGTTCCCTATCATCCATGGATTTCGTGCATTGGTTGCCGAGATCACAGCGTGGAAATGATGCAGTATGGGTGATTGTGGACAGGTTAACAAAGGTGTCGCATATCATCCCGAACCGTAGGGACAATTCAGTTGAGAAGTTGGCAAAAATATACGTGGATGCTATTGTACGATTGCACGGTGTGCCCCGTACCATCGTTAGTGATCGAGATGGGCATTTCACTTCGGGTGATTGGAGATTAGTCCCTGAACTATTGGGTGCAAAATTACATTTCAGCACGGCCTTCCATCCTCAAACGGATGTTAAGACCGAGAGGACCAACAGGACGTTGGAGGATATGCTCCGAATATGTGCGCTGGATTTCAGAAAGAATTGGGAAGATCATCTCAGTGTGGTTTAATTCGTCTACAATAACAACTACCAAGCTAGTATCCAGATGGAGCCCTTTGAGGCTTTATACGGTAGGAAATGTCGTACACTTTTGTCTTGGGCGGAGGCTGGCCAAACAAAGTTGTACTGGCAAAAAGAATTAGATGATGCCAACTCAATTATACGGTTGATACATGAAAGAATGGTGGTGTCTCAAGACAGGAAAGCTAAATATTACAATGCCAAGCACCGAAACGTGGAGTTTGCGGTGGGCGATTGGGTGTACTTGAAAATCAAACCATTCAAAGGTGTGTCTAGGATAAGGCGTCTGAAAATGTTGTGCCCGAGGTATCTGGGACCGTTTGAAGTGGTCGAGCGTATTGATGAAGCTGCCTATCGGTTAGCACTTTCGCAAGAGCTGAGTGGTTTACATGATGTGTTTCATGTCTCGGTGTTGCGGAAAGTGGTCAAGGATCCAGCTCAAGTAATTGAGAGTGGCCGAGTGCCGGTTGAGTATGGGCTAACGATAAAGGTTAGACCCATTCAGATCGAGGATCGAGCCAAGAAGCAGTTGCAAAACAAGACAATCGGGATGGTCCAAATTTAGTGGAACAATTATGGCCGAGAAGAGCTAACATGGGAGCGGAAGCAGACCATGCAAGCTGAATTTCCCGAGTTATTTATGTAAACTGTTGGCTCGCCTGTATTTTGTTTAATCTTATATGTAAAGTATCACATGTTATGTAATGCTTGCACTTCCTTACTGTGTCCAAATTTCGGGACAAAATTTATTGTAAGGAGGGGAGGATTGTAACACCCCAAAAACCCTAAGTCCCAAAATGGGGTTAGGCTGGGTGACACGGCCTTGGACACGGGCGTGTCCCAGGACATGTCCAGTGCACACGGCCTGGAACACGGGCGTGTCCTAGGGAATGTCCTTTACGGTGGGCGTCGAGTAGAATTATCGAAATAGCACAGTCGATGATCGTCGAGAGGCGACACGGCCTGGGACACCGACGTGTCCCAGGGCTTGTCTTGCTCAGGTGAATTATTGGGTAGCGTTGAGTGGAGAGCACGGCCTGTGACACGGGCGTGTCACAGGGGCGTGTTTTGCACACAGCTAAGGGCACGGGTGTGTGCCTTAGACGTGTTCTTCTCGGGTGATCTGGTCCAGTGTTGAAGGAGTGACACGGCCAGTCACACGACCATGCACTTTCTAACACGGGCGTGTTAGGTGTTTGACACATGCTTGTCAAAGCCCGTGTTCTGGTTTGACTTGAGTCGGTTATGCACCACTTCAGGAACACGGTGTAACGACCCCATCCGTTAAATGACGTATAGTAGAAGGTCCGGTCGGGGCCCCACACTATATGCCATAAACAGACGGTGAGGTCACAGGATAATACCAAACCAAACACGAATCCTACCTCAGAGCATTCTAGCGGAAGCTTTCAGTGATAATTTGAACTCTAACCAGGAATGTCCAATATATAAACCACCTTTATATATAAATATCGGAATGTACACAAATATAGAGTTTGGCCTTAAGGCCTTACAGTTCCTCTTTTCACAACGTATGGTTTACAAACCTCGGCGCGCAGGCCGGCCATACATGAGTAAAAGCAAATAAGCAAAAACATTCGCTTAGCCTTCAAGGGCTAGCCGCAGCAGCAGCAGCAACAGCAGTCGGGCTTCAGCCCTTCACTTACCACTTGGCTCTCCAGCACCTGCATGGGAACAATCCACCCAACCGGTGGCAAACAATGCAACGGTCAGCATTCAGCTGACCCAATTATAACAATCCTACCCCTTTCTCGGGGCATGAGCATTCTTTCCCTGCAAAGCATGGCATCATCAAATAGCAACTATGTGCGCGCAGGCACATTCAAGCCATCACAACTATCGGCCACACGGCCCGACAGTCCGTTCACTCAGGGCACATTCTTGGTGTACCGGAATACCAGGGTCAACACCACCGTCTACACGGTATTTGAGCATTCTAGTCTTTCCGGCGCGCGGGCCTAAGACTCTCATTAGGCGCTCCAACAAAACCTATAACCAGGCTTCCAAGTCGGACGGACCTAACGCAGGTACGGATCAGCCACCCCCCGTTGCTCAAGTCGCTGTGCCACCTCGAATACGGAAGTATCCATGGCTATTTATAGGCGCGGGTCGGTTTCACCTTTCCTGTTCGGCAATCTGCCTTTTCATCAAGTTGCAGCCCAACGGCTCAACCGCTCATAAAGTGGCAACGCACGGCCACAAGAGTTGCATCTAACCCTCTTCATTTCCTGGACATCATCCAGTACTTCCTGCTGCACCAAGCAACAGGTAGGCACAAGGCAACACAAGCCATAATCACGGAGCCTTCTCCGATATGCAAACAAGCATCACCAATCCAGACCATGTCCAGATGGGCTTCACACAGCATGCCTAGAGCCGTACTCCAATTCCGGCCTCTAACAAGGGGGACTTCACATATCTACCCCAAGGGGCACCACAACCCACCACATACTCGCGGGGAAGGGTTTTCCCTATGCAATGCAGAAAAGAAGGACTTCACATGTCCAAGGAGGGAGATCGTTACCCTTGTCGATCTCTTCGGAGCCATCGAAAACTAGCCGGTGAGAAAGAACCGCAGCAGCCTTGCCTTCACAATGCCGGCTTCGGATCACGAATCGGACCACGGGAACTTTGCCGGTGGCTTGATCTCCTCCTCCTTCTTCTTCCTCCTCTCTCTTTCTCTCTTCCTTAAGCACATGAAGAATGAATCTTCATCAGCCTTCACGAATTAAATCCAGCCAGGAAACCACCTGAGCCCTTGGATCAAAAGAGAGAAATCTGAATGGCCACAATTTGCCACAAAAACCCAATTTTTGGCTGACACGGCCTGTGACACGCCCGTGTCACAGGCCGTGTACCCTTAAGCGGTACACTCGGTATTCGTACCGACTGAGACTTACCAGAACACGGGCATCGACACGCCCGTATCGAACCTGACACGCCCGTGTCATTTCTGAGACACGCCCGTGTCACCCCCGCCTCATCGAGCTGCAAGCAGTACACGGGTCGGAACACGGCATCGGACACGCCCGTGTCCAACCTGACATGCCCGTGTTCAAGGCTTGGTTCAAGGCCGTGTAATCATCTAACTCGGGCCACATTTTTATTTGCGCGACACGCCCTGGGACACGCCCGTGTCCCAGGCCGTGTACCCCTGACACGCCCTGGGACACGCCCGTGTCCCAGGCCGTGTAAAATGACCTGCACCTCAAACTTCATGTTGAGTCTTTTTGGGGTCTTTTTGGGGTGTTACAACCCTCCCCCCCCCCCTTAACAAAATTTCGTCCCGAAATTTGCACGGTAAGGAAACAAGAACCAGCAATGCTATAACTATGTTATAACAAAAAGTACACGGTCTACAGTTTATACAAACAACTCGGGAAATTCAGCTCGCATGGTCTGCTCTCGCTCCCATGTTAGCTCTTCACGGCCACAATTGTCCCATCGGACCTTGACCATCCCGATCACTTTGTTCCGCAACTGTTTCTCGGCTCGATCCTCGATCTGAATGGGTCTAACCCTCGTCGTTAGTCCATACTCGACCGGTACCCGATCATTCTCCACCACTTGAGCTGGATCCTGTTGGGGTTTGTCTCCACAATACCTCAGATTTGTAGGAGGTCAGATCTTGAACTAAGATGAATTAAGTTGTATTTGATGTGGTATTTGAGTTGTATGTGTGCAGGTTCTAATTGACAAGTGTAGACCAATGTCAGTCTGTAATGGGTCACCAAACACAGGACCATGCAATGTAATCTCTCATTGTGTGATCCAAGGTGTTGGCCCATGTATATCCTCTCTATTGGGATACACTTCCTTCATGCACTTGGATTGATGGACAGAAGCATTGGAGCAAATTTCCTCATAGAATTTTTCTAAGTCCCTAATACTCGAGTAACCCCTTATGATACTCGAGTATCAGGCTTAATACTCGAGTAGTTAGTAAGACATACTCGAGTAGTTAGAGATACTCGAGTAGTCAGTTAGACTTACTCGAGTAAGGTCTTAATACTCGAGTAGTCTGTGTCCCATACTCGAGTAGTTAGTGAGATACTCGAGTAATCAGTTTGGCTTACTCGAGTAGGGTCTGAATACTCGTGTAGATATATCTATACTCGAGTAGTTAAGTTAGTCACTCGAGTAAGTTCTTTTCATACTCGAGTAAGTAACTTGATACTCGAGTAAATCATGTTTGATACTCGAGTAGATCCTTTTCTTCTCTTCTCTACAAGTTCAAAGTACTGATACTCGAGTAAATACCCTGATACTCGAGTATATGTTTTCTGATACTCGAGTAAATACCCTGATACTCGAGTACGTGTTTTCTGATACTCGAGTAATTCCCTGATACTCGAGTATATGTGTTTCTGATACTCGAGTAATCCCCTGATACTCGAGTATATCCTTCTGTTACTCGAGTATATGTTTTCTGATACTCGAGTATCTAAGTTCCCATACTCGAGTATTCCTTCTCTCACTCGAGTATAGCTGTTCTCTAATTCAGAATTCTTCTAAGTTCTAATTCGTCTTAAGTATTTTGAATCTGTCAATTCTGATTGGTCCACGTGTCATCATTAATCAATATTATGACCGTTGGAACCCACCTATAAATAGGTCTTTTCAGAAATGACTTTCAAGCGTTATTACAGAAATATTCTTTTTAAGAAAGAGAAATTCCGTGAACCCTAATTTCACGCCGCCGCCATTGCCGTTCACGGAAGAAGAAGAAAAGTTTGGATCGCGACTTTCGTTTTCATCGATCTTTCCTCTAGCGATCCAGAAGAAAGAGAATCACTCGATCTTGCCGAGCCTTGAAGATTCCAGATCTACTTTCTCGATCGAGGTGGTTCTAGTTTTCAGATTCGTGGATTTCTCTCAGGTCATCTTCAACCTTTTTTTTGATCAAGCCGAAGTTCCTAAAGAAGAAGACCGTCAAAGATCCAGATCTGAGATTGATGTTTTGATTTTTATTCTCAAACCAATATTTTTGTAGGAGTTTTAATTCTCCGAGATTTGTAGGAAGTTTTGCCTTCCGAGTTTTTGTAGATCCGTTTTGGGATCGAGATTTGTAGGAACGTGGTTCCGAGGTGTAGGATTGTTTTCAATCCGAGATAGTGGAGTAGCCGAGTCTAGTGATTTGCTAGATCGGTGAGGAAAGTGGACGTACCCAAAATTGGGGAACCACTATAAATCTTTTGTCGTCTGTGATTGCTTGATTTTTGCTGTGTTAGTTTTTAATTCCGCATTTGACACGCATTTCACCTATTCACCCCCCTCTAGGTGATTTAGGCTAACAACTTAGACCTCTCAATTGGTATCAGAGGCAGGTTGATCGTTAAAAGGTTAACACCTTGATCTTATCCTTCTAAGTTGTTTCTTGAAAAGTATCAAGCATGAGTAAGACCAAGGATTTTGCTCAACTCCCTATCTGCACCAAGAACAACTTTCCTATGTGGAAGGAAAGAGTAAAGTTCTTCATGGAAGCAGTAGATCCCCGGATCTTCATGATTGTTGAAGAAGGTCCCCACATTCCTATGACTGCATCCACCATAGATCCCACCAAGCAAGTTCCCAAGAAGCTGATGGATCTAGATAAGGATGAGATTGCACTTGTCTCTCTGGACAAGAAAGCCAAAAATATTATAGCAAGTGCAGTGGATGACTCAATGCTGCAAAATCTGATTCATTGCCAGTCTGCCAAGGAGATGTGGCAATCCCTTGTGACTCTAATGGAAGGTACAGAAGAAGTGAGGGATGATCGTAGATCCCTACTGAACCAAAAGTATGAAGCCTTCAGGCAGGGTCATAAGGAAGCCATAGCTGACACTTTTGAGAACTTCTTCAAGATAGTAAATGGCCTAAGAGTTTATGGACGTGTCTTCACCAACGGGGAACTCAATGACAAATTCTTAAGATCCCTAACCAAGGAATGGGACAATAAGGTTTGTGCCATTCGGGAGTTTGGAAGGTTAGCTGAGACGGACCCGCAGAATCTGTTCGGAAAGCTTATGTCTTACGAGCTGCAAATCAACTCAAGAAAAGCTGAAGAAGAGACAAGCAGGTCTGCATCCAAGGAGAAATCTGTCGCTCTAAAGGCAGATAGCTCAAGGAAGATAAAGGCTAGCTCTCCTGCCCCAGTTCCTGAGGCTGATGAAGAAGAATCATCTGAGCCTATCTCATCTGGCTCAGAACTATCTGATGGAGAGTTCTCCCTACTCTCAAGGCAGTTCAAGAAATTCTTGAACAAGAAGAAGCAATGGAGAGGCAAGGATGCCTCATATAGAAGATCACGACATGACGGTGATCATCGGAAGAAAGGCTCAAGCAGCCATGACAGGTACAATTCTAAACAGAACAAACATATTTCAACTGACATCATTTGCTATTGTTGCAATAAGCCAGGTCACGTCATCGTCGATTTCCCTCACAAAAAGAAAGAGGGTGGAAGAAGAGAGGAAAAGAAATCCTCACACCCCAAGAAGAGGACAGAGAGAAGCCTAGTAGCCAAGAAGAGCAAAACTCTCAGCGACTCTGACTCATCTGAGTCGAGTGAAGAAGAGGAAGCTTACTTTGGGCTCATGGCTCATTCGGATGATGAACAAGTCCCCCAGTTTACTGGGGAGGTAAAATCTCACACTCCTCTCTCTGATTCTGAAAATGACAATGAGCAAGAGGGATATTCCTCTGAAGATGAATCTGAACTCATGGGACAGTATAAGGAATTACTCACCGCTTACGAGAAATGTCGTAGAATGGTGAAAAGTCAAGCCAAAGAGATCAATTCTCTACAGGCTAGTGAGAGCAACTTGAGAGAAGAAGTCAATAGGACTAACTCTCTTCAAGAGAACCTAAATGAAGCTATGGAGGAATACAATAAAGCTCTCAAGCACCTCGACCTTAAAGAGGAAATCATCAAAGAACTGGAAAAACAGCTCGAGGCTGAAAAGAAGCTTGTTGAGAGCTTCTCTAAGCCTAAGACAGTTCTTCCAATCGTTGCTGAATTCTCTGCTAAGGCCAAGGGTGCTGGTTTAGGCCACATTGGCTCTTCTAGTAAATCCTCTAGAAGAAACAAGGCCAAGAGAAAGAATAAGGCTGCCCGAAAGACTCTAGCTGAAGAAAAAGGGAAAGCTCCCTTGGAACCTGTTGTGTTCAAGAAAGTTATCTTTCCCACGAACGAACTCGATTATGAGTCCACCTACGGACACTTTTCTAGGCCAATCCCTGAGAAGCCTAAGTCAAGATACCAAGGTTGGACTCGTCCTCGTAACTTTGGCGAGAGTGTCTTCAAGGCACCTTATGAGGAGATTCAGCTTCAAAGCTATGGACCTTATGCTCATGGTCATAACTTTAAGAAGACACCAAAAGTAAAACCCATTGTAGAAAAGCCTATGAAGGAGAAGACTTCATGTAACTGCAATCATCATGAAGCCTCTTCCTCCAAAAGTAAGGCTCCTACTAGACCTTCATTCCAGAAAGTCAGGCAGGACTACCCAAGGCAAAGATACAACAGGTTCAACTGTTGGTGTTGTGGCAAAATTGGTCATTTTGCCAGTGATTGTTGGTTCAATCCTAATAATGCTGCTACCCCTAAAGTTAGCAACGTGAGAATGACCACTCATGAGGCTAATACTCGTAGGGGGAGTATTCTAACTCGAGACCAAGGACCCAAACTTGTTTGGGTTCCTAAGGCTAAATGATTGTAATTGCAGGTATGTCCAAAGGCCACCAAAATGCCAATCTGGTACTTGGACAGTGGATGTTCTCGGCATATGACCGGGACAAGGAGCCTACTACTGAACTACACCTCAGTCTGCAACGGACCAAAGGTCATCTTTGGAGGTTCAGATCGAGGAATCACTAAAGGCTATGGTATGATTTCTAACGGTAGCGTATCCTTCTCGGATGTAGCCTATGTTGAAGGATTGGAACACAATCTCATCAGCATAAGCCAACTATGCGACAAAGGATACGTGGTTGAATTTCATGCTGATAAGTGTTTGATAAAACCGGTTAACAATATGGAAACTATTTTATCAGGCACTCGAAGCAGAAATATTTTCTGTTTGAATTTTATTTGTATAGACTCTTCGACACCAGTGTGTCTTTTGGCAAAAAGTAGTGCATCTCTTGCTGACCAATGGCACAAGAGACTAGCACATATTAATTTCAAAACTATTAATAAATTATTCTCTCAAAACTTAGTGCGTGATGCACCCAAGGTCAAGTGCGTTACGGACAGTCCTTGTCACGCTTGTATCAAAGGCAAGCAAACAAGAAGTTCGTTTAAAAGCATAATAGGCAAGGATTCCAATAGAAGTTTACAGCTTCTTCATATGGACTTGTTTGGTCCACTGCAGGTTAGAAGTTTGGGAGGTAAGGAATATACGTTGGTTATTGTGGATGATTACTCGCGCTTTGCGTGGGTGTTCTTTCTGAAACACAAGTCAGATACCTTCGGTACTTTCACTAATTTTGTCAGGCAAATCCAGAATGAATACAACCGTTCCGTAGTCAAAATCAGAAGTGACAATGGAACGGAATTCAAGTCTGGAGCCATGACAGAATTTTGTGAAAGTCAAGGTATCTTTCATGAGTTTTCCTCTCCCCGCACACCACAGCAAAATGGAGTGGCTGAGAGAAGGAACAGAACACTCATAGAGGCTTGTCGGACCATGTTGAGTGATGCCTCACTTCCGGAGTATTTCTGGGCTGAAGCCGTCAACACCGCTTGTCACGTGCAAAATCGAGCACTCATCAACAAAGACCATGATAAGACTCCTTACAAACTTCTAAAAGGCAGGCAACCAACCATTTCATACTTTAGAATCTTTGGTTGTAAGTGCTTCGTACTTAACAATGGCAAGTATCACACTACAAAGTTTAGCGAGAAAAGCTTTGAAGGTATTTTTGTAGGTTATAGTAGCCATAGTAAGGCCTATAGAGTTTTCAATAGAAAAACTCTGGTTGTGGAAGAGTCGATACATCTTGTATTTGATGAGATGAGTCTGTTGCAAAGCAACTCGTCTAGTGTGCCTATTGTAGATGCAGGTACAAAGTTGAAAGAACTCAGCTTGGATGAACCTATTAAAGATAAAGATGAGACGTTCATCAAGATCCCCTCTACAACAACCTTTGGAGAGGGAGATGATCAAGATGAAGAAGACATCCCAGCTGAAGATATAACTCCAGTGGCTGAAGAGATCCCAGACGCAAGGACTTTAGAGTTCAAACACTTGAAGGATCATCCTGTTGACCAAATCATAGGAGATCCTCAGGATGGTGTCAGAACTCGTCGAGGTACAACTAACGAGAATTTACACTTAAGCTTTCTCTCACAGGTTGAACCAAAGAAATTTGAGGAAGCCAACTCCGACGCATCCTGGATTCTAGCCATGGAAGAAGAATTAAATCAGTTCAAAAGATGCAAAGTCTGGACACTTGTTCCTAGACCCAAGCATAAGAACGTCATCGGGACAAAATGGGTCTACCGGAACAAGATGGATGAAGACGGAACAATTATAAAGAATAAAGCCAGACTTGTCGCCAAGGGATATCGTCAAGAGGAAGGGATCGACTTCGACCAAACTTATGCTCCAGTAGCAAGACTGGAGGCAATCAGGTTATTTCTTGCCTACGCTGCACTGAAGGGCTTTACCGTCTATTAGATGGACGTAAAGTCCGCCTTCCTGAATGGTGACATAAAGGAAGAAGTGTATGTAGAGCAACCGCCAGGTTTTGTTGACTCAACCTTTCCTAACTATGTTTACTTATTGCAAAAAGCACTATATGGTCTTAAGCAAGCTCCTCGAGCTTGGTATGAGACGCTATCTACCTTTCTTCTTGAGAACAAGTTCACGAGAGGAAAGATAGATAAGACATTATTTCTTAGGGAAATAAAGGGCAAGATTTTGCTAGTGCAAATCTATGTCGATGACATTATTTTCGGCTCTACAGACAACAACCTCTGCAAGAAGTTTTCTAAACTTATGCAAGGGAAGTTTGAAATGAGCAGTATGGGAGAGCTGAAGTATTTCTTAGGGCTTCAAGTGAAACAATCTGAGGATAGAATTTTCATCTCTCAGACCAAGTTCACCAAAGAGCTGCTTAAGAAATTCGGAATGGAGAATGCAACCTCTATGAGGACTCCAATGGCCTCAGTTATGTCTCTGGACAAGGACGAGAAAGGGAAACCTTTTGATGAAACCAAGTACAGAAGCATAATTGGGTCCTTGCTCTACCTTACTGCAAGTAGGCCAGATATAATGTTCTCGACATGTGTATGTGCTAGATTTCAGGTGAACTCTAAGGAATCTCACTACATCGCTGCAAAGCGAATCTTGAGATACCTCAAAGGAACACCAAATCTTGGCTTATGGTACCCAAGAAGTAATGATAGTGAACTAATTGGATTTTCAGATGCAGATTTTGCAGGAAGCAAAGACGACAGGAAAAGCACCTCCGCGACTTGCCAATTCCTCGGAAGGAGACTCATTTCCTGGAGCAGTAAGAAGCAAAACTGTGTAGCCATCTCAACGGCTGAATCAGAGTACATCTCTGCAGGCAGCTGTTGTGCACAGCTGTTATGGATCAAGAATCAGTTTGAATACTACAACATGAAGTTCCAGAACATTCCACTGTTCTGTGATTCTTCCAGCGCAATTGCAATAGCCAACAACTCAGTCTCCCACAGCAGGACCAAGCACATAGGGCTTCGCTACCACTTCATCCGGGAGCATGTGGAAAATGGAGACATAGACCTTCAATATGTCTCCACAGACAGGCAAGTTGCAGATATCTTCACCAAGCCGCTGGATGAGTCCAAGTTTTCATTCTTCAAAACTGAGCTTGGACTGCTTAACAAAGAAGACCAATGATGGACTCAGAAATTTAGAAGAGGTTAGAAATGTTGGATACTCTGAGGTACATTTTTTTTTAGTGAAAATTCCTTCAAGAAATTTGAGACTCGAGAATAGTTACATTTACACGAGTGAAATAGTGAATACTCGAGTAACAAGTCAAATATACTCGAGTAATCAAATCAATACTCGTGTATGCACTCTTTATACTCGAGTATGAAAAGTCTTCAGAATTTAATACTCGTGTATTGAACTTCATATACTCGAGTAATCAGATTGATACTCGAGTATGAATTTCTTATACTCGAGTATGGAAAAATCCGTCTAGACTTAATACTCGTGTATACTCAGTACATACTCGAGTATATGTTAAGGATTACTCGTGTATGCCGTAAACTTCTCTCGTGTAATCGGATTTCTCTGGAATTTTTCAAACTCTCTATTCGCACAACGAATTTGCCGCCTCATTCGGGTATGTTTTTATGTTTAATCATTTTTAGACCTAATTAGGATTAATTATATATATATATATAAAACGAAAACGTCCATTCCACTTCCCATTCACTCGTGTATCCGCCGACCTATCGTCTTCCCGACTCTGTCTCGTCGCTCTTCCGTCGCCGCCGATTTCTCAGTTTCAGATGGCTCCTCCGTCGTCCAAGATCGGAATCGGCTCCGAACTAGTTCCAGATGGTATTGCAGACCTCTCAGATGACTTCCGCAACCTTCTCATTCTGTTCGACACCGCTGGATTGACCTACCTCCTCCAGACGCCGTGCAAGGCTATTATTCCCGCAGTGGAAGAGTTCTACAAAAACCTAAAGGTTAAACGAAATGGAAAAGTTCTAAAGACCAAGGTCAGAGGACTCAAAATCCGATTGGACAAAACCTCAATCTCTGTTTTACTCCGGCTGCCCGTCGTTGAGGAAGAGGATGAACTCACAACCGCAAATTCTGACAGAACAGCCCTATACTGTGGGGTTGATCCCGAGTGTGATACTTTCAGCAGAGCAGATTGCAATAGAGAGGGAAAATTTCTGATTGATGTTATCTCCAAGGTCATACTCTGCAAGACCTACTCCATCCGAGAAATCTCTCACAACATGTTTGAGATCATGCAAGCCATCGTCTGCAGAAAGAAGTTCCAGTTTGGCATGATGCTACTGGACAAGATTCAGGGGAGCATCAAGCAACCCAGTTTTGCAAGGATTATCTCACTCATCCTCCATGAGATAGATCCTCAGGTTTTTGACCTTTCTAAAGGTATTCCTCTCCACCATATGAAGAAGGTCTCTCTCTCCTCCATCCAGAGGTATGACCTCAAGCTTCTCAATACTGCCCAAGCTTCCAAAACTGCTGCCACTTCAGTCACTCCCAAAGCAACCAGGTTACCTGAAGACAGGATTCCATCTCCTTCTCTACATCAAACTACTGCTACCACTAGTGCAATAGTTGAGGGGGAGCCTACCTCTTCTCTACCTCAGAATCAGGTTTCTTCACAATCAGTAATTCCAGAACAAGAAGAAGTAAGAATTCCTACTCCTCCAATCTCTCCTCCTCCAGCAGATATTCAATCAGCAAATCCAGACTCAGAGATTCCAGACTCAGCAGACCTTCTGTCTACAGCTGAAGATATCAACAAATTCATTGATGAGCTCAGCTCAGATGCCCCTCTCTTCCAGAATGACTCAGCTGCAAAGTCTCCAGTTCAGTCTGAAGTCCATACTCCAGATCAGTCTCAAGCTCCTTCTCCTGCTAAGTCTCCAGTCCAATCTCCTGCCAGATCTCCTGAGAGTGAGCCAAGCAAATCAGCTCATATTCTCCTGTCTGATGATGAGGACATGTCTCCAGATCCAGTGGAGGCACCTCTGAAGAATTTGGATTTCTCCATGCCCTCCTTCCTACCTTCAGAAGAAAATGTTGACACAGTTCCATTCAAGAGAGCAGTCAGCTCAGTGGTGATCTCAGAAATCCCTCCTTGGACTGCTTCTGCTTCTACTTCTGCTCTTGCTCCTGCTGCTTCAGCTCCTGAACCAACCTCAGCTCCCTCCTCTTCAGATCTTGTAAGCAAGATTGAGCTTATGCTCAAGGAACAGAGAGATTACTTTGATGCCTCTCTGCAATCAGTAACATCCAAGGTCTCTGCTCTTGAAACAGAGATGAGCAGAGGCTTTGCTGAGATTCAAGCAAATACTGATGAACTAAAAAGGTTGTTCCAACTTGGAGGCAAAGCCATAGATCACACCATTACAAGCATAGGTGAGCTAAGAAACCAGGCAGAGACAGTAGCTCACAATCAGATCAAGCTAGATGAGAGAGCTGAAATGAATGTTGTGAAAGTATGTAATGAAGTGGGCACCTTCAAAGATGAAGCCATTGCAAAGCTAAACATAGATATCAGCAAGGGGGAGAAAGTTGTAAAAGAACAAGTGGACAAACTACATGAGCAAGCTCAAATAGTTTTAAAAGAACAAGTTGAAACTCTCTCTAAACAGGCTCAAACTACAGTGGATGGAATTGTAAAGGAAATGAAAGCAGACATTCTCTCTCAACTTCAATCTGTAAAGTTTTATACCTATGACACTGCTGTGTGGCTGCATAACATGAACTTCCCTAATGCCCAGCTCAACCCAACCATTATACCTCAGCACCTAAATCCTCTTGAAGAGCAACCCTCTGCAGATGCCCCTGTCCAAGCTACCATTCCAGAAAGTGGTGTGCCAGCCTTCTCTCCTAGACCTGAGGGTGATGTGACTGAGCCTCCTCTTAACTACTCTGACATGTGGCAAGATGATTTTCTTTCCAGTTCTCAAGGTCCATCTAAGAAGAAAAGAAAGTATGGTGAAGGTGCTTCTGCAAGTCGTTCTGAACCCAGAAGAGATCCAGCAATTGTTCACTCAGAGGTTTGGAGTCCAACCTCCAAATCCCTTATTCTTGATACCCTGAAATTAGTGACAGATCTTGGAGAAAACAGAGATCAGTTCTACAGTTATTCAGAATGGAAGGCCTATGAAGTGTCCCAGATTAAAATCAGACTCCATGACAGAAACTGGGGACACAACAACCCTGCTGCTCCTCCCAGGCCCAGGACTTATTTCCCAAAGCCTTACAGCTACCTAGAGAGGCAAGAGCTCAAAAGGGAAAGGATGCACAAGGATGCTCCATCATGAGTGGATCTGAGAAAGTGGAATTGGACTATTTTGTTTATGTGCTTTAAAAACATTTCCTCATATATATATATTTAATTCTGATTATGGCCATATTTTGTCTATCCTGTTTTAATTAGGTTTATTCTCCTTGATATGCTTTTTGTTCTTTTACTCCTAAGTAATTCACCTTAGTATAGAGAGTGCTGACATCTACAAATAGGGGGAGATTGTTGGGGTTTGTCTCCACAATACCTCAGATTTGTAGGAGGTCAGATCTTGAACTAAGATGAATTAAGTTGTATTTGATGTGGTATTTGAGTTGTATGTGTGCAGGTTCTAATTTACAAGTGTAGACCAATGTCAGTCTGTAATGGGTCACCAAACACAGGACCATGCAATGTAATCTCTCATTGTGTGATCCAAGGTGTTGGCCCATGTATAGCCTCTCTATTGGGATACACTTCCTTCATGCACTTGGATTGATGGACAGAAGCATTGGAGCAAATTTTCTCATAGAATTTTTCTAAGTCCCTAATACTCGAGTAACCCCTTATGATACTCGAGTATCAGGCTTAATACTCGAGTAGTTAGTAAGACATACTCGAGTAGTTAGAGATACTCGAGTAGTCAGTTAGACTTACTCGAGTAAGGTCTTAATACTCGAGTAGTCTGTGTCCCATACTCGAGTAGTTAGTGAGATACTCGAGTAATCAGTTTGGCTTACTCGAGTAGGGTCTGAATACTCGTGTAGATATATCTATACTCGAGTAGTTAAGTTAGTCACTCGAGTAAGTTCTTTTCATACTCGAGTAAGTAACTTGATACTCGAGTAAATCATGTTTGATACTCGAGTAGATCCTTTTCTTCTCTTCTCTGCAAGTTCAAAGTACTGATACTCGAGTAAATACCCTGATACTCGAGTATATGTTTTCTGATACTCGAGTAAATACCCTGATACTCGAGTACGTGTTTTCTGATACTCGAGTAATTCCCTGATACTCGAGAATATGTGTTTCTGATACTCGAGTAATCCCCTGATACTCGAGTATATCCTTCTGTTACTCGAGTATATGTTTTCTGATACTCGAGTATCTAAGTTCCCATACTCGAGTATTCCTTCTCTCACTCGAGTATAGCTGTTCTCTAATTCAGAATTCTTCTAAGTTCTAATTCGTCTTAAGTATTTTGAATCTGTCAATTCTGATTGGTCCACGTGTCATCATTAATCAATATTATGACCGTTGGAACCCACCTATAAATAGGTCTTTTCAGAAATGACTTTCAAGCGTTATTACAGAAATATTCTTTTTAAGAAAGAGAAATTCCGTGAACCCTAATTTCACGCCGCCGCCATTGCCATTCACGGAAGAAGAAGAAAAGTTTGGATCGCGACTTTCGTTTTCATCGATCTTTCCTCTAGCGATCCAGAAGAAAGAGAATCACTCGATCTTGCCGAGCCTTGAAGATTCCAGATCTACTTTCTCGATTGAGGTGGTTCTAGTTTTCAGATTCGTGGATTTCTCTCAGGTCATCTTCAACCTTTTTTTTGATCAAGCCGAAGTTCCTAAAGAAGAAGACCGTCAAAGATCCAGATCTGAGATTGATGTTTTGATTTTTATTCTCAAACCAATATTTTTGTTGGAGTTTTAATTCTCCGAGATTTGTAGGAAGTTTTGTCTTCCGAGTTTTTTTAGATCCGTTTTGGGATCGAGATTTGTAGGAACGTGGTTCCGAGGTGTAGGATTGTTTTCAATCCGAGATAGTGGAGTAGCCGAGTCTAGTGATTTGCTAGATCGGTGAGGAAAGTGGACGTACCCAAAATTGGGGAACCACTATAAATCTTTTGTCGTCTGTGATTGCTTGATATTTGCTGTGTTAGTTTTTAATTCCGCATTTGACACGCATTTCACCTATTCACCCCCCTCTAGGTGATTTAGGCTAACAACTTAGACCTCTCAGATCCTTCACCGCCTTCCGAAGGACTGAGATGTGAAATACATCATGTAATCCACCCAAGTCTGCTGAAAGTGCTAGTCGATAAGCAGCTTCCCCAACTCGCTCCACCACCTCAAACGGACCAAGATACCTCGGACTTAGTTTTTTCAAACGCCGAATCCTGGACACGCCTTTGAAGGGTTTGATCTTCAAATATACCCAATCACCCACCGCGAACTCCACGTTCCGATGTTTGGCATTGTAGTACTTTGCTTGACGATCTTGGGCTATCAATAGCCTCTCCCGAATAGAGCGTATGAGCGAGGTAGCTTCTTCGACTTCCTTTTTCCCACTCAGCTTAGATTCGCCTGCTTCCGCCCAAGCTAACGGTGTACGGCATTTCCGACCATATAAAGCTTCAAATGGCGCCATACCAATACTCGCTTGGTAGCTATTATTATAGGCAAATTCGACAAGAAATATATAATCTTCCCATCTCTTACCAAAGTCTAGGGCGCACATGCGGAGCATATCCTCCATCGTCCTGTTGGTTCGTTCAGTCTGGCCATCCGTTTGGGGATGAAAGGCCGTACTAAACGCTAACTTTCGATGTGAACCGCCCATCACGGTCACTAACGATGCTCCGAGGAACACCGTGCAGTCGAACAACTTGCTCCACATAAAGCTTGGCCAAGGTTTCTACTGAATCGTCTCTTCTGTTTGGAAGGAAGTGCGCTACTTTTGTCAACCGGTCCACAATCACCCAGATTGAATCATGACCACGTTGAGATCTCGGCAACCCGTGCACGAAATCCATCGAAATATCATCGAACTTCCACTCCGGAATAGGTAACGACTTCAGGAAACCGCCAGGCTTCTGGCATTCCGCTTTCACCAACGCACAGGTATTGCATTCAGCCACATATCGTGCGACATCTTTCTTTAATCCGGGCCACCAGAACAGCTTTTTCAGATCTCTGTACATCTTTGTGCTCCCTGGGTGAACTGAGTACTATGCAAAGTGAGCTTCGTACATCAACTCTTCCCTCAATTTACCCACACTTGGGACGCACACGACCATTTCTTCGTAACAAACCGTTATCCCAAGAGAATTGGTCATCCGGACCATCTTTTGCATAGCGCTGGAGACTTTCATCATGCTCCGTTGCTCGCCGAACTCTGTCCGTAAGGTCATATTGCACCTCCGTCCAGTTCAAGCATCATCGGTCGACGAACCCTTGTCAACACAAGATATCTCCAATGCTTCCAATTCCTGGATTAAACGCTGATCATGCCTCTGCAACCAGCTTGCCCGTACCGGAGTCTTCCGACTCAAAGCATCAGCGACCACATTTCCCTTCCCGGGAGTATAGTGAATCTCGAAGGTGTAGTCCCCAAGGAACTCCATCCATCTTCGTTGTCGCATATTCAGATCCTTCTGATCCAACAAATACTTTAGGCTTTTATGATCTGTATAGATATCTACTTTAACGCCATATAGATAGTGCCGCCACAACTTGAGCGCAAAGATTACCGCCGCCAACTCCAAATCATGGACGGGGTAATTCCGCTCATGCACTTTCAACTGGCGCGAGCCATAAGCAATCACTTTACCAAACTGCAGAAGAACACAGCCTAAGCCGCTCCCGGAAGCATCACTATAGATCTCATACCCATCAGTACCACATGGCGATGTCAACACAGGCGCCGTGGTAAAACGACTCTTCAAGTCTTCAAAAGCTCGCGTGCACTCCGGCGTCCAAATGAACTTTTGATCTTTTCTCGTCAGCGTGGTCAGAGGTAAAGCAATCCGTGAGAAGTTTTCCACAAACCGTCTATAGTAGCCCGCAAGTCCAAGGAAGCTCCTGACCTCGGCCACTGAAGACATCACTAGCCAATCCCGAATGGCACTTATCTTCAACGGATCCACCGCGATACCTTCTCCGCTTACCACATGGCCTAAAAAGGCTACTGAAGAGAGCCAGAACTCACACTTTGAGAACTTGGCAAAAAGCTTATTCCTCCGCAGGGTATGTAAGACCAACCGCAAATGGTTTGCGTGATCCTCTTCCGACTGAGAGTATACTAAGATGTCATCGATAAACACAATAACAAACAAATCCAAGTACTCTCGGAACGTTCGATGCATTAGGTCCATAAATACCAAAGGCGCATTACATAGGCCAAACGGCATTACCGTGAACTCATAATGACCGTAGCGTGTTCCAAACGCCGTCTTGGGAATGTCACCTTCCCTAATCCTCAGCTGATAATATCCCGATTTCAAATCCAATTTGGAATAGACCGTTGATCCTGCCAGCAGAACAAAGAGGTCATCAATCCGAGGGATCGGATATTTATTTTTCTCCGTCAGCTTATTCAATTCGCGGTAGTCAATACACAACCTTAAGCTACCGTCTTTCTTTTTCACAAAGAGAACAGGCGCGCTCCAAGGTGACATACTTGGGCATATATATCCCTGCTCCAACAACTCTTGCAATTGGACTTTCAACTCAGCCATCTCTTTTAGCGCGACGCGATATGGAGAGCGGGCCACAGGTTTCGCACCTGGCACCAACTCAATAGAGAAGTCAATCTCCCGCTGGGGTGGTAACCCAGGAAGATCTTTAGGAAACACATCGGCAAACTCTGACACAACCAGAACCTCACCGACACTGGCCTTTGGCTCAACAGCCTGAATTAGCGTGAAGAATAACTCCGCCCTTCCGAACAGCATTGACGACTTGGAGTGCAGACAGCAGAGTCCCGCCAACTCCTCGCATACCAGCGAATTTCGTCACAAGTCCGGTATTCTGGCCCAGTGTAATCTCCTTGGAGTTGCAATCAATAAAGGCACGCTGCTCCGAGAGCCAGTCCATACCAAAGATCACATCAAACTCCGATAATGGTAGCACAGCTGCACTCAAACCGAAATCCCGACTTCCTATTTGCACATCCACATCGCAAGCCCTATCCGCAAGCATCACACAGCCATTCGGCAATAGCACCCTTGTACTATCCACCGTCACATGACTTGGTACCCCAATTCGAGATACGAAATCCTCAGACAGAAAAGAATGCGAAGCACCCGTATCAAACAGGGCTCTCGCCAAATTATTCCGAATCAGGACAAAGCCTGCAGCACACACACATCATGCACAAGCTATACATAACCAAAAACAATAGCACCAGTAAGTAAACTAAATCAACTCGTACCTGTGACGACGTCACTTTGCTTAATCGCTTCCTGTTGGCCAAGCTGATAGATTCGGGGCTGTGCCTGAGACGCAGAGGAATCAACCACCGCTTTGCCCTTCTCAGCATAAGACGCACCCGTCTTCTTGTCCCCTTTGGGCTGAACAACCCGACAGTCACGAGCGATATGCCCCACCCGGCCACAGTTATAGCATGTACGAGAATCCGGCCTTGATGTCGCTCCCGACACAACGGTCGTAGTCACTTGCCCAGATGGCTTGGACCTCTTGCCCCCTTTCTTCTGGTAAAACGACTTGCTCGGGCGAGGTACTTGAAACTCTGGCTTCGACGCAACCAAGCCCTTATTCCCATGCACCCGCCTTATGTCCTTCTCCAACGCGCACGCAGTATCAACCAACGCCTGAAACCCTTGGTTCACTGAACTCGAAAGCAGGAATCGCAACTCATCCCGCAATCCTTCATAGAACCGATTCGTTTTCCTTTGGTCATCCGCGAAGATTGTACCCGCATATCGTCCCAACCTGGTAAACTCATGCAAGTAGATATCCACGCTATCTTCCCCTTGCTTTAACCGTTGGAACTCATTTTCTATAGCAATGCGTTGCGCCGCTGGGACATGTTTCGCCAGAAATATCCGAGAGAACTCCTCAATCGACACTTGCGTTAATTGCCTGCCCGCCAAATGGTGTACCTCAACCTCGTCCCACCACAACCGCGCCTCTCCTTCAAGCATGAAGGTGGCCAAGGTGACCTTTAGAGTTTCCTCTGCCCTGATCGCTGTCATTATCCGCTTGACACGCGACAACCAATCCTCTGCCTGTGTTGGGGATCCCATTCCCGTAAACGTAGGAGGACTGAAGCTCATGAATTGCTTCAACTGTCGGTCAGCTGCTCGTGGATCTACAGCCTCAACCGGCTCGGGTCTTACATCAACACGAACTGGCACTACTGCCGGCTGCGCTTGCCCGGTCGGCTTAATCATGGCAAATAGCGCCTCAGCAACTAAGCGAACAGTTTCCGCAGATGGAGGAGGTGTTGGCACCTCAGCTGGTGCCGCACTCTCATCAGAGCGCTGGGGCTCAGACTGCCCAGCACCACTACGCGTCACCTATAGGTGGACAAGACACACATTAGCGAACGTATGCAAGCAAAACAACACAAAAAGGAACGCGCAGATTCCTCAAACAAGATTTTGTACATTCCTCAGTGGACATTCCAGAGTTCATTAGCGTTACAGCAGGGCGCATAAACACGCGCTCGCCACCCCATAAAAGAATTCGTCCACGAATTCGATAGAGGAAGACCAAGCGAAGCTGATACCAAAATGTAACGACCCCATCCGTTAAATGACGTATAGTAGAAGGTCCGGCCGGGGCCCCACACTATATGCCACAAACAGACGGTGAGGTCACAGGATAATACCAAACCAAACACGAATCCTACCTCAGAGCATTCTAGCGGAAGCTTTCAGTGATAATTTGAACTCTAACCAGGAATGTCCAATATATAAACCACCTTTATATATAAATATCGGAATGTACACAAATATAGAGTTTGGCCTTAAGGCCTTACAGTTCCTCTTTTCACAACGTATGGTTTACAAACCTCGGCGCGCAGGCCGGCCATACATGAGTAAAAGCAAATAAGCAAAAACATTCGCTTAGCCTTCAAGGGCTAGCCGCAGCAGCAGCAACAGCAGTCGGGCTTCAGCCCTTCACTTACCACTTGGCTCTCCAGCACCTGCATGGGAACAATCCACCCAACCGGTGGCAAACAATGCAACGGTCAGCATTCAGCTGACCCAATTATAACAATCCTACCCCTTTCTCGGGGCATGAGCATTCTTTCCCTGCAAAGCATGGCATCATCAAATAGCAACTATGTGCGCGCAGGCACATTCAAGCCATCACAACTATTGGCCACACAGCCCGACAGTCCGTGCACTCAGGGCATATTCTTGGTGTACCGGAATACCAGGGTCAACACCACCGTCTACACAGTATTTGAGCATTCTAGTCTTTCCGGCGCGCGGGCCTAAGACTCTCATTAGGCGCTCCAACAAAACCTATAACCAGGCTTCCAAGTCGGACGGACCTAACGCAGGTACGGATCAGCCACCCCCCGTTGCTCAAGTCGCCGTGCCACCTCGAATACGGAAGTATCCATGGCTATTTATAGGCACGGGTCGGTTTCACCTTTCCTGTTCGGCAATTTGCCTTTTCATCAAGTTGCAGCCCAACGGCTCAACCGCTCATAAAGTGGCAACGCACGACCACAAGAGTTGCATCCAACCCTCTTCATTTCCTGGACATCATCCAGTACTTCCTGCTGCACCAAGCAACAGGTAGGCACAAGGCAACACAAGCCATAATCACGGAGCCTTCTCCGATATGCAAACAAGCATCACCAATCCAGACCATGTCCAGATGGGCTTCACACAGCATGCCTAGAGCCGTACTCCAATTCCGGCCTCTAACAAGGGGGACTTCACATATCTACCCCAAGGGACACCACAACCCACCGCACACTCGCGGGGAAGGGATTTCCCTATGCAATGCAAAAAAGAAGGACTTCACATGTCCAAGGAGGGAGATCGTTACCCTTGTCGATCTCTTCGGAGCCATCGAAAACTAGCCGGTGAGAAAGAACCGCAGCAGCCTTGCCTTCACAATGCCGGCTTCGGATCACGAATCGGACCATGGGAACTTCGCCGGTGGCTTGATCTCCTCCTCCTTCTTCTTCCTCCTCTCTCTTTCTCTCTTCCTTAAGCACATGAAGAATGAATCTTCATTAGCCTTCACGAATTAAATCCAGCCAGGAAACCACCTGAGCCCTTGGATCAAAAGAGAGAAATCTGAACGGCCACAATTTGCCCAAAAAACCCAATTTTTGGCTGACACGGCCTGTGACACGCCTGTGTCACAGGCCGTGTACCCTTAAGCGGCACACTCGGTATTCGTACCGACTGAGACTTACCAGAACACGGGCATCGACACACCCGTGTCGAACCTGACATGCCCGTGTCATTTCTGAGACACGCCCGTGTCACCCGCGCCTCATCGAGCTGCAAGCAGTACACGGGTCGGAACACGGCATCGGACACGCCCGTGTCCAACCTGACACGCCCGTGTTCAAGGCTTGGTTCAAGGCCGTGTAATCTTCTGACTCGGGCCACATTTTTATTTGCGTGACACGCCCTGGGACACGCCCGTGTCCCAGGCCGTGTACCCCTGACACGCCCTGGGACACGCCCGTGTCCCAGGCCGTGTAAAATGACCTGCACCTCAAACTGCATGTTGAGTCTTTTTGGGGTCTTTTTGGGGTGTTACACACGGCCTATGACACAGGCATGTCACAATGCATGTTCGGCCCAGGAAAATCAATTTAAGGGCTGATCTGAGCCGTTCATTTTCTTCGACGAAGATCCAATGGTATCGGCTCTTCCCTGGGGTGATATGGCCGGCCTTGAGGATGAAAAAGCTTATTTGAGTTGTGTTATTATCTTTCTTAAGTTAAGAGATAGAGGAGAGCAAGAGGAGGAACAAGAAGAGGATTCCGGCCGCCGGTGGTACTACGGTGGTTCAAATCGCGAGCCGAGTTCTGATTTGCGAAGGCAAGGCTGCTGCGAGAACTTTCATCCATTTAATTTTCTCTCCATAGCTCCGAAGCGTCTTCCAAGGGTAATGATTTCGTTCTTGGACAAGTGAAGTCCTTCTTTCCTGCATTTTCATAGGAATCCTCCACAAAAAGGTGGATGGAGAAGTGATTCCCTTGGGATTGGTGGTTCATCCCTTGCTATTTTGCATTAGAACCGGAAGTGTGAGTACGGTTAGGCATGCTGTGTGAAGTCCATCTGGACATGTTGGTCTGGTTTGGTGATGCTTGTTTGCACATCGGAGAAGACTCTGTGTTTATTACTTGTGTGCATGAAATCTGTGGTGGATGCCGATGGCTTGGTGCTGCAGGAAGTACTGGAGGAAAGTAAAGAAATTGTGAGAGTTGGGTTCAACTCTTGTGGTCGTGAGCGCCATGTGGTATGAAGTTGTGCCGTGGGGCTGTAACTGCGAAAAAGGACTTAGTGCCGAACAGGAAAGGTGAAACCGACCCGCGCCTGTAAGTAGACGATGAGTACTTTGGTATTCTTTTATGGCAAGGCGATTTGAGCAACGGGGGGTGGCTGATCTGTACCTACATTATGATAGCTGTACAAGTGAGCGTCAAGGAATTGGGCTTTCGTCAGGGGCATAATGAGAGTCTTTGGCCTGCGCGCTATAAAGACTAGGAATGCTCATAATGAACCGTCATGTCTGGGACCTCTGAACGATTATGGGATCCGTTGTTTCCAGTACACCAGAATGTGCCCTGAGTGCACGGAATGTCGGGACGTCGTGTCTGCATTTGTGATGTGTATTGCCTTGGTGGATGAATATATATGTATGTGATGTAAAATGCTATGCAGGGAAGGAATTCCGCTGCCCCATGCTAGGGGCAGGGTCGTTATAATTGGTCAGCTGAATGCTGACCGTTGCCCTATTTGCCACCGGTTGGTGGATTGGTTCTTTCAGGTGCAGGTGGATCTGGTCCAAGCGGGATTTAGCTGGCTGAAGCCCAAGCTACGCTGCTGCCCTCGAAGGCCTTGTTTTGTTTACTCTTGTTCATGTTTTGCCGGCCTGCGTGCCGATGTTTGTAAAACACACCTTTTCTTAAGAGAAACTTGTAAAAGCCATAAGGATGTGTACCTTGTGTATTTGGTTGTATACATTCCTATTTAGTAGAAGTGAACATTTCTGTTATGTTGAGTTCAATTTTTCAACCATGAAGCTTCCGCTAGAATGCTCTGTGTTAGGGTGCGATTGTTCTAAATATTATTTAGTGACGTCTCCGCCTGTTTGTGGAATATACTGTGGGGCCCCGGCCGGACCCTCTATTATATCCTATGTGACGGGTAGATGTGTTACAGAGGAGATGACCGTGAGGGACCTGGTGCCAGAGCGGTTCTCCCCTCCCGCTTCCCCCTAGCGAGAAGGAAGAATGCTTCGGCTAGCTCTTCAATGACGTCTCGGGCTACAAAGATGACAATTCTCGAGGGGAGGGTGATTGCTAGTTAACCTTGTTTTATCTTTGTAATGATCTCCCCCCCTAGTTTTGTAACTTCACCGGGGTGAGCCCCCTTACTATAATGAAATGTACATTAATGAAAAATCACTTTTTCAAAATCTCTGTTCTCTTTTTTGTTTACTTTAAGTGTAGCACTCGCACGCGCTCTGCCTCTTCCCTGCGCGACCTCGCTAGATAACATTCGCCGTTAGAATGTACTTGAGTTAGGATACATACCCGCGAGGAGACCTGGAGATCTCGTCGGCCCTAGAACATTAGGAGGTAGATTACTCGCCACGCTGACCACATGAACACCCAGCTCGCCTGTAAGATCTCTACTATCCAGAGATTTGTTCCAAGCTCGATATTTCTTCAAAATTTTCCAAATACAATCTCCATGGGATGGAGCGTAGTTGCAAAGCAAAGCCTTGTCCCGCCGTTCTACAAAGATCTCAACTCCCTATCTTTGACCATGCCTTGCTCAGATAATGTCACCCCCATGGTAGTTGGTGAGATCCTATCTCGCTACCTCCAGCTTGCCCAAAGATTGATGGGCCTCATGTTCCCCCAGCCTCTGTCCCAGGTAACTTCAACTGCCTGGTGGTGATTGGCAGAAGCCTCCCGAGACATGGCTCTAGATCAAGAATAATGTCAATCGCGGATCCCGACCCGGCCAACTAGATGGAAGCATGATAGAAGGAGCATCTCAAGACGTAGCTATAGAGCAAGAAAGATGTCCATCAAGGATCCCGACCCTGTCAATTAGATGGAATCCTGACAAGGGGAGCATCTCGATACCTAGCTCCAGAGCCATAACGATGTCCATCGAGGATCCCGACCTTGTCAGAACGATGGAAGCCTTACAGCAAGAACATATTGAGACCTAGATCTAGAGCCATAACGATGTCCATTGAGGATCCTGACCCTGCCAGCTAGGTGGAAGCCTGATAGCGGGAGTATCTCGAGACCGAGATCTAGATCCATAACGATGTCCATCAAGGATTCTGACCCTGCCAGCTAGTCGGAAGCCTGACAGGTGGAGCATCTCGTGACCTAGCTCTAGAGCAAGGACAATGTCCATCGAGGATCCCGACCCTGTCAGCTAGATACAATCCTGAAAATGAGAGAATCTCGAGACATAGCTATAGAGCCAAAACGATGTCCATCGAGGATCCCGGCCCTACAAGCTAGGTGGAAGCCTGATAACGGGAGCATCTCGAAACTTAGCGCCAGATCTATAATGATGTCCATCGAGGATCCCGGCCTAGCCAACTAGATGGAAGCCTGACAATGGGAGCATCTCGAGACCTAGCTCCAGAGCAATGAGAATGTCCATCTAGGATCCCGGCCCTATCAGCTAGATGGAAGCCTTACAGCGGGAGCATCTCGAGAGCTAGCTCCTGTAAGACCCCATTTTTTTTCTACCTTACCGGGTCTTATGCCCAGAACCGCCATTTTGCGGTGGCACATACACTCGGGAGGGTCGCCACTACAAAACACCGATTATGCCGACATTGATGATCACCAAAGAAGTAGAAGTATCGACTAAGGCAAGTCCATAAAATCACTACATATATAAAAGAGCGATAGTCCACAATAAGTACAAAATATGAAAGAGGGTAGAAAAAAATTATGGGCTTAAGCCCGATACATGTCTAATATAATAATCTTTCTCTCACAATTCACACATCGAGCGAAAGCAACTAAAAACCATCTTTGACCTGTCGCCATGTAGTAGTGGTGCCTTGCATCAACTGCTACATATTTCCTATCTCCTTGTCCTGTCGGTGCTAATTCCCCTGCTCCTCGGTCCCCTAAAATGATGTGGTCCACCGACCTTTGGTCAAAATACAAAGCCATTATCGTCCTCTCCACACCCCCGGGACTCCTAGGCACCGTGCGGAGAGGATGAAATCGGAGGACAAGAAAGCAGAGTGGAACAAGCAGGTGATAACTACCCTAGCAGGTGCATGAATAAAATAACTATAACAAGGAAGCAGTAATGTAAATAAGTAAAGTAAAACAGTAATAACATGTAAAGTACACTATGGAATACGTAACCTTAACCTATATGAATTCCCATACAAACTTATAAGTTAAGGGGTCTTTTGGAAAGCTCCCATGGTATAAAAAGTCCAATACCAATTTATTTTATGGGGTGTCAGTTTGTATGCAAGTATGAGTGTAGTGTTATGTTATGCCATGATTCTTGCAATTAAAACACACGCACACGACTCCATGCGCACAGAACTTTGGTTCCCCCTTTTTGGAAGCGATCATCACTCCCAGGAGCCTCTATCGTGGCAAATGGAGAAAGTGGCTTGGGCCACCCCACTCCTAAGCGGGTATCCACACTACCAGGCCTAGCCCTTCATATGTCTCAACGCGAAGAACACAACCGTGGAGTCACCACATACTATGTTGACCCACCGCCAGACTTTCCATTTGCTAAGTGTAAACAACACCCGCCAATTCATCGTATCGACGTCAGTGCAAATGACCGTCTAATATTAAATACCCACCACCTTTATGCACATGCATGCATGAATTTCCCGAGCCATTGGCTCCCCGGACTAACCTATCCGATACAACTTCCTTCCGAGCCTTCGACTCGCCTGGCTAACCTGCTCCATTTCACAACCACCGGGCCTACCGCTCGGACAAACTAAACAAGCTAACCTCTCGAGTCACCGGGGTGAGTGAGAGTGAAGTCCTAGTATATCTAATTTCTCTTTAACATTTTAATCTTACGATTTAAGGTTAACCTTGGACTCCCTAGGGTATTCCCTATGAAGGGCTCTCGGGGGCACTTGGTACTACGATGGTAGTGGAAGCCCATCGTTCCCTTTTGCAAGGCACTTACTAGTATTGATATCTACCCATGTTCAAACCCTCTTAACATTACGCTTGAACTAACACTATGTGTATTTAGATATCTACCCGGGAAAGACGATCTATCGTTGGTCCCGAGCACAACTCTGCCCTTGCACAACCGGGCTCACAAATTCTACCTCCTCTTGGAGACCTTATTCATTCTCACTCAGATCAGGTATACCAGCTACCCTTTCCCATAACTGGATTCTCTTATTACTCTACTTTTACAGTTTCTACTATTTGCAGACCAACTAACCTACATGATGAGTATGAATGGTGACCCCTTCAAATATTCATCTGATTGACCTAAAATTATTACTGGGGGTCTATCTTGATGTTTTGAGAATAAATCCACAATATAGTATTTTTCCTAACTTAATTGTTATTTAATCATTTTTCTGCAAAAAAAACCAACAATGCTTTTGAACATCAAGTAAACATTTCTGTCTAGGTATGGCCTTACAAATATTATGTCAGGTGCATGTCATAAAAATAACAATATAAAATGAAATTCAAAATTTTACAAAAAAAATTTCAGTTCCAAATAATTATTGACTAAATAGCCACATTAATAGGAAAAATAAGAAATAATAGAAATATTCATCGCAAAATTATAGGAAAATTATCAGGGGATCTACATAAACAAAACAGACTACTTTCCAAGAATTATTATTTTCCAAGCTAATTTAGCTACATAATTTATTCATCTAATAATCCTATATATATGACACTTGTGAAATAACTTCTATGAAAAGAGTTCCAATAATTGTAAAAAAATTCACAGAGTTAGGTTATGTCCTAAAATGTTCTGAAAAGTGTTTAAGTTGTCTACCTATATCACTTAGAGGGTGGTGAATAGGTGAGTTGTGCGTCTATTTGTAGAATAAACAATTTAGCGATCTATGCACAGAGAAATAACAAAGCAATCACAGACGACATCAAGAATTATAGTGGTTACCAAACCTTGGGTACGCCCACTTTCTACTCACCGATTTGGCAAAGCACTAGACTCAGCTACTCCACTATTCTCGGATTTAAAACAATCCTACCACTCGGAACAACTTTCCTACAACTCGATCCACAAAAACATATCTACACTCGGAAGATAAAAACTTCCTACAACTCAGAGAAACAAGCTCCTACACTCGGATAATAATCTCGTACAAGAATAAATTGAATTTAAGAAATACAAACAGAATAATTTCTCAGATCTGGAAAATTTCTGCCTAGGTCTTCCTTCTTTATCTTTGCGGCTTTATCAGAAATTGTTGAAGAAGACTCTCGGCTAGATCCTTGATCAGAAATTCTTGGACTCATAAGATCAAAGAGAAGATGTAAAGATTGAAAACGATCTTAATCTGCAAGTCGACTGGTCTGAATCTTCTTGAACGAAAGCCCTTGATGATTTGAACGATGAGCGGCAACAGCTTTCGATTAGGAAGGAGATTCGACGATTCAGAATTCTTAGAATGATTTCTTTTCACGCGCTTGTTAGGGTTAGTCAAAATGACAAGACTTTTTATAAGATCTCCCTAACGGTTAGATTTATCATTAATGACGGCTACGTGGACCAATCACATCAAGTTATTTGAAAATTTTGTTTGTCAGGGACTTAGCAAATTTTTCTGAACAAAAGACAGGATTACTTGAGTGAAGTGATTATTACTCCAGTATTAAGACTGGCTCTCGAAAGGACAGTATCAAACTACTCGAGAAGAGCTTTTTAGGAAACATTAGGTCAGAACTCAATATCACTCGAGTGGAATGAGGATTGCTCGAGTGCTAGAAATGTTACTCGAGAAGTAGAAAAGAACTTCTCGAGAAAAAGACTTAGAGAAAAATTCTTGAAAGGAAACACTGGTTACTCGAGTACTGGATCTGGACTTCTCAAGAAGTAGATAGATTACTCGAGTACTGAAACTTTACTACTCGAGTAGGGTAGACATTACTCGAGAACTTTCCTTCTGTCACTCGAGTTAAAAGCTCATATACTCGAGTGCTGAACTTGACTTCTATTACTCGAGACAATCTTTTACTACTCGAGTAATCAGTATAACTACTCGAGTACTTGAACTTCACTACTCGAGAATAATACATAGAAAATTTCTGAGAAGGAAAATCTATTGACTCGAGAAAGAGAGGAAGTATACTCGAGTAATGGACTTGGCCTCTCGAGAACTAAATTAAAACTTCTCGAGAACCATTTCCTTTACTCGAATTCCAGACAAGACTTACTCGAGTACAACTCAGGATTCTACTCGAGTACTAGAATTCTACTCGAGTGAAACACATAGAAAATTTTGGTTTATGAAAATTTTCCTTTCTTCAAGGGAATCAGCAACATGTCTTTCTCCAACAAACCTAGTGCTTGAAAATGAAGTGTACCAATAGAGAGGCTATACATGAGTCAACACTATGGATCACACAATAAGGGATTACATTGTATGGTCCTGTGTTTAGTGACCCACTGTAGACTGACATTGGTCTACACTTTGCAATTAAGTCCTGCAAACACAGAACTCAAACAATACATCAAATACAACTTAATTCATCTTAGTTCAATGGTGACTTCATATAAATCTAGGTTATTGTTGATACAATACCCAACAATCTCCCCCTATTTGTAGAATTCAGAACCCTCTACACTAAGGTGAATTATATCAATAAATAAAGAACTAGATATAAAAGAGAGAAAATAGAGTAACATGCACAAAAGTTAAAGACAAAGAGTAGATCAACAAAATTTAGGATTTGTATAAATAGAATTGTCCAAAATTCATTTCCACACAATTCAAATCCACAATCTAAGTCTTTGATCATTTGTTAGCTTGATGTTGCTGTTGCTGATGTTGTCTATCCTTCTTTTTTTGTTTCCTTCTTTGATAGTTGTATGGCTTTGGGTTGTATTTAGGAGGTTTTGGAGGTGCAACAGGATTATTCCTCCCCCTCAGCAATTGTACCAGATGTGCTAGCAATATGAGGTTGAGATGGAGATGGAGTTCTATCCTCTGTAGCTGGATGTACATGATCTTTAATAGCTTAGGCAGCATTTAGCAATTTCAGTTCCCATATCTGAATTGAAGAGATTGATACTTTCTTCATATGGTTCAGGGTGGTTCCTTTAGAGAAATCAAAAATTTGAGAATTTATCTCATGTAGAATCAAAGAGATGATCCTAGCATAATTAGGAGCCTTGATGCTCTCCCTTATCTTATCAAGAATCAGCATACCAAATTGAAACTTCTTTCTTGCAACAATGGTTATTATCTTGTAGAAGAAATTAGTAGAAATGAAACTTATGGAAGTTGTTTTGCAAATTAAAACTTTTCCTAGAATGTCTACTAGTAGCTTTCCCTCAGCATTGAGGTCTGGACGACGAATGTTCTTGATAACCTCAGAAATTCCAAAAAAGGTATATACCCTATCATAATCTTCAGGAGCTAGGTCATCTTCTTCATCAACTAAAGAAATCCGAAGAAGTGTAGATACAGAGGATTTGGTGAGTTTGATCTTGATACCCTTTACCTTGGACTTAAGAACCTTTCCATTTCTCTTTACTTTGATACTGCGAAAGAATTCTTCTACTTCTGGAAATAGGATCTTATAGGGCTGCTGGAGAACGAATGTCAACCCGGCAGTGTCTAGAAGAATAAGAAGATTTCTGAAATCCTCTGAAAGTTCTACAATTCTGGTGATGACGAGTTCACTACCGATCCCAACTTTGGAAGATGGTGCCATTTTGTCTAGAAAACTTACGGAGAACGACTGTTGGATGATGGCGACGGCCGCGTGATCAGCGTCAGCGGTAGAAGGCGAAGGGTCTTTCGAGAGAGAGAGAGAGGATTTGAAATTGTGTAGAACATGAAATCTGATTTTTTCTATTTATATAACCCTAACTATTGATGATTAAGGAAGAAATTAATCGAACATACATTAGGAACTGGTGATATAAGCTTCGGGTTGCAAATAAAGAGATTTGAACAGAATTTGTGAAGTTGTCTGTCTATTTCTCAAGTGGATTATCATTACTCGAGTGACAGAATGACGGTACTCGAGTAATATCTTTATACTTCTCGAGAAGAGACCAGTACTCGAGTGGTATCACTCGAGTGACTTTCTGAGGTATCAAGAGTTAAAAGAAGTACTCGAGCAGTAATTACCGAGCTCTCCAGTAGTCATTATATTTCTTGAGAAATGAAGTCTAACTTTGAGAAATTCTGACCTTTTCACTTATTCCTTGATCTCTGAGCTATGTTGTGAGTACTCCTTCTCTATCCTTCTTTGTTGAGCTTTCCAAGTTCTGTTTTGAAGAAAGAGAATTTGGTCTCTTCCAGCGGCTTCGTGAATATATCTGCAATCTGCCTATTAGTAGGGACATATTGTAGATCTATGTCCCCATGGTCCACATGCTCCTGGATGAATTTGTATCGCAGCTCTATGTGCTTTGTCCGGCTGTGAGAGACTGGGTTGTTGGATATTAAAATCGCACTGGAGGAGTCGTAAAACAAATGAATTATTTTGACTTGCATATTGTAGTCTTCCAATTGGTTCTTTAACCAAAGCAATTGTGCATAGCAACTGCCGGCAGAAAAGTATTCTGACTCGACCGTTGAAATTATGACACAATTTTGCTTTTTGCTACTCCAAGAAATGAGTCTTCTTCCAAGGAATTGGCAAGTCCCGAAAGTGCTCTTTCTACAATCTTTACTACCTACAAAATCTGCATCTGAGAAACAAATTAGTTCATTGTCATTACTTCTTGGGTACCATAAGCCAAGATTCGGTGTACCTTTAAGGTATCTAAAAATCTGCATTGCAGTAACATAGTGAGATTCCTTACAGTTCACTTGGAATCTAGCACATACACATGTTGAGAACATTATGTCTAGTATACTGGCAGTATGGTAGAGCAAGGATCCAACTATGCTTCTGTAGTTTGTTTCATCAAAAGGTTTCCCATTCTCAACCTTGTCTAGAGACACAACTGAACCCATTAGAGTCCTCATAGTGGTTGCGTTCTCCATTCCGAATTTAATTAGCTCCTTGGTGAACTTTGTCTGCGAGATGAAAATTACATCTTCAGATTGTTTCACCTGAAGCCCTAAGAAATACTTCAGCTCTCCCATACTGCTCATTTCAAACTTCCCTTGCATATGTTTTGAAAAATACTTACAGAGGTTGTCGTCAGTAGAGCCAAAAATAATATCATTGACATAGATTTGCACTAGCAAAATCTTACCTTTTATTTCCCTAAGAAATAATGTCTTATCTATCTTTCCCCTTGTGAACATGTTCTATAGAAGAAAGCTAGACAGTGTCTCGTACTAATCTCGAGCAGCTTATTTTAAACCATATAAAGCTTTAGATAGCAGATAGACATAATCAGGAAAGTTAGAATCAATGAAACCTAGAGGTTGTTCCACAAACACCTCTTCTTTTATGTCACCATTAAGGAAGGCAGACTTCCCATCTATCTGATAGACAGTGATGCCCTTAAGAGAAGCATATGCTAGGAACAACCTGATGGCCTCCAACCTTGCCACTGGAGCATACATCTGGTCGAAGTCGATTCCTTCTTCTTGTTGATATCCTTTGGCGACGAGTCTGGCCTTGTTCTTTATGATTATTCCATCCTCGTCAAACTTATTCCTGTAGACCCACTTTGTTCCGATGACAATTATCCATAATGCGTCTGAGTTTGCTTCCTCAAACTTCTTTGGTTAAACCTGTGAGGGAAAACTCAAATATAAATTCTCATTAGTAGTACCTCTAAGAGTTCTGACACCATCCCGAGGATCTCCTATGATTTGGTCCGTTGGGTGATCCTTCAGATGTCTAAGCTCTAGAGTCCATGCATCTAGAGTGTCTTCAACAATAGGAGTGACATCATCAACTCTAATGATTTCTTCATCTTGATCATCAACCTCTTCAATAGGGGTTGTAGTAGTGATCTTGATGAACTTTTCACCTTTTTCTTCAGTTGGCTCACCCAAGTTAAGTTCTTTCATCTTTGAACTTGCATCGTCAACAAACACACTAGAAGAGTTGCCTTGCAGCAAACTCGTCTCATCAAATACAACATGTATAGATTCTTCTATAACTAGGGTTTTCTTATTCAATACATTATATGCCTTACTATGGCTACTATACCCTACAAAAATACCTTCAAAGCTCTTTTCACTAAATTTAGTGGTATGATACTTGCCATTGTTAAGGACGAAGCATTTATAGCCAAAGATTTTAAAGTATGAGACAGTCGACTTTCTGCCCTTTAGAAGTTCGTAAGGTGTTTTATTATGGTTCTTATTTATGAGTGCTCTATTTCGCACGTGGCATACAGTATTGACGGCTTCAACCCTGAAGTATTCTAGTAGTGAGGCATCACTCAACATGGTCCTGCAAGCCTCTATAAGTGTTCTATTACTTCTCTCAGCTACTCCATTTAGGTGGGGAGTACGAGGAGAGGAAAAATCATTAAAGATACCTAGGATTTCACAAAATTTTGTCATGGCCCCAGACTTGAATTCAGTTCCATTGTCACTTCTGATTTTGACTATGGAACTGTTATATTCATTCTCGATCTGCCTAACAAAATTTGTAAAGATGTCAAAAGTATCTGACTTGTGTTTTAGAAAGAACACCCACGTAAAGCGCGAGTAATCATCAATAATAACCAATGTATATTCCTTACCTCCCAATCTTCGAACTTGAAGTGGACCAAATAAGTCAATATGAAGTAGGTTAAAGCACCTATTAGAGTGTTTACCAAAAATGCTTTTAAAGGTAGTCCTTGTTAACTTGCCTTTTACACATGCATGACAAGGTCTATCTTTAACGCACTTAACATATGGGGCATCACGTACTAAATTAAGAAAAAATATTTTATTAATAGTTTTGAAATTAGTATGTGCTAATCTCTTGTGCCATTGGTCACCAAGAGATGCACTATCATTTTCCAAAAGACACACTAGTGTAGAAGATTCTATGCAAATAAAATTCAACAAAAGATATTCCTACTATGAGTGCCTGATAGAATCGTTTCCAGATTATCTACCAATTTTATCAAGCACTTCTCTGCATGAAATTCTACGATGTATCCTTTATCGCAGAGTTGGCTTATTCTTTTGAGATTGTGTTGCAATCCTTCAACATAAGCCACATCTAAAAATGATACACTACCATTTGTAAGCATACCGTAGCCTTTATTGATTCCTCTGTCAAGACCTCCAAAGATTACCTTTGTCCCGTTAATGACTGGTGAGTAATTTTGGAGAATGCTGCGTGTACCGGTCATATGCCGAGAGCATCCACTGTCCAAATACCAGATTGGAGTTTTGGTGGTCTTTGGAGTAACCTGCAATCACAAATCAGTTTGCCTTAGGAACCAAAACTTGCTTGGGTCCTTGGTCTCTAGTTAGCACTCTCCCCTATGTATAATAACATTGTGAGTGGGCTTTCTCACATTATTAACTCGAGGAGTTTCATAATGTCTGGGATTTAACCAGCAATCTATGGCGAAGTGACCAATCTTGCTACAACACCAGCAGTCATATCTGTTGTATCTTTGCCTAAAGATTTCCTGCTCGACCTTTTGAGATTGTGGTCTAGCAGTGGCAGTAGAATTAGAAGTAGAAGCTTCATGATGATTACATTCACATGACTTCTTCTCCTTGGTAGGCTTTTCTACAACGGTTTAACTCTTGGAGCTTTCTCGATGTTGTGACCATGATTATAAGGTCCATAGCTCTGAAGAGTGATCTCCTCATAAGGTGCCTTGAAGATACTCTCGCCGAAGTTCCGGGGATGAGTCCATCCTTGGTAACGAGACTTGGGCTCTACGTAAGTAGGCCTAGCAAAGTCACTATGGGACGAATCAAGATCAAACATATTTGTTGGAAAGATAACCTTCTGAAATGACGTTTGTTCTAGAGGAGCTTTCCCCTTCTCCTTAGCTAGTGCTTTCTTTGCAGCCTTATTTCTCCTTTGGACTTTATTTCTCCTAGAAGATTTACTAGGAACAACCACATGGCCTAAGCCAGCACCTTTGGCATGAACAATGAATTCAGCAACAAGCGGAAGAACTGTCTTGGGCTTGGAGAAACCTTCCACAAGTTTCTTTTAAGCTGCAAGTTGTTCTTCCAATCCCTTGATGATTTTCTCCTTCATATCTAGGTGCTCGAGAGCCTTATTGTATTCTTCCATAGCATCATGGAAGTCTTTCTTGAGTGAGTCCATCATTAGAATTTCCTCTCTCAAATTGCTCTCTTCAGCCTTAAGAGATTTTATCTCCTTAGCCATATCTCTTGCCACTTTACGACATTTGTCGTAGGCTTTGATCAACTCTTTATATTGAGACATGAGTTAAGATTCCTCGTCATAACAACATTCCTCATTTTCATGGTCAGAATCATCATATTCAGAAAGAAGTGTGTTATAGCTTGCCTTCCCAGTAAACTGGGGCTCTTATTCTTTGTCAGTTTGTGCCATTAGCCTAAAGTAGGCTTCCTCTTCTTCACTTGACTCAGATGAGTCAGAGTCGCTGAGAGTCTTGCCCTTTTTGGCTACTAGGCTTGTTTCGGTTCTCTTCTTGTGGTAAGAAGATTTCTGCTCCACTATTTTTCCACCCTCCTTCTTCTTGTGGGGGCAGTCAGCAATAACGTGACCTGGCTTATTGTAGCAATAACAAACAATATCAGTAGAATTATGTTTTTTCTATTTAGAATGATACCTGTCTTTACTACTTGAGCCTTTCTTGTTGCGATCACCATCGTGATGTGATCTTCTAAATTAGGCATCCTCGCCTTTCCATTGCTTCTTCTTGTTCAAGAATTTCTTGAACTGTCTTGAGAGTAGAGAGAACTCTCCTTAAGATAGTTTTGAGCCAGAGGTACTTGGCTCTGAGGTTTCTTCTTCACTTTCTTCTTGTGCATGGACAGGAGAGGCAGCCTTAGACTTTCTTGTTATGTCTGCCTTGAGAGCTACAGACTTCTCCTTGGATGAAGACCTGTTCTTCTATTCTTCAGCTTTTCTTTAATTGATTTGCAGCTCATATGACATAAGCTTTTCGAAGAGATTTTGCGGGTCAATCTCAGCTAGCTTTCCAAATTCCTTAATAGCACAAACCTTATTATCCCATTCCTTAGTCAGGGATCTCAAAAAATTATCATCAGTTCTCCGTTGGTGAAGACTCGGCCGTAGACTCTTAGGTCGTTAACAATCTTGAAGAAATTCTAAAAAATATCTGCAATTGAGTCTTTGGGACTTTGTCGGAACGCTTCATATTTCTGATTTAGAAGGGATCTTCGGTCATCCCTAACTTCTTCAATGCTTTCCATTAAGATGATAAGATTTTGCTACATTTCCTTAGTGGATTGGCAGTGAATCAGGTTCTGCATCATAGAATCATCGACTGCACTTGTGATGATATTTTTGGCTTTCTTATCTTATGAGACAAGTGCAATCTCATCTTATCAAGATCCATCAGCTTCTAAGGAACTTTCTTAGTTGGATCAATGGTAGAGGCCATCTATGGGACATGAGGACCTTCTTCCACAATCATGAAGATCCTTGGATCTACAGCTTCTATGAATAACTTTATCCTTTCTTTCAACATAGCAAAATTGTTCTTTGTGCACAAAGGAAGCTTGACAAAATCCTTGGCTCTGTCCATGCTTGGATAACTCAAAAGACAACTTGGGGAAGATCTGATCAAGGTGTTAACCTTTTAATGATCAACCTCTCTCTAATACCAATTGAAAAGTGTTTAAGTTATCTACCTAAATCACCTAGAGGGTGGTTAATAGGGGAGTTGTGCATCTATTTGTGGAATAAAAAATTTAGCGATCTATGCACAGAGAAATAACCAAGCAATCACAGATGACACCAAGAATTATAGTGGTTCCCCAACCTTCGGTACGTCCACTTTCCACTCACTGATCTCGCAAAGCACTAGAATTTGCTACTCCACTATTCTCGGATTTAAAACAATCCTACCACTCGGAACAACTTTCCTACAACTCGATCCACAAAAATGGATCTACACTCGGAAGATAAAAACTTCCTACAACTCGGAGAACAAAGCTCCTACACTCGGAGAATAATCTCCTATAAGAATAAATTGAATTTAAGAAATACAAACAAAATAATTTGTTAGATATGGAAAATTTCTACCTAGGTCTTCCTTCTTGATCTTTGCGGCTTTATCAAAAATTGTTGAAGAAGACTCTAGGCTAGATCCTTGATTTGAAATTCTTGGACTCACAAGATAAAATAGAAGATGTAGAGATTGAAAACAATCTTGATCTGCAAGTCGACTTGTCTGAATCATCTTGAACGAAATCCCTTGACGAATTTGCACGATGAGCGGCGGCAGCATCCGATTAGGAAAGAGATTCGGCGATTCAGAATTCTTAGAATGATTTCTTTTCACGTGCTTGTTAGGGTTAGTCAAAATGATAAGACCTTTTATAAGATCTCCCTAACGGTTAGATTTATCATTAATGATGGCCACATTGACCAATCACATCAAATTATTTGAAAAATCCGTTTGTCAGGGACTTAGCGAATTTTTCTTAAACGTCTCCTCTCAGGCTGGTGAAGCTTTTAAAATAGCCATATGGGGGAGGGGGGTGGCCATGACATCAATATCATTAATGGCCATAAGGGGAAAATTTTGTCCATGGTGGGTTCTCTACACCCAGCCACTGAAAGGGCCTGGAAAACCCCTTGATCTTCTCAGAACTGATGGGGTAGTTGAATCAAGCCTTTGGAGATGGAGAGAGGAGGCCCCTTGGCCTTCCTTGGTCATGAATGACCCTCTTTCTCTCTCTTTCTCTCTCCTCCTTTAAAGAGAAAATAAGATTTCTCTCTCCTAGTCACCATTTCCAGAATATGAATGGCATTACATGTAAATATCAGCGCCCTAAAGTTAATAGGCCACACAATTTGGGCTTAGCCCAAGTGGCTTGGGCTTGTTTAGGTCATTTAGGCTAGTTTGACCTATTTTAGGGTTGAGTTGACTTTGGTCAATTTGACCTTTTGGGTTGACCCCAATGGGTCCTTTGTGACCAATTAGCCTCTCCTCAGGTCTAGGGAGACTTGGGTATGGTTGGTTTGACACCTTGTAGGTCCACTTGACCCTTAATTAGGGCACTTTGACCACTTTAGGGTTTAGATTGACTTTTGGTCAACTTGACCTCTTTAGTTGACCCCAATGGGTCCTTGGTGACCCAATGAATCTCGTAAAGGGTTAGGAAGGCTCAGGTGGCATCAAGTTGTCGAGGTGAAGGTCCACTGGCCCTAGATAGACCACTTTTACCATCTTAGGGTTAGGGTTGACTTTAGTCAACTTGACCTCTTGGGTTGACCCCAATGGGCCCTTAGTGGCCCAATGAACCTCCTAAAGGGTTTGGAAGGTTCATGTGGGGTCAAGGAGTCAAGTTGAAGCCCTAAAGTCAAAACTCAGGTTAGGTAATTTGAAAGTGTTATTTGCAGACCAAGGTGATTTTCTCCTTCATGCCTAAGCTCACTTGGTCTTCTTGGGTTTCCCAGAGTTTTGTCATGACCTAGTAATGAAAAAACAATCTTAGTGTTCTAGTTGGAAATGAGATTTTACTGCTCTAGAGAAAGAAAGATGTCCATTTAGGACCCCTGCCCTGCCAGCTAGGTACACTACAACAAATATGGACATCAGCCACGTTTTTTGGCAACGTTTGTTTAAACGTTGCCAATGTTTTTAGTTTTTGCAATGTTTTTCATACAAAAACGTGTCTAATAATTTTACCTCTGATCTGATTAATTATGAGTTTTTGCTCGAATTATGACTAGATATTTTCCACTCAAGAATTGCCTATTTTTTGTTTGACATTGATAAGGCATGCAATATTTTACACTACGAAATGTGGCCAAAGCGCGCCACATTTATTAACGTAAATGTTGCTAATGTAAGGTGGTCGGTGTATAAAAAAACATCGCGAAGACTTTTTGCGACGGTTATATTCGTGACACCTATGGCATGCGCAACATTTATAAAAACGTCGCGAAAACATTAACGACGTTTGAAAAACGTCTCAATGCCTCTTAAAAACGTTGCCGATGTTCATATTTGTTGTAGTGGTAGGAGCCTGACAGTGGGAGAAAGCTCGGGACTTAGCTCTAGAGCAACAATGACGTCCACTAAGGACCCCTTCCCTATCAGCTAGGTGGGAGCCTGACAGCGGGAGAAAGCTCGGGACTTAGATCTAAAGCAATAACAATGTCCACTGAAAACCCCTGCCCTTCTAGCAAGGTGAGAGCCTGATAGCTGGAAAAGCTCAGGACTTAACTCCAGATATAGAACAATGTCCACCGAGGACTCCTGCCCTACTAGCTAGGTCAGAGCCTGACTGCGGGATAAAGCTCAGGACTTAGCTCCAGAGCAAGAAAAATGTCATCAAGGACCCCTTCCCTTCTAGCTTGGTGAGAGCCTAACAATAGGAGAAAGCTCGGGACTTATTTCCAGAGCAATAATAACTTCAACCGAGGACCCCTGCCCTGTCAGCTTGGTGGGAGCCTAACAGTAGTAGAAAGCTCGGGACTTAGCTCCAGAGCAAGAACAATGTCCACCGAGGACCCCTGCTCTACCAGCTAGGTGAGAGCCTGAAATCAAGAGAAAGCTCGGGATTTAGCTCCATTATAAGAATAATGTCCATCGAGGACTCCTGCCCTGTTAGCTAGGTGAGAGCCTGACAGCGAGAGAAAGCTCGGGACATAAGTCCAGATCAAGAACAATGTCCACTGAGGACCCCTGCCTTGCCAGCTAAGTGAGAGCCTGACGGCGGGAGAAAGCTCGGCACTTAGCTCCAGTGCAAGAACAATGTCCACCAAGGACCCCTACCTTGCAAGCTAGGTGAGAGCCTGATAATGGGAGAAAGCTCAGGGCTTACATTATGAATATGACCTATCACAAATTCTATTGCAAAAAAAGTTTGAAAGACCAAGAGATTTCTTATTTATAAAAGGGATGTATGTATATGATCTACTGGTAGAAACATTTCAAGCTGTCACCATTACAGTTGTGATTTGAGTCCCGTTCATCCAGAACCTCTTCCACTATCACCACCGGGATGTGGATCTCTTCCTCCTTTGCCTCCGTATCCACTACTTCTTCCCAGGACTCCTGCTGAGACGCCTCTTCCCTTGTCCTCTCCATCTCCTTGGCTCCCTCCTTCTAGGAGATTGAATACACCACGGTGACGTAGCATTCCCATTCCAGCCTGGGGTCTCCTCGGACCCTGAACTGGATTCCCTCAGCACTGAACTTAAAGTATTGATTGAAGGTAGAGGGAACGCAGAGGAAGACGCTGATGAGGGGTCATCCAAAGATGGCATGGAGTCTCATTCCTCCTTCCACCTCCGTCCTCTCTCCCGAGAACTCGAACAGAGGTCCATCCGAGACCAACACCCTCCTGGACTCTACCTTCTTTGCGTCAAATGCTTTTTTGATGATAACGTTGACCGAGCTCCCATTATCGATGAGGATACGGGAGATCGTTAAATTCTCGACCGAGGTCTGTATGACCAACGCATTGCAAAAAGGATCTTCATGATCTAGCATGTACTTTCTTGAGAAGGTGATCTTATCCTCTAGGGGTGGGGCTAGAGGTGTGGAGGTAATGCTCCGGTGGTACTTGGTGTGAAGGCTTGCCTTCTAGGAAGCCTCAACTTCGGACTCCCCATTGATCACTTCGATCCCTCCTCGGCTGCCGACATCAGCCATATCCTCGCACCAGTCCTCCTCTCCCCTAGGTAAGACTTCTTCAATCCTCACCTCCTGACAGTCCTGCTACTACTGCTCCTCCGTTCACATCAACTCTAGGAACTCAGGGCACGTGGTCGTAGCAAGGTCCTCCTCCTGATGGAAGTCGCAATTAGGCAACTTCGCCCTGACTCCCTGTCCTCTCCTCTACTGGGCTCTCCTTCTCCTCCCCAAGGCTATCATCATAGCCGGTTGTTGATTTGGGAGAGGAGGCCTTTGGCCCTGACTCCATCCTGGGGTTTAAACTGACCCTGGCCCCCCTGACGGTTGTCTCCTCCATGGAAACCTCTCCGCTGGCCTTAGTCCTGCCACTCTTGCTGACTCCAGCCGAGGCAATTGTTCGGCTCCTGGCAGCCCCATCTCGATTGCTGCTACTACTACTATTCCCTCTACTGGGGTTCAGCTCTCCTCACCTCCTGAACTCTGCCACCTTCTCCTCCTCCGTAGCCCACCTGGAAAGCTTCTGAGCAAAGTACGGGTTCGACGCATCCCCATCGACCTCCCTTTCTTCCCTCTCCATCAGATCCTCAAAAAGGAGAGGCGACATTCTCTTTGACTCCATCTTGAAGAAGCCTGCTGCAGCCCGAAGGTGAAGGACATCATCAGGGTAAGCCCTGGCATCTTCTGGAGCTTGATGTCCTCCTCGTAGAACTGGTCCATATAGCTCCCTAGGGTCTCGTTCACCCCTTGCTTGATATGGAGCATAGACTCAGACTCCCTCTTCCTCTTCTTGAAAGTGGTAAATCTATGCATGAACCCATGACGTAGGTCCTCGAAGTAGTAGATATAGCTGGCCGATAGCTAGCAGAAACAATCTCTTTCCTTCTCCTTGAGGGTCATGACGAAGAGTCTTCATTTGAAGGCATCCGGCATTTACCTTATCGAAACCACATCCTTGAACCACTAGATGTGCTTAACCGGTGAATCCTTCCCAGTGTAGTAGGACATCTCCAGCTCACGAAACCCCTCTAGAACTGGGGCATATAAAACAAACTCGCTGAAGGTGTTTCCTCCCCTGCTAGGCGAGTCGTGGGATCTCGCACACCCATCTCGTCAATCCGGCCTCCACTCGTTGAGCTGGGGAACAACACTCGGCCCTGCAAATCTCGCTCCATCCCCACCTCTTCTACCTCCTTGATAGCTTGCCGATCCGAGGCAATCTCGCCCAGGGCTGGGGTAGCGGCGACTAGGATTGCTTGCATCAAGCACTCGACGCGCGCGATGAGTGTGAACTTGACGAGGCTGATCACTTCCTATCGGAAATCCTCGAACATCAAGAGGGTGGTGAGTGGAAGGGGAGGTGGCGAGTCGGCCCTGTCAGATCCCTATCCTTCAGCTCCAGCGATCGATCTCATAGAAGATTTTCGGTTTTGACCACGCTCCACGCTCACAGCACCAAAATGTTGAAACCGAAGAATCGGTCTCTCTAGAGATTGACCCTTGGGTAAGGGGTGATCGCACACTAACTTCTCTCTTACAAGCTGATCGACCAAAGATTTAGCACTGGGAACATACCCAAGGCTCCAGCACGGTGGTCCCACTACACACGCGAAAGATCTTAGAGCGATTCCCAACCTTAGCCAAGTGTTCAGCTAAGGATATCTCAGAAAGTGCAAGAACACCAGGGCATACGCGAGCATGTCTTCTAAAGTACCCCCTTTGGTCTATTTATAATTTTCTAAAAATGGCCTTCAAATAACGTGCCTCCGCTTTTCTGAATAGCTATGTGCAGCCCGGATCGGAAGTAGAATGGTAAAAATACATCACTGGGCGAGTGGTCTATAAAATTCCACTATCTTGGGGTGGTGAGTGCCTGATGAGGCTGGCACTTGCCAACTCCTCGAGGGACAGGAACAGTGCGAGCCCGACCTGCTCCACTTGTCGGCTACCTGCCGAGATGTCATGGGAGAGTGCGATCTCCCCTGCTCCACTCGCCCCTTCTATACTACCTCAAACCCAGGTGAGTAAGAAATCCCCATAGGTACTTGGCCCCTTTATAACTCACCGGGAACTTGGACTGCACAAAAATGGTTGCACTAACTCTTGCTGACACCACTCGCCGGATACGGGGTTGTACAATGAGTATAGAAAGTGACATTCGAGAATGGATTTAGGTAGAGTAAGGGAAGGAAGCTGCTTTGGCCACTGTGTTACAAGCAATTGTTGGATGATCTACTGAGGGATATACACTAGATGAAGACCTCATTCATTTCCATGGCAGACTTTACATTCCCTCAGGTGGTGATATTTGGGAAGACATCTTGAGAGAGGCCAATTGCACAAACTATTCAGTGCATCCCGGACTTTCCAAGATGTACAATGACTTGCGGAGGACCATGTTTTGGACATGAATAAAGAGAGATATCGTGTACTATGTTACACACTGTGAGTCTTGTTGGAAGGTAAAGGTGATATGCAAGAGCCCTATTGGATTATTGCAGTCGGTGCCCATCCTAGAGTGGAAGTTTGAGGATATTTCCAGGGATTTTGTTCCTGGCCTTCCCCGATGTCACAATGGTAATGATTCAGTTTTGGTGATTAGAGATCGCTTAAAAAGGTTACCAAGTATATTCCAATGAGTAAGGAGGCGCATGTTGATGTGTTGGTTTGTCTCTTTGTGGAGCGGTTTGTTTGATACCATGGGGTGCCCAAGACAATAGTATCATACTTTTATAGTCGTTTCACCTCTAAGGAATGGAGGACAGTTCAGACACATTTGGGCTCTTGCCTTTCCTTCAACACAACTTTTCACCTACAGAATGATGGCCAGTCCGAGAGAACTATCATAACTATAGAGGACTTGCTGCAGTTTTGTATTTTGGATAGGGGAGAGCTGTGGGAGAGACCTCTACCATGGTAGAATTTTCATATAATAATAGTCACCATGGAAGTATCAGAATGGCACCCTATGAGGCACTTTATGGTAGAAGGTGCAAAATACCTTTTTCATGGGTCCGGGATCAGGATCCTATGGTATTGGGGGTGGATTACATCGATGACACAGATACCACAATTAGGTTGATCCGAGACCACATGCTTGAGGCTCAAAGCCGACAGACAAGGTACCATGACGTGAAACACATGATGTTGGAATTATATGTGGGTGATAGGGTATTCTTAAAGATTAGGTCGATGCATTGGGGGTCACATATTCGTGGAAGGATGAAGCTCAATTAACAGTACATGGGGCCTTATACCATTTTGGAGAAGATCGATCCCTTGGCTTATATGATGGATCTACCACCAGAACTAGAGAACTTACAAGATATCTTTCACGTGTCCTTACTTAGCAAGGCTTTACTTCGGCTTTAGAAGTTTGTCACCGCCACATCTGGCCCTATGGCTTCCGATAGATTTGCTTCGCTAGAGCTTGTGTGGATAGTGGATACTGAAATATGAAGGCTGAGGTGAAAAAGTGGTCATTTGGTAAAGGTACTATGGTCTAACCGTGGGAAAGAGGAGTATACTTGAGAGCCTTTGGACCTTATGCAGCAACGCTATCTAGAATTTCTTCCTCAAGGTCAATTCAAAACTTACCTTTTATACCACATACTTTGTTAACAGTAGACTTAACCTCAATTTTCGGGACGAAATCTTTTTATTTTTTAATCGGATTTGTAACTTCCCATTTTGACCTAGACCCCTCGTGCGTGTTTTTTATTTCCATGAGTAGCTAGTGGGCCTAGACAGAATGAGAGAAATTCTAATTAGACTCGACAAACTTGTTAAAAGGACTCATCGAACTCATCCAAAAGACTAGAAGAACGCGTCAAAAGCACTTGACGAACTCATTGAAAGGACTCGACAAATCGTCAAAAGAACTTGAACTTATCAAAAAGACTCAACGAACCCTTCTTATTATCTCAACAAATAAGTGGAATGATCTCGACGAATCATCGAGAGTACCAGACTAATGGACTTGGTGGAATTTATTCGTTCTGTATTGATTACTGACTCGTCAAACTCGTTGAAAATACTCGTCGAACTAATCAAAAGGAGTCGACGAACTCGTCAAAAAGACTCGTCAAAAAGACTCGTCAAAAAGACTCGTCAAAAGAACTCGTCAAAAGGACTCACAAACTCATTAAAAGAATTCGACGAATCGACAATGGGACTTGAACTGATTGAAAGGACTTAATGTACCCTTCTTGTTGTCTCGACGAATCCGTCGAATGATCTCGACGAATCATCGAGAGCACTCGACAAATGGACTTGGCGAATTTTCATACTTGATGACTTGATTATTCACAGCCTATAGGAGAGGTATGGGTCGATCCAGATATTTTTGGACTATACAAAACGGTGAAAATGTCTTTTAAAAGTTTTATTTTTATATTATAACAAATTATATTCCAATAAGAGAGCGACACATGGCGTGGTAGTCATTCTAAGTTTGGGAGCCATTAATTTTTGGCCAACCTAGAAGAACTTTATAATAAGGAATTCATCTTCTTCATCATCAGTTGGTTGCTCCTCTCTAAAAGAATGAAGAATGTAAGAACGATCAGTATATTGGGAGCCAAATGTTTTTATGCCGCCAAGGAGAACCCGATCTATGTCCGAAAATTTTGTGAGCTTCCTACCCTCTCTCATGGTGCTAGATCTTTGGATACGAATTTAGGAGAGAAATCGGCTCAAGAGAGTTGGACATTGGAAGTTTAATGGAGTTTTTTAGGAGTAGTCCACGATAGAACATTTGTTCTAGGGCGACGATTGCCACAAAATTATCTTCAGTCACTTCCTCTCTTCAATACGAAGGCGAAAGACTTGATTTCGTGAAGAACGGTGGTCTATTGAGGGAGAAAAGGAGGTGATAAGCCGAAGACCTCTTGTATTTTTGTTGACAAAGAAGATGAACAGTACAGTCATCTGTATTTAAGATTCGTGCAAAAAAATACGTCAATACTTAGACATAAATCTGTCGCGTGTGCTATGATAGACTTCAAGCCTATTCTTAGGCTTGATACGATAAGATTAATATATCAGGATCAACATAAAAGTTGTAGCCCTTGGAAAGTCCTCTCCAAAGAGTGGTTGAACATTTTTTAGGGAGCTATGTAGCAACCTAAATGTCAATTCAAAGTTGATGCTCTGAAAATTATTAAGTTGTAATTACTAAAAAGAATCTATCTAGATCTGTTGCAAGGTTCAAAACTGATTTCCGGCATTATAAACTTAGTTAAGGACATAGGTCTTTATAGTAAAGTTGTAGGCCTCAGAAATACCTTTCCGTAATAGGGTTAAACTTGACATTTGGAGGTCTATAGCTCAGGGAAATCTAGTTTCTATAAGCAAAGTTGTAAATGTGCAGATTTGGATAACTCGTGAATTTCTCTAAAATTTATTATTAGAAGCTTCATAAATACTGATAGATAATTGCATGAAGACAATATAGACTTCTCTATTATGTTTCATAATTTTGATGTACATTTACTTGATGAGAACTACAATAATATGTTATAAATTGTTGGGCCGTAAATGGTTGTCATGATAATTTGAAGGAGCAGAAATTTAGTGTAAATGCTCAAGATGTTAACCATGATACAAGGAAGAAACATTCAGGGGATTTGGTTTGTCAAAACCACTGAACTAATCATGTGTTCGAGGAATTGTTAGTGATAAAGGACATGTTCTATCCTAGGTGGTACTATGTAAGGATGCGGTTAGATGTCCTTGGGACTTCTTGGCTCATTGATACTGTAGGACTATATGAGTATATGTTTATACACAGTTGTTGATTAAACTTGAGTTGAGGATTACTTGTGGCAGGTCTTCGGGCTTACACATTGTCATACCGACAGAAGATGATAGATAGACTATGGCCCATTGGGCTTGGTTCTTTGGTGCTTTCTTCCTAAAGACCCCTTCCATGCCCGTTAGCCGGTTGGGCGGGGTTCTTTGGTGTTTACTTTCCGAAGACCCCTTTCATAATATTTTAGGCCAGTTAGGCTAGGATCTTGGTGCTCATCTACCCATGACCCCCTCTGTGTCGTGTATGTAGGAGCTCCGTTATGGTGTTGTTAGTGTTGAGGAGTACGGAGGCCTAGGCTTGGTAGTTTGAATGTCCGCCTAGTAGTGGAGATTCCCGCTCCACTATCCATATTTGGTGATGATGGATGATGCCAAAGAGGGTCACTACCTCTAGAAAAGTGGGAACTAGGGTCTAAGTCGACATAGAAAATAGAGTGTGTGTGTAAGCATGAGTGTGTCATCATACCATCATTATATTAAATAACATTGCATTGCACTATATAAGATCCTCATCATATAAATTAGTATGGTTTCTTTTATATGATGAGTTGCCTCTACTATACCAGACCCTTAACTTATAAGCTCGTATGGGCATCCTTATAATTTAAGTTCAATTCAGTTCTTACACTTCTGTTATTGTTTAATGCTAGCATATTTGTAATTATACTCTTATTGATGCTCCTTGTTAATGCTTGTCTTCTTAACGAACTATTAATGTAAGATAACTATCCCATTACTAATACTTCTTGTCACATGCTATTTATACTACTAAGCATATTTGTCCCCTCTTTCTTCCTTCTGCCCGGTGCCTTAGAGTTGTTGGGGTGAGAGGATGTGGAACCACTTAGTCTTTATGATTAATGGTTGATACAACAATTTTTAGGAGGACACCCCACTGATGTTGCAGCAGTAGAACCTCTTGCTGGAGGGCAGCCAGGCCAAGGGGATAGGGCCTAACACTACGATACATTCACTCCCCTCAGTGACAAATATGGGTTTTTGACCATCTGGTTGTACCCCTTCGGGCAAATACTTATAGTCTTATATTACATGAGCTAGTGTAGCTTCCTATTATGTTGAATTATTTTTATACATTTACATTTGTGGATCTTGACTTCTGTGTTCTTCTCTTTGGTTGGGTTGGCAATGTGATATCGAAAATTATTTCAGCAAAATAGGCGACTTGTGGTCTAAAATAGCCTGTGTGCTAATGATACCACATCATGGTTGTTCTGGGCATAAGACTCCCCTCGGTCGTGTCTTGTGTTCCGTGAGGGGGGAGTTATATTATGAGCTAGAGGTAAGAGAGGAGGGTGAGGAGGGTGAGAAGAGCAAGCCTTACCTACATGTGACTAGCTATATATAACAGAGTGGGGGGACCCACCAGAAGATTCCTACAAGGTCAATATGCACTCATAGAATACCTAGGGTTGGATTTTTCTTTCCAAGCATGTGCCAATCTCGAAAAGAGAGGGGATTGTGTACAACCCCGTGTTCACGGAGCGGGTCCCTTAGGAAGCCCTAGGGGTAAGAGGGCCCCATAATCCAGGGTGGATGAGTAGGCGAGTGGGGTAGTCGGGCCTACACTCGCCCAAGACCGCAGGCTTACGTATGACATAATGAATGAGGCCAACAGGTCTGTATTCGCCCAAGAACTAAGAATTACACGCAGTAGGCGAGTGCGATGGTCAGTCCGCACTCACTCAGGGAAGCCAGTGGGTTGTGGGCGAGTGCGAGTTCAATCGGGCACTCTCCACCAGCGGATGCTCGTCATCTCGCCTAGGCATTCACCACTCCTTCAAGGAGTTATGGTTTTGTCTTGCTATTGGCCTCCCCAAAGAGTAGATTAATGCTGTTGGAAGTCCCGGTTGGGCAGTGTATAGTTGATTCGAAAAACGGAGTTATGCTATTTGCAGACCAGACTTGGAAAACTATAAATAGACCTATAGAGGTGCCTTTGGGGTGGATGAGGGCTCTCTCAATAGATTCTTCTTCCTCTAGTTTTTTGGTTAGCTTTTAAGTGCCCTTTAAGGTGCCACAACTCAGCATTGGCTAGGGAGGGGAAGCGCTTAAGATCTTTCGGGTGTGTGGTGGGACCTCCTCGCTGTAGCCCAAAATATGTTCCTAGTCCTAATTCTTGGGTCTTGTGCACTTCTTTAGGGAAAGTTGGTGAGAGGTTACCCCTTTTGGGTCCGAAATCCACAAGAAGCAAATTTTTGGTTTCAACACACCCTCTAAAGGTGCAAAAAGATCCAACAAGTGGCATCAGATGCAGGTTATTTCAAAACGGCTTCATAATTGGGAATAATTGCACTTTAAGATCTCACTTCCACTAGAGGGGATGAAATTTTTTTAAATAAAAAATCTTTAGCACCACCTTTTTTTGGGTAAAATTTATAATGGGTGGAAGATATTAATGAATAATTTTCTTAAATCTTTAGATAAAGAAGTTTAGAATATTACAATTAAATAGCACCCAAATATTTAAAATAAAAAGAAATGTTCTTAAATAAAAAATCAATGAATAGTTTATTTTGCGCCCTTGACCAAAGTATTTTAAAACTAATTTATAAACTGCTTATCGCGTATGAAATTAGGAATTTTCTTGAAAATATGTATTATTTCCTTTCTATAATTATGGAGTGCACATCAAAGGGAACGAAAGAAGACAACACATCAAACAGAAGGGAACACTGAATCTCATTAATTGAAGAGGACGATGAAGATGTCAAAGTAAATATATGTTCAAATCTTGCCTCCTCCAAAAGCTTTGTAAGTAAATAAAATTCCCTCCTTTTTTCAACCTCTGTTTTTACATTGCATGTGCTAAATATGGCTAAACGTAGAATTATTAAATTGAAAAATAATAATTCAAAATTATGTTTTGAAAATAAAATTTTAAAAGCACAACTTAGTGAAAAATCAAATTTTAACGTGTCTGGTTTTGATTCTTGCTCTTTTATTGAAAATACTACATCTTGTATAGATTGCTTTGAAGTAAAAGAAAAATTCAAAGTTTATAAAAAAAAGTGAAATAATTCAAAAAAGTGTAGTAATAAGTTGATTAATGAAAATAGTGTATTAACTAATAAACTAGAATCATTAAAATTATTTTGCAAAAAGTTTCAAATAATAAAAATCCTTTTTGACTTCTTTATATTCAAAAATATATAAGGTATCTACTAGTGTTTCAAATTTCATAAAACATACACCTAATAGAATATTTAATCATAAGAGTATGATGAATCCTAATGCCCATTTTGTCTCTCCCAACAAAAAATTAATTATTCACAAATTTCCTATAAGTAATACTTTAGAAAATCATTATGGAAATTTAAAATATAAGAATCTTAAAGCAAATTATGAATGGGGAACCAAGATTAAAAATTAAGCATTAACTCAACTTGAAAGGGCTCATTCATCACTATCTCCCCAAAAATAAACACCCAATATTTTGGTACACAAAGTAATTGTTACACTCGGTCCCCTTTAGATACCTAAATCTCTTATTCATTAGGTATCATCAATTTGAATGAAGTAGAAATAGATCAAAATGAACTATATAATACTCTACATCATTATATGCTTATTTATTTTGTTTCGTTTGTTTGTGACAACATGCCAATTCAACCTTATATATAATTTGTAATATGGATTTCTCACATTAAGCTTAATATTTAACAAAACAAATTGGTTGAATTTGAAATAAAAGTCATATACTTGCAAATTGACAAAATTAAATAATTTTATAAATTCTATCATTTTGTATCCATTCCCTACACGCGTTATATATTATCGCTATAATTTGAATAACCTTTAAAGATAGATTTAAATAGTGTATAAGGGGTCTTAGGCTAAATTATTAAAAAATGCAAGTTTTTGATTATTTCTCTATTCTCTTTGCTCCATTTGTTAGCCCTTATAATGATAAATTATAATAAAGAAAAATTAAAATCAGAAAATTGCAAAAATAATGTGTTCTTTTTAAAAAACAGAATCTTTGTTATTACCCCCCGAAGATAGTTTCTGACACCGATAATAGCTATATTTTCTTTTAAAATAAAAATTTTCAAAAATATTAAATTCTAAAAATTATTTTAATATGACAAGTATAATTATTTTCTACTATTAGATATTTTATATATGTTTTGGTTAATTCCATTAAAAACTAAACTAAAAAATATTATTAAAAAATTACCAAAACATATTTACATTGAAAGAATTCATTATTTCAAAATCATAATGACTATATGACTTTAAGATCAAACTATCTTTAAAATCATAAAATAAAATCTCTATTACTACCCCCCGACGGTAGGTTCTTATGCCGGCAGTAGCACTATTTTCTGAAAAAAATCTAATTTCTTGCCATATTTATTTTTTTAAAAATTATTTTGATAATTATCACAACTTTTAATTTCAGTATAGTTTTATATCAAATAAATTTACTATAACAAATTCATAATAACTTTGTGGCTTTAAATTGAATAAATAAGTCTAAAATTCATCATATATAAAAGTCATAAGCTGGAAGTAGTAATTAGGATTAAACGCTTTGTTTGATCTTATTTATTTATCTATATCATTTATCTCACCATAGTAGGAACGTAGGATTGTGTGCATTAGAGACCTAAACTTTAAGTCATGTCTTGTCCTTAACTGGGGAGGGTGCCTGTGGGGCCTTGTGAGGCACAAGGCAAAGAGTGCTAGGTTGAGAGTCATCTTTTTTATGCATATGGGATTAATAACCCAACCTACAACATGTGTGCAGCTCCTCATGCCAATCTGTCACTTAGTACAGGGCAAGGGTGTAGACATATTGTTAGGATATGATCATCTAAGGGCATACTCATATACGTTGCATGAGCATTATTTTACACCATATGATTATCATGTCATGCATATCTATTGTTTGAACATGCGTATCTTATGTTTTTTATACTATTTTTTTGGGCATTCATGATTTTGAAAAACATAAGTATAATTTAAACACTATTTTGACATCTTACGCAAAAATATTAAATCCGCAAATTTTTATTATTCTTCGAAACTCTTTATGGCAATTGGTGTACCACATATTATAAAACTTGAATCAAGAAAAATTAGAATGAAAAATAATAAAAAATCATATTTTATAAGTGTAAAACCAAATCTCTGTTACTACTGACATGCGATTGTAGTACCACTGGAGAAAGTAAACAAATTTAATTTTCCATGAGTATTTTTTCTTTTAATATTGCCACTATTTATTTAATGTTTTTCTTTAAAAAAATTCTAAAATTTGTTCAAATTATTTTTCTGTTATACTTCAAAAGTCAAATACCAAATTACAAAACAATTTAAAAAGAATAATTTTTTTTTGTTGTGTGGTGATTGTTCTGTATTTCGTATTTTTTTATAAAAACTGCTTGTTATTAATTATCATTGTCATGGATGATAAAATTATATCACATAAAGATTAAATACAATGTTTAATTTAATTTTAAAGTTTCTTATAACATTATTTTGTTTATGTCATGTCTTGAATATTATCTTGTTATGTGCAATGAAAATAAATGTAGAAAACATGTGCAAGATTGTTTAGCATGCCCAAGTATGAGTAATATTTTATATTTATTAATGATTTTATTCACTCACTTATATTGATAACCTACATGTGTTTTTAATCTTATACATGCATTATTATATAGTATAATAATTGAATAATTTAAATGCATAAATAGATTACCTACACTACATTGAATTGATTATTGTAATTCTTTATTTTACATGCACTTATTCATAAGAGAAAGGTGTTTTTCAAATAAATGATATTGCATGTGCAACAAGTGAATTTCGAGTCATTTGTCACAAATAAAAATTGATAAGGAAAACTCCACCAAGCACTGCTCACCCACCTAATAAGTCTTAATGAGCATTGTGAGGTTGAGAACCTTGGAAAAAGGATTGTAAATTGTCTTGTAACAAAAAAAATAACAACTACTCTTAGTACATCGGGTCACAAAAATAAAAATAAAATTAAAAACCATGAATATGATCCCCCAAGCAATATTTTGCTCCCTGATAAGTCTTAATAAGAATTGTCTGTATAGAGCACCTTGGTAGTTGTACTCCTTACTCATATGCATTAAAAATAGTTAAAGTAATATTATTTTTGTATGTTAATGTTATGTTATTCATTATATATGCCATGAGTTTTGATTAATCTACTTTTATACTTTATCTAAACACTATTTGTACACCTTATAATTTCTCATAAAACTTCCACTCATGAGTATTGGATCCTAAGGCATACAAATACTATTCTCTATAATTTTAAATGCACTAGATAACAAAGAATGATTGCTACAATGTTTATTTTTAATTAAAATGTAACTTAGCATGCATTGTTGTTCTTATCTCTCTTTGATATTTTGAAATCATTCTTGAAAAATTTTAATGAATTAACATCTCTTAGACTTAAATTGAATTGAAAACATCTTCTTATTAGGCTTAAAGCTCTTAATTGTTTATTTGATTCTATTTTGGAAAAAATGCTTATTTTAAGAATGCTTATCATAATTTTATTCTTACTACATAGGCATAATCAAATTTATATATTTTCTTAACAAATGGTATCATAATCCTCTATAAGTGTTAAAATTTGATTAACCAAGAGGTATTTTCTTACTCTTTAATATATTCAATCATGCATACATTTTGTCAAATAAGTGGTAGAATGGTAACTAGGAACTTGAATATTGCATAATATGTTCTTTTAAATATAGATCTCAATGATTCTCATTGCATATACCCCCTTTACCTCTTTTGATACTACCAAAAGTGGGAGACCATCTTGAATAAATTTTATAATTTAGGGTGAGTTCATTAAAAATTTTTCATAGGAAGCATATATGTAGGGGAGTATTCATTAGGGGTGTATACATTACTTTTTGCTCGATCATGAAAACCCTTCACTATTGTACCCATCAAGTGGTATTATGAAAACTCCTAACTCTCACTCATCCCCGCCACTTTTGCTAATAATAAAAGGGGGAGAATAAATTGAGAAATCTAGTGGAATAGATATTATATTTAGGGGGAGTAAAATAAATATGGAACACTTTTATTGGGGGAGCAATAAAAGAGAATTCATTATAATATCAAGCTACAAAAGTGTTATTCATACATATATTTATCTGTACTTATGTATAAACACAAATATGCTCAAATTCACTAATTTCTCATACATGTATTTGTTATTATCAAAAGAGGGAGATTGTTGGAACATGCATTCTACATTTCTTGTTTTGAGAATAACAAATATCATTATGTATTTGATCCAATCATTTGTGTGTTTATAGTGTGCAAGTTGAACAAGTATAAGCAAAGATTAAATAAGGAGACAAGACCTCCTTCATGGGTGTATAAACTCAGCAAAAAGAACATCATTGACAGCTGAATACTAAAACATCCATAACTTTCAATCCGAGAAGTGTTACAGGACGATCCACACCATTACGGAATGAGGATGATGACATTTATAAGCTGGAAAAGGTTTTATATGACTAGCAATATCACTACTATCGGTGGTAGCACAAATTCTTCAGTAGAAATTTCAACGTTGTAGAAAAGGAAGGAGCCATATTTAGCATGTACTAATGCTAGAGGTAGTGAGATACTCCCTAGCGGTAGTGTTTTCGAAGGTCCATTTTTGAAAAAATTAGAGATGAAAAATTCTTGTTTCTAAAGTTTAAAAGTATCCAAAAATGGCATGGAAAAGTTTCCTAAGATGGCAATGAAAGGTTGCCAAATTTGGTAATTTCTAAAAAGAAAAAAGCTGCCTAAATTAGCTACTACCAGGCGGTAGCTCTACAGTAGGCAGTAGCAACCAAGAACTATTTAAAGAGTGGCTCCTATCCTTCTTGGCATCAATTTCTCTTCCATAAATACCACCACTCTTTTTCAGTTGAGGGAGACTCGTCTTCATATAATCAAGAAGACTCCCTTCGGTGAACATGAAGATCTAAAGGAGATTTTTAAAGGAGAAGGGAAATAATGATTATTCAACACGAAGGGCGAATGCTTCAAGAATGCCAACATCTATATCGCATTCGTCTTTACCTTCAAAAATCTTTGGGGACTTTTTCTTGCTTTTTATTTTGCTTGTATTTTCCTTTTTTATCTTTTTGTATTGGTGGAGAAATCATTCGGGCAGAATGTCAAATTTCGAGAAGGATTCTTTAGGAAATTTGTCGTAGGTAGGGGAGACTAAGTCTTGTGAGATTTCAAGGACAAAATTATCTGGTGTTGATATCGGTTTCCTTGGAGGATTTAGTGAATTCAATGTATGGGTTGGAGACTAGATCATGGTAGGTCTAAGGGGAGGTACAAAGACTTATCTGGGAGAGATATGCTAGAACTAACCAATTCTTAGGGATAATTATCTGTATAAAAAAGGTAAGAGAGATTTTCATATTTTGCCTTGTTTTCTAAAATCATAGAAATCAACCATTATGTAATCAATTTATTGTGAAATAGAATCATTGTTTACCTTATTCTATTGTCTTGGTTTTATTTTCGATTCTAAAAAGTTTTAAATATTATTTCTCAATCAAAGCATCAATGCAAATATATTGCAATTTTTTAAAAAAAAAACACAAAGAATTCACTTTCTATTACTAGCGCCATGTTGTAGTACTATTGCTCGCAGTTGTGAAAGAATATTGAAATCCGACCTTCTTTAAAAGTAATCTTCAATATAATATTTTCGAAGATATTAAAATATTTTTTTTTGATAAAAGAGTTCGAAACATCTTTAAATAACTCTGTTTTTTAAATAAGATTTAAATTTCTGAAAAGCCCTTATTCACCCCTCGTAACACCCCATCCGTCACATAGGATATAACAGACGGTTCGGTCGGGGCCCCATGGTATATTCTATAGACAGTTAGTGGAGTTATATATTAAAACCATAATCCATAAACGCACATCCTAACTCAGAGTGCATTCTTGTGGAAGTAAATTAATTCCTTAAAACCAAAACATTTGAATATCCACTAAACCAAATTGGAATGATAAGACAAATACACGAAATATCTATGGCCTTATGGACTTCCTCAAATGGTATTGTCTTACATACTTTGGCACATATGCCGATCACACATGAAACAGTTAATAGAAAACACAACTTTGATTTGGCCTTCGAGGCGCGGCATAATATTTAGCAACCTTGGGCTTCAGCCCGTTATTTCTCACTTGACTCTGCGACACCTATATGAAATCATCCCACCCTAAAGGTGGAAAACAAAGCAACGGTCAGCATAAGTTGACTAAATTATAACGACCCCACCCGGCACTCGGGGTGACGGTGCTCCTTCCTTGCAGGCATTTATTATATACATATAAAGGTAATCGGAACGTGCAGTTTAAGTACCATTCACCACAGATGTTGGCACAACCAACCACATACCTCATGCACTCAGGGCACATTTATGGTGTGCTATGATTCGAGCCCCACCTCCGCCCTCAAAGCAGTAACTTTGAGCATTTCTAGTCTTCTCGGGCCGAAGCCAAAGACTCAATTCCTACTATACTACTACAAATTTAAGGCGCTCACTACTTTGGATCCATGCCACTAACTCACTCCAAGTAGATCGTCATATGGTGGGTATAGGTTCGTCATAGCCTATTGCTAAAACTGTCAGGCTCACGATACGGGTCAGCCTCCCTGCGCCCAATCACACATTGCATAACCATATTATGTCCAAAGCTAGCTCTTACGACCACCATAAAGGAGTAATTTAAGCTCGCGACCCAACCTTCAGGCCCACAGGTCTCCACGAGACAGTCCTCACAAACAGTGCTCACTAGGAGTTACCGTTGGCAGTAGCGTTATCGTCACAGGGTAGGGGACAGACTTTTGATTCTTCCCCTCCAAACAAGTGTTTTCCTGGAGTCCTTCTCCAGTAAATTCTCTGCAACAACATGCACACCCCGCGACTCCGAAATTTACATACTACCATAGAGTCTTCTCTGGCATACAAAAAACCTTTACCAATCCTAACCAATAATCTAGGTAAGATTCACACATCATGTGTATACTGTACTTCAATTTCGGATTCTAAATACAAAGGTAATGGGGATACACGGATCGACCCAAAAAGAGAATCGCTTCTACGAGTTTATAGAGCATCTACCCTCACAAGCCAAAACAAAGGACTTCACATATACATGGAAGAGGATCATTACCCTTAAAGTTTGTTTCAGTGCCTTGGGAGAGATTCTAGCCGGATGGAAATAACAGCTAGAGCATTCCCTCCATAGAATCAAACTCATCTCGTGAATTAGAGCTATGAAACTCTAATAGTGGCAAGATCTCCTTTGTCCTACTCTCCTCCTCCCCGCTCTAGCTGCTCAGGATTAAGCCTCAAAATAAATGAAGTGAAAATGCAACTTCCTAGGCTATAAATCGAGCTACCACTGCGCGGTAACTATCTACCGCAGCTCAGTACCTGAATCGACGACTTGTTCTACAAGCCACTGCCCAAAACCTCCAATCTCAGGCCGACACGTGGCCACGCCCTACAACAACTGTGCGATTATAACATATCGCCACACGGTATACGATGCGTCTCATCAATGCGACGCTATTAATGAACTGATGCCACTACCCCACGGTATCGCTACCACCACGTGGTACATTACAGAGAGGTATTTCGAATAAAATAGCTTCACTACTGCCGGTGTTAACCCTACCCCTGAGCGGTATCTCATAGAAACCATCTCCTACTTCAGGAAACTTGGGGTGTTACAAATCTCGCTCACTTAAAGAATTTCGTCCTGAAATTACGCAATGTAGAAAATTATAGAAGTAACAACATTATAATGTTTACCTCAAATGAATAGCTCGGGGAATTCCACTTTCATTGTTTTCTCCCACTCCCATGACAGTTCCTAACGGCCACAGTTGTCCCAACAAACCTTGACCATCCTGATAAACTTATTCCAGAGTTTCTTGATTTCTGTGTCTTCAACGCGAATGGACTTGACCTTCATTTTCAACACACCATCAATCGGCACCTCATCCGCAGCAACTAGTTGAGTAGGCTCTCGTACCACCTTCTGTAAAACTGATATGTGGAATACATCGTGCATACTACTTAGTTCCGTTGAAAGCTTAAACTTAATGGCAGCTTCACCAATACGTTCAAATATCTCAAATGACCCAAGGTATTTTGGACTTAGCTTTTTCAAGCAACGAATCCTTGATACACCCTTGAACGGTTTGATCTTCAAATGCAACCAATGGCCCACGGAGAAATTCAACATTTCTATGCTTGGCATTATAATACTTAGCTTGCCTATCCTGAGCGATCAACAACTACTCCAGGATTAGACAAATAATCGAAGTCACATCTTCGACTTCCTTCCGCTTAATCAGCTTTGATTTGCCCGTCTCCAACCACGATAAGGGAGTACGACAGTTCCTATCATAAAGAGCCTCAAAGGGTGACCATTTGAATACTTGCCTAAAAGCTTTTGTTATAGGAGAACTTAATTATATATAGGTGATCCTCCCACCTCTTCCTGAAATCTTTGGTGCATGATGAATTGTAAATATTCATACTTTTTAGTACTTTATAATAGTTTTAGGTTATTTTTGTAGTTTTTATTTATTTTTCTTAAATAATTTATTTCTTTTTATAAATACTCTTCTAAACTTAAGTTTATTTTGTTTTCTGTAATTTTGCAGAAAACTCACAAAAAATTCAAGGTATACGCCTTTGTCAAATTGGTCACGCCCGTGACCTAGTCATGTTACTTTGATTCCAGTGCAAATTTACTTTCTGCGAAGATCAATCGCCTGTAATGCCAGCCGCTCAACGATCATCGATCTCAGCTCGACGCTTTGCTGCCTTTTTTCGATCGCAGTTCGATGTTCGTCGATCTCAGCTCGATGACTTGATGGCAGACTCATCCAACGATGTTCATCAACCTAAACTAAAATCAACGCCAGATCGACGTTCGTCGATCTCAGTTTGATGCTCTGCCAACTGAGTCAACGATTAACACTCAACCTCTCCAATAAGTCAACGCTCGACACTTCGCCAGATCAATGTTCATCAATCTCAGCTCGATGTTCGTCGATTGCAAACTGATATACTCTTCAGTCAATTGCCATATCGATGTTCGTCGATCTCAGTCCATCGAAACATTGTCAACGCATCTCTGTTTGACTTTCACTGAGGTGTGCTCCACGAAATGCTCCCTGTGCTCGATGAGTTTTCCCTAGCCCCTATACTCGACGCTTCCAATAACCACTCGATGTTCAATGAACTCAACCCGAATGCCGCACGATGCTTTTTGTTGACGCTCAACACTTCCAGTGAAGTTAACCATAACATTTCTCGTACCCGCTACTTCCAAAATTCAGGCCAGTCATCCGAATTTTAGCTTACCCTGTACACTAAGAGTGCCACCTCCTGTAATTTTTTGTTTATAAATGGATCTTCTCTGTAAGATCAAATGTTCCCCTTTTTGAACCATTTTGCTTAGGGTAGGTGCTGCTTGGGTTTATTTCCAAGCTATATAAGGAGATTTACTCCCCCTCTCTTTTGCTTGTGTTTTAGCTTTTTGTAACACGTCTTTTTAGCTTAATAAAATAATATATTTTCTCTCCTTATCTGTATTAGAATGCATCTGAGTGCCCCTCCTTAAGCAATCTTATTTGTTTTATCTTTGTTTTTGTTTTTTTTTAAAAATGGGTGTGTGTGAGTGAGAGAGAATAACTTACTATTTTTATGTTTATCTTCTTCATTTTACTCCCCCCTTTTTAGCTTTTATTCTTTTTAATAACTTTTTACATTCTTATAGATTTATAAAAATGGTTCTAAAAGTTGTTGTGTTTCTTTTTTACTTTGTCTTTTTAATTTTGTAAAATGTTTTGTTCTTTTACTCTTTCTTCCACTTTTTAAGGATTTTTATAGAGTTATAAGAATGAATTAGTTGTTATTTTAATTTTTGTAACACTATGATATTTGCTTTTATTTCCAAACCCTTTTGCTCCTTTAATTTTTATTTCTTCTTTTTATGAATTTTTAGAGAGTTTTGGAGTAGATTTATAATCGTTCTAATTTTTCAAGCACTTTGTTTTTCTTATTTTTGTTTGTGTGGGTGAGTGTATGAGTTAGATTTTCATTGCTTTTTTCCTTCAAGTAGAGTGCGTGCGTGTATGAGATAACATTTTATCGCTTTCATTTCCCGCTAACTCATTTGAGTAGGACTTGTCTTTTAATAATTTTCATTTCCCGCTTACTCGTTTGAGTAGGACTCGCATTTTTCTGCTTTAATTTACCGCCTACTCATTTGAGTAGGACTTACAAATTGCTGCTTTCTTTACTACTTTAATATCCTACCTACACGTTTGAGTAGGACTCGCAATTTTCTGCTTTAATTTCCCGCCTACTCGTTTGAGTAGGACTTGTATTTCATTTATGTATTTTCTTTTCTTAAGCCTTCCCCATTCCGATGAGTATCGATCGAGAGCATTGGGACAGATAAAATTACTATAAATAATTAAAGGTCCTCTTTTTCTCTATAATTAAAGCACTTAAGGTTTGCCCCAAGTATTTGACGCGTAGGACCACATATCGATGTGTGGTCTCTATTTCCATTGTCCATACGCTAGCTAGCTTAGAGGTCATGCGTATGGGCCAATCACACTAGGGTAAAGAGAATTGCATGCATAACCTCGAGATAGGAGAAGCGTAATTCTCCCGGATTGGGTTCCCCATCCAATAGTGGGGTTCTTAGCATAATGCGTACATTAAGAGGAATCCTTCGTTAGATGAGAGTTCGCCAAAATAGACTTAATGTTTAGGTGAGCGATATTTTTAGAGCTAGGTGAGCTCATTATTTTGGAACCTCCACAGCCAAGTCGCCCTTTAATTAATTTGAAATTTAGGATCTCTAGTTATTAAAAGTTATTTTAGTTCTATTCTTTTCGGTGCCATTGCGCTATTTCTTCATCGGCTTTTTAAGCTTTTATTTTCTGCTTATATTGAACCGCGCTATTTAAATTTTAAACTGACAAGTTATCTTTAGTAAAATAATAGTCCCTCTAGGGAAAAGTAAAAATTATTAACCCATCCTCGAGAACAATATGATTCCGAAATTTCCCACTGTAATATCCTATACTACTCACGATAGGTGCATTTGCCTCCTTTCATTAAAACTCAGTTTCAACTTTTACATCTAATATAATCCTCGCGCCCCGCCTTCCAAAATAACTAAACAACCTAAAGAAATAAATGCGCCTCGAGTTTTAACCATCATGTTTTTGCTGTTATTGTTGGGGAACTTCCGTGTTGTTATTTTGAACTCTGGAAAACTATTACTTTTACATATTTTTATTTATATTTATAACAAAAAATTAGCCAAGCAACTAAAAAACATACTAATAATAATAGTAATAATAATAATATAAACTACTTAAAAAAACTAACTCTAAAAAATCTGTAAAATTACTTTTACCTTTTTATTATTATTAATATTATATATATATATTTATTTATCTTTAAAAAAATGATGAAAAAAATGAAATGGCAACGTTTCCTAAAAAATATAAAAAAAAAATTAGAAACAAAAAAACCTAAAAAGCCACAAAACCAACAAAAAAATAAAAAACCCTATCTAAAAAACCAACAAATTTTTATTTTCAAAAATTTATATATGTATTTTATTGCCTCAGTATCATCTCGCGCAATTATGAGCGATAGGGGACTGCATTTCTATTTACCTCTTATAGCTAAGACGTTAGCTAATCGAGTTACACACACATTTTCCCCTACCCGCAAACTTGTGCCCGACTATATCTTTTTTGATTTTCTATTAAATTTTTTTTATTTGTTATTAATAATGCAGAGTTTCCAAATGGGCCTCCCCGAACTCGTTGTAGGGAAGTTTCTACCCTCCCTCTTTATTTTTGTATATTATGCATTTTATCTTTTTTTGTTCCGCATACTTATATTGCAATATTGGGAACAATGTTGGAATTAATTATGGGGGTATTTTACTATTCTTGCACTTTCATTTTCCCTCACTTTTATATTCTGCAATCATTAAAAATTACAAAAAAAATATACAAAAATTAAAACTCAAAATTTTTAATTTATTTTACCATCAAAAAAATTGTTAATAAACAAAAAAAACATTATAAAAACCAAAATACCAAAGACAACTTTTTTTTCTTTATAAATATTCTTTATAAATCAATTTTTGTATATATTTTTTTGTTTCTTTCCCCTCTTCCTTTCTCTCTCTCATCTTTGTAATTATTCTCTCTCTCTCTTGTAGATATTTTAAAAAAAAAAAAACCAAAAATTTTCTAGAGAAAAAAAAACTCAAATAATTGTTTTTCGCATTTTCCTTTCTTTAATATGTATATATAATAAATAAATTAACAAAAAAAGATAAAAACCCAAAAAACAAAAAATGATAATAACTCTAAAAATTCCAAAAAAATATTTTTATTATAATACAAATAAATTAATATATCATTCTTAACCCTTTTTCACTCTCCAAAACTCTTATTGCGAGTGTATTTATAAGCGAATTTTACTAATTCTTTGTTTACTAGTCGTTTGTTAATTCTAGATTGATAGATTTAAATATCTAGGGTTAAGTTTTAAAAAAATTATTATACTTTGTTTTTAAGATAGGAGACTCATTTTCGGTACTACTTCTAATTTATCATAAATAGAGCACCTGTACTATGTTAGAAATAAACAATTATAAGATTCAATTATGATTAATTAATTCTAGCTTTCTGAAAACACAGGAACGTTCAAATTATAAAGGTTGCTCTCAAACTTTTTTATTAAAATCTAGTTTTCTCTTAGAAAACCCTTTCTCCCCATATTTATCATGCCTTACTGGGCATGACAACAAAATTTTGCCCCTAAAAAAACCAATGTCAATGGGAACAAGATTTCGTTCCGTAAACATAGGCATCCAATATTTAAAAAGATTATATATTACAGAGTAAGAGAATAAAATTCATTACTCATATACATATACATTGGGTTAATTTGAAGTTGTTTCAAAAATTAAATGTTAGGAAAATAAGATTTCATTTTCCTTAACATTCAAAAAAAAATCAGTTACTAGAGATTTGAGAAAAAATTACCTCACCTCTAAATCTAGCCCTCTTCATAAACAAAAATAACCCCCCAATCAATTTCAATGATTCTAGAGTTAATTTAAAATCGTTTTGAGAGCATATTTTTTTAATTGCATTATTTCCCGTAAAACTCCAACAAGCTAAAGTTTTTATAATTCAGAACTATTTTTGTTAAGCTAACAATTACAAAATTTTGCTTCTATTTGATTACATCAAGAAGTTTTTGGGCCAAAACTTTTCCTCTATTTAAATCATGTTCATAATTTTAGGACTTAACTCTTATGCCCCGTATGTTTATTTTGATCTCTCTTCTAAATGATTTAAGCGGTAGCTAAATTTAGGAATTTTTTTAATTCCTTATAAGTATATCTCCAACTTTTGCTCTGGAATAGCAAAAGCTTAAGTATGGGGGTATTTGATAAATTGTAAATATTCATACTTTTTAGTACTTTATACAAGTAGTTTTACGTTATTTTTGTAGTTTTTAGTTATTTTTCTTAAATAATTCGTTTCTTTTAATAAATACTCTTCTAAACTTAAGTTTATTTTATTTTCTGTAATTTTGTAGAAAAGTTGCAAAAATTTCAAGGTACACACCCGTGACCTGGGCATGTTACTTTGATTCCAGCAAAAATTTGCTTTTTACAAAGATCAACCGCCTATAATGCAAGCCGCTCGGCGATCATCGATCTCAGCTCGATGCTTCGCTAGCCTTTCGTCGATCGCAGATCTACGTTCATTGATCTCTGCTCGACGATTTGACGCCAGACTTAACCAATGACGTTCGTCGACCTGAACTCAAATCAATGTCGGATCGACATTCGCCGATCATAACTCGACGCTTCGTTAGCTGACTTAATGATCAACACTCTACACATCCACCAAGTCAATGCTCGACGCTTCTCCAAATCAACGTTCATTGATCTCAGTACGACGTTCGTCGATTTCAACCCGATCTACTTTTCTATCAAACGCCAGATCGACGTTTGTCGATCTCAGCCCACTGAAACATTGCCACAGCATCTCCGCTCGACTTTCACTAAGCTCCGCTTGATGAAATGCTACCTGCGCTCGACGAGTATTCCCCAGCCCCCTTCACTCGACACTTCCACCAACCACTCGACATTCGACAAACTCAACCCGAACGTCGCTCGATGCTTTCTGTCGATGCTCGACGCTTTTAGTGAAGTTGACCATAATGTGTCTCGTACCCGCTTCTTCTAGAACCAGGCAAGTCATCAGAATTTTAGCTTCCCCTACACACCAAGAGTGCCACCTACTGTAATTTTTTACTTATAAATATATCTTCTATGTATGATCAAATGTTCCCCTTTTTCAACCATTTTGCTTACGGTAGGTGGTGCCTGGGTGTATTTCCAAGCTATGTAAGGAGATTTTATCCCCCTCTCTTTAGCTTTTGTTTTAGCTTTTTGTAACCCGCCTTTTAGCTTAATAAAATTAGTATATTTTCTCTTCTTATGTGTATTAGAATGCATCTGAGTGCCCCTCCTTAGGCAATCTTATTTGTTTTATCTTTGTTTTTGTTCTTTTTTTAAAATGGGTGTGTGTGTGTATGAGAATAACTTGTTATTTTTAAGTTTATCTTCTTTATTTTACTCCGCCCTTTTAGTTTTTATGCTTTTTAATAGCTTATTACATTCTTATAGATTTATAAAAATGGTTCTAAAAGTGGTTGTGTTTTTTTTACTGTCTTTTTTTTAAAATGTTTTGTTCTTTTACTCTTTCTTCCACTTTTTAAGCATTTTTATAGAGTTATAAGAATGAATTAGTTGTTATTTTAATTTTTGTACACTTTGATTTTTGCTTTTATTTCCAAACCCTTTTGCTTCTTTAATTTTTATTTCTTTCTTATTTTTGTTTGTGCGGGTTAGTGTATGAGTTAGATTTTCATTACTTTTTCCTTCAAGTAGAGTGTGTGTGTGTATGAGGTAGCAATTTATCGCTTTCATTTCCCGCCTACTCGTTTGAGTAAGACTTGTCATTTTATCATTTTCATTTCCCGCCTACTCGTTTGAGTAGGACTCATATTTTTCTGCTTTAATTTCCCTCAAACACGTTTAAGTAGGACTTGCATTTTACTACTTTCTACAATACTTTTATTTCCCGCCTACTCGTTTGAGTAAAACTCGCAATTTTCTTCTTTAATTTCCCGCCTACTCGTTTGAGCAGGACTTGTATTTCATTTATTTATTTTCATTTCTTAAGCCATCCCCATTCCGATGAGTGGCAAATAGCTCTTAGCCCTCAGTATCGAAGTGCATTGTGAGAGATAAAATCACTTTAAATAATTAAAGGTCCTCTTTTTATCTTTAATTAAAGCACTTAAGGTTGTCTACGACGCGTAGGACCACATATCGATGTATGGGCTCTATTTTCGTTGTCCATACACTAGCTCATTGATAGTTCGTGTGTATAGACCGATCACTCTTGGGTAAAGAGAATTGCGTTCATAACCTCGAGAGAGGAGAAGCGTAATTCTCCCAGATTGGGCTTCCCCACGCAATAGCGGGGTTTTTAGAGTAATGCGGGTATTAAGAGGAATCCTTCGTCGGACGAGAGTTCGGTCGAATAGTCTTAATGTTCAGGTGAGCGATATTTTTAGAGCTAGGTGAGCTCATTCTTTTAAAACCTCCACGTCCAAGTCACCCTTTAATTAAATTGAAATTTAGGATTTCTAGTTATTAAAAGTTATTTTAGTTCTATTCATTTTGGTTCCATTGCGTTATTTCTTCATCGGTTTTTTTTGTTTTTATTTTTGCTCATATATAACAGCGCTATTTAAATTATAACCCGATAAGTTATCTTAAGTAAAATAATAGTCCCTCCACGGAAGAGTAAAAATAACCCGTCTCTGAGAATAATACGACCCCAATATTGTCCATCGGAATATCCTGTACTACTCGCGATAGATACACTTGCCTCCTTTCGTTAAAACTCAGTTTCAACTTTTATATCTAATTAAATCAGCATGCCCCGCCTTCCAAACTAAATAAACAACCTAAAAAAATAAATGCGCCCAGAGATTTAACCATCAAGAGTTTTCCTATTTTCTACAGTTTTATTTTCCCGCACTTTTTTATTCTACAATATTAAAATTTACAAAAAAAAATACAAAAATTAAAACTCCAAATAAAAAATTTTAGTTTACCATAAAAAAAAAATTTAATAAACAAAAAAAAAAAAAAAAAAAAATACCAAAAACAACTTTTTTTCTTTGTAAATATTCTTTATAAATCAATTTTTGTAAATATTTTCTTGTCTCTTTCCCCTCTTCCTTTTCTCTCTCTCATCTTTGTAATTATTCTCTCTCTCTCTCTTGTAGATATTTGAAAAATTCTAAAAAACATAAAAAAAATTCTGGAGAAAAAAATCAAAAAATTGTTTTTCGCATTTTCCTTTCTTTAATATGTATATATATTAAAGAAATTAACAAAAAAAGATAATAACCACAAAAACACAAAAAAGGATAATAACTCTAAAAATTCCAAAAAAAAATTTATAAAACAAATAAATCTAATATACCATTCTTAACCCTTTTTCGCTCTCCAAAACTCTAGTTGCGAGTTTATTTATAAGCAAATTTTACTAATTCTTTATTTACAATTCGTTTGTTAATTTTAGATTGATAGATTTAAATATCTGGGGTTAAGTTTTAAAAAATTTATTATACTTTGTTCTAAAGATAGGGGACTCATTTTCGGCACTACTTCTAATTTATCATAACCAGAGCACGTGTATAATGTTAGAAATAAATAACTATAGGATTCAATTATGTTTACTTCTAGCTTTCTATAACACAGGAACATTCAATTTATAAAGGTTGCTCTTAAACTTTTTTTATTTAAATCTAGTTTTCTCTTTGAAAACCCTTTCTCACCATATTTATCATGCCTTACTTGGCATGATAAAAAATTTTACACCTAAAAGAACCTATGTTAATGGGAACAAAATTTCGTTCCGTAAACATAAGCATCCAATATTTAAAAAGATTATATGTTACGGAGTAAGATAATAAAATTCATTACTCCTATACATATACATTTAGTTAATTTAAAGTTTTCCAAAAATTCAATGTTACGAAAATAAGACTTCATTTTCCATTAACATTTTAAAAAAAATTCAATTATTAGAGATTTGAGAAAAAATTACCTCACCTCAAAATCTAAGCCCTCTTCATAAACCAAAATAACCCCCTAGCAAATTCCAATGATTCTAGATTTAATTTAAAATCATATTGAGAGCATATTTTTTAAATTGCATTATTTCCCGTAAAACTCCCATAAGCTAAAGTTTCTATAATTCCAAACTATTTTTGTTAAGCTAACTATTACAAAATTTTGCTTATATTTGATTACATCAAGAAGTCTTTTGACCAAAACTTTTCCTCTATTTAAATCATGTTCAAAATTTTAGGACTTAACTCTTATGCCCCGTATATTTATTTTGATCTCCATTCTAATTGATTTAAGTGGTTGCTAAATTTAGGATTTTTTTTAATTCCTTATAAGTATTTCTCGAACTTTTGCTCTGGAATAACAAAAACTTAAGTATGGGGGTATTTGATGAATTGTAAATATTCATACTTTTTAGTACTTTATACAAGTTGTATTTAGGTTATTTTTGTAGTTTTAGTTATTTTTCTTAGATAATTTGTTTTTTTGGTAAGTACTCTTCTAAACTTAAGTTTATTTTGTTTTTTGTAATTTTGCAGAAAAGGCTCAAAAATTTCAAGGTACATGCCCGTGTCAAATTTGTCACGCTTGTGACCTGGGCCTGTTACTTTGATTCCAACAAAAATTTGATTTCTGCAAAGATCAACTGCCTGTAAAGCCAGCTGCTCGGTGATCGTCGATCTCAGCTCGACGCTTCGCCAGCCTTTCATTGATCGCAAATCGACGATCGTCGATCTCAGCTCGACTATTTGATGCTAGACTCAGCCAATGACATTCGTCGACCTGAACTCAAATCAATGCAAGATCGACGTTCGTCGATCTCAGCTCGACGCTTCGCCAGCTGACTCAATGATCAACACTCAATGCCTCCAGCAAGTCAACAACAACGCTTCTCCGGATCAATGTTCTTCGATCTCAGCCCGATCTACTTTTCAATCAAATGCCAGATCGACGTTTGTCGATCTCAGCCCGCTGAAACATTGCCAGCGTAGAATAAAAGTATTCATTCTCTACGCCCCATGTTCGTCGATCGAGGTTCGACGAACCATATTGAGTTCATTGAGCACAGTTAGACAAATAATTATACTGAAAGTCTGCGTTCATAGTTCTTTGATCTAAGTTCGACGAACCATATTCATTTTGCCTAGCTTGTTTTGATGAAACATGTTGAACATAATTTTTATTAAAAAATTTCTTTTTCTTTTGTTTACTCTAATAAAAAACTTTTGTTTCTTTATTAGTGTCTTCTACCTTTTATTTTCCTTTTTTCGGAAATGAATTTAACATGAGTAGATTGTATGTTTTTCTGTAGTAGAGGAGGCTGACAAGATGAAGCTCCCAATCCTAGTTTGCTAATAAGCGTTAAATTGACTGTACTTGTGATATTCATCAATTTGATACTTCTCCCATTAAGGGATTCTTCAAATTCCTTAGCCTCAGATAATTTAGTTTTCAAAGATATTGTATGTTCTGAAGCATTATCTAGACCATCTTTGAGTTTAATATTTTCAGAAAATAGGTTTTCAAATTCAATTAGCTTTTCTCTGAGGAGTTTGATTTCCTTTTCAGATTTAATTAAATCATTGCATACCAATTTAAATTCAGTTTTAAATTGATCTGAAGAAAAATCAAAAGAAGAAATTACCTGATCTTCTTCTGATACAGATTCATCTTCTGTGTTGTCAGCTTATGAATTAGCAGCTTCAGAGTTGCTGCAAGATACATCGATTGCCATCAAGCATACCTCATTGGACTTGGCCTCTTCTTCATCCTCACTAGAGCTCGATGAACACTCTTCCTCTAAGTCACTCAAGGTTTCAGCAACAAATCCTCTCTCCTTCTTTTTGTATTTGTTGGAGAAGGACTTGCTGGAATGTTTCTTGGAGTCAATCTCCTTTCTTTTGTCTTTCTTCTAAGTTTCTGGACACTCTGGTAATATGTGTCCAGGTTTCCTGCATCCATAGCAAACTATTTCTTTAGTTACGAGTCTTGTAATACCTTAGCTTATCTTCTTTTCTGGAAGATCTTCTCCAGAAATCCTTCCTTGCCATCTTGTAGAATTTCTTAGCCAAGAGACTCATTAACTCTTCATTATCAAGAAGAGCTTCTTCTTCCGCAGATGCTTTAAAAGCAATGCATTGCTCTTTCCTTCCTAATGATGAAGTCCTTTGCTCAGCTTCTCTGGTCTTGATGAGCTGCTCATAAGACCTGAGCTTTCCCAACAAGGTTTTAGTAGAGATTTCTTTTATGCTTCTGGCTTCCTTCATTGGCAAGATACTAGAGTCTTATGTGCTAGGGAATCACATAAGGATCTTGTAATTTATCTTTGTCAATGAGATGTTCTTGTCCACAGTTTTTAGCACATTTATTATGAGACTGAGTCTGTTATAAATGTCTGCAACTGATTCTGACTCTTCCTTCTTGAAATTCTCATATTGAGAGATCGAGTATGATCTTTTATCCTTCCTTTCATTAGTAGATCCTGCTACCATAGTATTTAGGGAGTCGCAAATGTCCTTTGCTGAAGTACACTATGTAACCTTCTGTAATATGTCATCAGACATAGTTTGTGCCAGAATGTTCATTACTTTAGCATCAACAATCTTAGCCTTCTTCTGAGCATCAATCCACTCAGGTGGTGGAACTTTATTTGTGCTTCTTGTTGTTGCCACTGGTAGTGGGGGACCTGTCAAAATGGAATTATATATATCTTCATCAATGGAATTCATGTAAAGCCTAATCCTTGCCTTCCAAAGTGCAAACTTATTAAGATTGCACACTAGAGTTCTGGTGCTTGAATACTCCTTATTTTGTTCCATGATAAAAAGAAAAAAAGTGTAAATAAGATGTATCAAAGAACTTTTTGTTCAGGTGTTATCCTGTGAAGCCAAACAACCTCCCTCTGATATTAATTGAAGGTGATGGATAGATCTTACTAACTCTAGAGGGGTGGTGAATAGTGTATTAAAAACTTATAGATAATTTTTTTATAGCGGATTAAAATAGGTGATATATATATATAAAGAAAAATATCACAGCAAAGAAAAAAATAAGTAAAGGCACAACCAGACAATACAAGGAATTTATATTGGTTCCCCAATAAACCTGGGTATATCCACTCTTCTACCACCCTACTAGGAATCCACTATAGGTTTTTTCTCAGCAGACCTGTCACCACAAGTTTTTTCTCAGGTGCCCTGTAACCACAAGATCTATTTTTATAGGGAGATCTAGCAACCCTTTGAGATTTTGATCAGGTGCCCAAAAATCAATCCCAAGACTTTTGATTAGGTGACTTGTGAACAAAAAAGGCTAACTTTTGACGAGAGTTCAAACCCTTTACACAGTGAAAGGAAAATGCAAAAAGATATTGTCTTCTCTGTGTCAAGGCTCTGAGAAGACTAGTGGATTTTTTGATGTCAAAGCTCCCCCTGAGTTATATGGATCTGATCAGTAGTGGAAGCTTTGCTTCAGGGTGTAAGCCTTCAAAGTGATGTTTCTCTTTAGCAAGCTTCTAGATTGATTTTGATTTGTTGTCTCTTGAAAGCCTAAAGCACATGTAGAACAACTCTATGTATATGAGAGTTGTGTTGTTGTTGGGTATTGTATCCACAATTACCTGGATTTGAAGAAACCTCCTGTCACGCTAAGATGAATTCACAATGTCATTGACAATTTTCTATCAAGTTGTGCTTGCAGCTATTCCATGCTAAGTACACACTAATGTCAGGGTGCAGTGGGTCAATATATACGGGTCTGCGCAACATAATCCCTCGTTGAGCAGATCAGTGTGTTGACTCACGTGTGCTCTCTCTATTGGAGTGTACTTACTTTCAAGTATAGGGTCGATATAGATCAAGAGCAGAAGAGGAGCAAAGATGGGTCAAAGACCAAGTTCATAGGAAGGAAGAGAAAAAGCGTCTAAGTAAAAATCGACGGGTGATTCTCGCCGATTCAACGGGAATCATTAGTGATTCTCGACGAATCATCGAGAATCAGTCAGTGATTCCCGCCGATTTTATATGGCTTACTGTCCTCCTTCAAGATTTTTGCTAAGGAAGAATCGACGGGAATCATTAACTGATTCTCGCTGATTCCTTTAGAATGACGTTACATTCCCGCCAATTCGTCGTGAATGATCTTGCTTTCTCGCTGATTCCCTTCGGATGACAAGAGTTTCAACTGGAATTCTGCCAAGGAAAATTCGACGGGAATCATGAGTGATTCCTGCCGACTTCGTCGAGAATCACCAATTATTCTCACTGAATTTGCCTTAGGCAAATTTGCTCTGTTCGCTGGACCGAAACAAGAAGCTGTGCGCTGTTTTGACCGGAATAAGGGCTTCTTTTTGTGGGCCCAAAAACGGTCATTTAGGGTTGTTCTACAGTATATATAGATGCTTATTTTGAATATCAACAGTAGCGATTCACGGAAAATCAAAAGCAGTCGTGCGTGACCTAGACAATCGCAGAACTCCACCGCTCGCTGTCGCTGCTCGCAAAGTAGTCGTCACTGCAGATCTCTGATCATCTTTGATATCCCGACGATAGAACCGAGGATAGTATAGCGTCTCACGCTTCTCTCTCGAGATCCCTTGTTTCTCGATTTGTTGAACGAGGTTGGTTCTTTATTCTGAATCGATTGAGACGACTGATCTGATTGAGATCGTTGGTAGACCTTGCTTGCTTCGTCAAGAAGTTTTGATCTACAAAGCATTGCCGTACCACCGCCGATCTTGGCAAGATCCTCTCTAAGAGAGTGCTCCGGTCGTGGACTCTTCGCCTTCATCAAGAATTCTTCAACGAACGAAGAGGGACAATGGGTTCTCCAAACATGTAGTTTGTATCTCTTGTACATTCTATTTTTGTTTTGTTGTAAAGTAATAGTGATTCCTAGTTGTAAGGGTTGGGTGCAACCTGTGGTAGGAGGAGTAGTGACTCCTTCGGTTGGAAGGGTGCCTTCCATAGTGTGAGGATTGGATTTTAATCTGTTTGGTGAAGTGACCGAGTCGTCCCTTGGTGGGAGATAGGTCGAAGGGGGAGAGTGGACATACCCAAATCGGGGAACCACTATAATTGCTTGTGTGCTTTTCTGTGTTGTATTTGTTTAATTGTGCAGGTTATTTAAATTCCGCAAAATACTGCAATTCACCTATTCCCCCCCCCCCCATATGTGGAATTATTTTACACTAAAGACTTTCAAGTTGTATCAGAGGGAGGTTACTCGTCAATAAGGTTAACACCTTGAGTAAGATCCCATGTCTAGTGTCAATAAGAAAACAAGACTCAAGCATGGAGCTATACTCTGATGTCTCTCCTCTGAGACTCCCTGCCTACACAATGGAGTATTATCCCATCATGAAGATGAGAGTTATGTTTCATCTAGAGGCCATTGACCCTCGCACATCATTAATTATGGAAGAGGGTCCCTTTATTCCCATGAAGGCTTCCGGATCTGGAAAAGATCTCCAAATCCCCAAGAGTCCTGAAGAGATGTCTGAGACTGAGCTCTCACTTTTCAACCTGGACAAGCTGATTCGTCAGATCATCACTGACATCTGGTCTGGATCATCTCGTTCAAGATTGGAGAAGTGTAGGACTGCAAAGTCTATGTGGCAAACTATCTCTGACCTCATGGAGGGATCAAAGACTGCTGGGACTGGATGCCTGCAAGAGGATGAAGCATATGTGGGGGTCCTTATCTCTGAAGATGAATGTCAAGAACAACTTCTCAATATCAAGGCTCTGGTATCTCTATCAGAGACTGAAAAAGAGAATGAGGAATGCTATTGTGATGAAGCTCAAACCTCAGTCTCAGCTGACCACAACTCCAACCCTGATCAGCACGATCAGGATCAGGTATCTTCCTCTTCCTGCTCTCTTCCTCTTATATCTCCTGAAGACAGGAGAAGTTCAGAGGTTTGTCCCTCTTTTGAATCTAGGGAAATAGACAGTTCTAATCAAAAGATTGAAACTCTTGATTCTCTTCGTACTGCCCTTCAGAAGAGCAACTTGCTTGTGGAGATACAAGCTATGGAAATTGCTCTGTTGAGGACCATGATGGATCTCCAATTGGAATCCATCAAGGTGAAGGACTCAAAGATCTCGGATCTAGAGCTTTCTCTAGAGACCGAGAAGAGGATAGTATCTAACTTTTCCAAGATAGATGCTATTAAGGGAAAGGGAGAAGCCGGGTGGATCTCACGAATCATAAATTCATGGAGAAATGGAGAACCTGTGTTCAGACCCCCCACACTGGGCAACAAGGGCACACATTATGCTTTCAGGTATGACCATAAGAACAACTATGGTCACTTCAAGAGTAATCAGCCCTCATGTTGAAATACCCACAGTGCAAGAGCTGTTATAGCTACCCATGAGAGAATATACAAGGCTCATCATGAACCTTTTGTATTCACGGCCTCAGTCCCAACTCATCATGAAAGTGCAGGAACCATCTCTCACAGTAACTCTCACCACCCTAAGACACAAGGAAAGGGGGTTGGGAAACATGTAGCAAGTACCCATGTGGCCCCTGGATGTATGCAAGGGCTGAAAAGAAGGCACCACCTCCCAGGCCTCATGACACTCACCACATGTTCTCCATCCACCCTCCCTCGTGTCTCGGTGGAAAGGGCAAATCTGTGAGCAGAACCTGCTCTACCCTTGTCAGACCTAAGATCATGACTAACTCAGTCAGTAGATCTGGTCAGAAAAGGAGATACAACATTCATGAGTGTTGGTGTTGTGGCAAAGTGGGTCACTTTGCCATAGATTGTTGGCACAATCCTTCTGTGCCAAGGGCAAGGGTATGTCCACTTCCTTTGGCTAGAGATATTCTTCCTGACAGAAATCCTGTAGGAAGGCATTCAGTAGTTTATACTGACAGGAACCTAGGACCCAATATATATTGGGTTCCTAAGGTAAGGTAATTCGTTTTTGCAGGATAGTCTAGGTTCCCGTGAACATGATGGGACCTAAACAAGAGATGTTCCAGGAATTGTATGGAACAAGTATATGGGATAAGAGATAATGCTAACTATAATGGCCTACTTCAACTAGATACCTGTTGTACTTCAAATAGAGGATCTTAATGATCAACTTAATGATCCCAGGTACACACATTCAGTTTCGAAAACTTAATCGCATTACAAAGATGTTTATATATATATATCCAAACAAATATGTAGATTCTCTCTCTAAAATAAATATACATAGATATTCATACACCCAACTGATGGTAGGACACGAGAGCTAATAACTGTATGATTCTTAGCTTATAATCTGATGAATGGTTTATATATCATCGATAATATGTGACAATGGGTGTCATTCGATCCGATGAAACTCAAGGGACGTGTGCTAGTAGTTGTAACGAAAACTGTACATTTTTGACTCACCAAGAAATACCCAGTGCTTATTTCTATAGTTAACATCCTTTCGATTCAACTTAGCTATTCTGACCAGGAAATAAAATGGGCAAAGTTTCAACATTCAAATCGACAACTCAAAGTTTCGAAATAAAAAGGGCAAAGTTTTGATAGGTTCGAAATTCGAAACGGTCAGCTGAAACAAGCAATTCACAACCGAAATATCGGCTACCCCAGCTTTCGGAGGAGATAAATAGCGTAAACCACGGAAATCCCGACTCTTCGCATTCTGGATGCTGCGGAAATCCCGTCGACTCTGCGAAAACCTCGCCGAATCCCGTTGGTCGTGCGGAAACTCCTCTCGTGCTTCAGTCGCTCGGTGTCCTCATCGACTTCCCCTTGCCTCCCGATGACTCCAGCTCCGTCGATTGTAGTCCGCCGCTGTCCTCTCTCCGTCGGATCGGTGCTCCCTTCGCCGGCATCTACTTGACACAAAGTTACTGCCGATTCTGCATTCCCTCTCTCGTCGTCTCCCACTCCCGTCGCCAGAAGTCCCGACGCAAGCCGACTAGGGACTCTCTTCGCACTTCGCAAGGGTAAGGACCATTCCTCCTTGAATCCCACGCTTGTTTGTAACTTGTCTAGTTCCTAATCTAGAGATTGAGATAGAGTTAAGTCCCTTGGATATCACTTATTTAGGTTTACAATGGCACCTCGAACCACAGTCGGTCTCCTCACTGGGAGTGAGTTGGTTAGGACTGGCTTCGCCCATGCCTCCGATGAATTTAGGAACATAATCTTGATGCTTGAGCAAGCAGGTCTCTCCTTTATCCTTGAGCACCCATGAAAAATTCTAGATAAAGAAGTTCTCGAATTCTATGCAACCGCCAAGCTACGTCACGAAGACACCTTGATAAAGAGTAAGATTGCTGGACAACATATCAAGATGTCTGCAGCAAAATTGTCACGTCATCTGCAGCTCAACAACTTTGAACAAGAGGACCACCTGGATGAGAATGATCGTTCACGGACACTACTGTTTTGTGGATTAGCATGAGGGACATAGGCCATCAAACGCAAGGACATGATTGAGGAAGGAAAGCTCCTCTCTGATATCATTTGGAAGGTCCTTATCTGCAAACCGGGCTCCCATGATCATATTTCAGGGGATATGTTCAAAATCCTGATGGTTGTGGTGTGTAGAAAAAGATACAACTGGGGGGCCATGTTGTTTGAAAAGATTAAAGATACCCTACGAACTCCCAACTTTGGGAGAATCATCAGCCTGTACCTCAATCAAATGGACGGAGACAGGTTTGATTTGAGTAAGGGAGTTCCTCTTCACTACTTAAAGAAGATGGACTCCAGCATTTTTGATAGATGGGAGAGGAGAATTGGCCTAGGAGGTGCGGCTGAAGCACAGGGTGATGAAGATGACAGAGCTCCGGAGTACAGAAATCCCTTGGATGAACCCAGTGACATTCCTGATTTGCTGCATGCAGGAACTGAGGGGGAGTCATTACCCATTCTTTCTGATGCCCTCAGGACGGAAGTCTCTGGTTCGGATCATGCAGATGCAGTTATTGACATTACCCAGATTGCAAAGGATGCAGTAGATACCCTCGCTACCGATCAAGCTGACGAGGAGGAAGTGGAGGATGACATGGAGGATGATGCTGCTGATGAGGATGATGTGGAGAATGCGGCCACTGATGATGTGAACAATGACCAAGCTGGAAATGAGATGGACATGAGGGAAATTAATGTTTATCTCTCCTTTGTGGAACAGGTTCAGGTAGCATTTCCTGATGTATCTGATGCAACAATTGATGGGGAGACCTCCCGATAGGGGATGATGAGTATAGAAAAAACGACAGAGGCTGCCCCAATCCCCCTCAAGAGACTGTGATCTATCTAGCTCCACAAGTTTATCTTCAGATGAAAATCCTGACTCCCAGAGTCCTATCCCCCCTGAGCATGACCAGGCCATTCATCAAGTTCATCCGCTAGGACCTAGCCTGACAAATCACACGGTAAATATCATTCAAGGTATAGTGGATGAACTGAAGGCCTCTTTTGAACGATCTCACAACAAGGTGCTGAAACGAATTAAGCAATCTGAGGATCTGATGCTTAAAAATGTTGTGGAGATAAATCATAAGTTGGATATGATGGAACAAAAGTTTGAAGCTAAGTATGAAGAGGTCGGCACTGCCGTAAATCTTCTAATGCAAGGGCTTAAGAATAATATAGCTGATCTGGCAGTAGTAAACCAAAATGCACATGTTGTGGCCGACAATATCAAGTTTTTCGATGCAAACATGGTGACACTCAACGCAAATCAGACATCCCTCCTGAACGAGTTCACTAAGACTGTTAAGCATATAGATGAGTCGCTGCATACCTATGCAAACTCCATTGCCCTAGAAGCCAAAAAGGGGGAGAATGAATATACAGCTAAGATGGTAGGGCTAGAACAAATCATGGTCGACAACTTCTTGCAGTCAAATAAGTACGTTTTTGAAAGCTGTCACTGGCTAGTTCAGCAAGCATTTGATATATAAATTCCAATTCTGGTGCCTCCTCCTTATGAGGTTACCACTATTGCTGATGAGGTTACAAGTGCTTAGGAGGTTCCCTTGAGTGAAGCTGATGCCAGAAAGGCTGCTAGGGCCACTACCAAAGCTGCTCTCAGGGATATGTTTGATCAAGAGGCCATTGAAAAAGGCAAACGAAAACTTCAAGAAAGAACTTCCAAAGAGACTCCGGCTGAGAGGAAAATAAGATTGAAGGAAAGTTAAGTGAAGAATGAACGATGGAGTCCTACATCGAGGAGCATCATACTGGATACTTTCATGCTACAACAACGGGGAGAGCTTAAAGAAATGAAGTATACAGTCTGTATGAGTGGGAGCTGCATAAAGAGTATGAGGCTAAAAGAAACATTTTTTTAAGGTTCTAACACTATGGAACATAAAGCTCCTCCACCCAGATACTACCCGAAGACAAAGGAGTACTTTGAGAGGCAAAGCAAGAAGTTACTGGCTAAACAACTTAAGGATGATCAGGCTAAGGAGAAATAGGCTTGGGATATAGACTTATCAATTTCTATATGCGTGTGTATCTTTTCATGTATTTATATGATCAATTTTGGATATATATATATATCTGATCACATGTTGACTCAATTGTTGTTCTGAATGCGTTTATTATTCTGTGTCTTGTCTCACTTATTATGTTATGAATATTCTTCTGGTTGGTGTAATTCATCTTAGCTAGTAGGATTTTGGCTTCTTCAAATAGGGGGAGATTGTTGGGTATTGTATCAACAATTACCTGGATTTGAAGAAGCCTCCTGTCAAGCTAAGATGAATTCACAATGTATTTGACAATTTTCTATCAAGTTGTGCTTGCAGCTATTCCATGCTAAGTACACACCAATGTACGGGTGCAGTGGGTCAATATACACGGGTCTGCGCAACGTAATCCCTCGTTGAGCAGATCAGTGTGTTGACTCACATGTGCTCTCTCTATTGGAGTGTACTTACTTTCAAGTACAGGGTCGATATAAGATCAAGAGCAGAAGAGGAGCAAAGATGGGTCGAAGACCAAGTTCATAGGAAGGAAGAGAAAAAGCGTCTAAGTAAAAATCGACGGGAATCACTAAGTGATTCTCGCCGATTCGACGGGAATCATTAGTGATTCTCGCCGAATCGTCGAGAATCAGTTAGTGATTCCCTCGGATTTTATCTGGCTGACTGTCCTCCTTCAAGATTTATACTAAGGCAGAATCGACGGGAATCATTAACTTATTCTCGCCGATTCGTCGAGAATGACGTTGCATTCCCACCGATTCGTCGTGAATGTTCTTGCTTTCTCGCTGATTCCCTCCGGATGACAAGAGTTTCAACTAGAATTCTGCCAAGGTAAATTCGGCGGGAATCATGAGTGATTCTCGCCGACTTCATCGAGAATCACCATTGATTCTCACCGAATTTTCCTTAGGCAAATTTGCTTTATTCACTGGACTGAACCAAGAAGCTGTGCGTTGTTTTGACCGAAACTAGGGCTTCTTTTTATGGGCCCCACAACGGTCATTAAGGGTTGTTCTACAGTATATATAGATGCTTATTTCGAACATCAACAGTAGTGATTCACGGAAAATCAAAAGCAGCCGTGCGTGACCTAGCCGATCGCGGAACTCCACCGCTTGCCGTCGCCGCTCGCAAAGTAGTCGTATCGCTACAGATCTCAGATCATCTTTGATCTCCCGACGACAGAACCGTGGCTAGTATAGCATCTCACGCTTCTCTCTCGAGATGCCTTGTCTCTTGATTTGTTGAACGAGGTTGGTTCTTCATTCCGAATTGATTGAGACAACCGATCCGATTGAGATCGTTGGTAGACCTTGCTTGCTTCGTTAAGAAGTTTGGATCTACAAAGCATCACCTCCGCAATCGCTTGTCGCCGCCTATCTTGGAAAGATCCTATCCAAGAGAGTTCTCCAGTCGTGGACTCTTCGTCTTCATCAAGAATGCTTCATCGAACGAAGAGGGACATCGGGTTCTCCACACGTGTAGTTTGTATCTCTTGTAAATTCTATTTTTGTTTTGTTGTAAAAGAATAGTGATTCCTAGTTGTAAGGGTTGGGTGCAACCCTTGGTGGAGGAGTAGTGACTCCTTCGGTTGGAAGGGTGCCTTCCGTAGTGTGAGGATTGGATTTCAATCCGTTTGGTGAAGTGACCGAGTCGTCCTTTGGTGGGAGATAGGTCGAAGGGGGAGAGTGGACGTACCCAAATTAGGGAACCACTATAATTGCTTGTGTGCTTTTATGTGTTGTGTTTATTTAATTGTGCAGGTTATTTAAATTCCGCAAAAGACTACAATTCACCTATTCCCCCCCCCCCATTGGTGGAATTAGTTGACACTAAAGACTTTTAGTTGTGTTCTTCACTTTTTTGTACACTGCTCTATCTTGTTTACTGATTACTGATTTTCTGATCCTTGCAATCTTCTAAAAATCATTTTATATATTGATTACAGATTCAAAAACATTTGAATTTAAAATTCTTTCCATGACATCCTCTGTATAATTTTTGGGAGTTGGAACGGCTAATTATGTCTTGAATGCATTTCCCTAACTATCCCAGTAAATTTGGTAGAGTAATAACTCTATGAAATCCATAATTAATGCTGTCAGGTAACTGCTATATTCTTGAGAATATTGAGTATTAATTATCATAGTATTACTATCTTAATATAAGATAATTTGAAATCAAACTACTGTAGTCGAACTGAGAAACTACAGAGAAGATTAGTCGAACAGAACCTAGAAGGAGTTAGTCAAACTCAGTAAGGATTTTGTCGACCTGAGCTCCAAGTTCATCGAACTGAGATAGTCCTTCGTCGAGCTAAACTTCTGATATGAGATCACAGTTCGTCGATCTCAGCTAGACTTTTGTCGAGATCAACTCAGAGAAGGAACTCTAAGTTCATTGATGTGAGATCGACGATCGTCGAGCTGAGTTCAACTATCGTCGAATGACTTTTATACATTCTTTTTTTACTGCTTTTTCTCTGAAGTCATCTGTCTCTAAAGTCTTCTGAAGAATGGTACTGAAAATCTATGTATGTGTTGCTTACCTTGACCCTGGAAATAACCTATGACCCTAGACTATTCATGTTGGGTAATCTGATCAATCATAATAGTGAACCTAGCCCAAATCACAAGTACGGTTCCAACAAAGATGGAGGTAGAGGGCCTATAAAATATATTCCCCACAGATCAAATATTTCGCATTATATGAAAAAGTTCTGCAGCATTTCGTCCTGATGGGAAATACTACCTAACCGTTGGCAGCTATTTTATGTTCTTACCAATTTCTGAGCATCTTTAAATAAAGTGTGCCAAAAGAAGACCGCTTCAAGCACCTTCCGCACAACCTTATTTGCTTGATAATGTCCGCCAGTTTGTCATTCATGGTAGTGTCGTATGATTTTGAAACATTCCTCTCCCGAAATATATCTCCTAATCACTTGGTCTGCATAGAATAAAAATGGGTCTTCCCAAAAGTAGTTTTTCAGTTCAAAAAAGAATTTCTTCTGTTGTTGACTTGAAAAACTTTTTGGAAGGACTTGAGCCAATAAGTAATTGGCCAAGTATACAAACCAAGGTGTAGAGAAATTCATTACCGTTCTGATGGCAAGGAGGTGTTCTTCAGGAATTTGTCCTCAATGTCGGCCTCCACTAGCATATCTTTAGCAGTATTCTCTAGTTGAGAAAGTTGATCGGCCACCAAGTTCTCTACGCCTTTTTTTATCTCGGATCTCCAAGTCAATTCTTGTAGGAGGAGAATCTAGTGTAGTAAATGGGGTTTGGCATCTGCTATACTTAATAGATATTTTAAAGAAGAATGATCAATAAAAACTATAACTTTAGATAGTGTTATATAAGATCGAAACTATTTAAAAATGAATACAATCGCCAATAGTTCCTTTTTCGTGGTGGTGTAGTTGGCTTGTATAGATGTGATCGTTTTACTTGCATAATAAATAGGATGAAAATATATGTTTACCGTTGTCTTAATATATCTCCTACCACATAATTGCTCGCATCACAAATTATTTCAAATGAAAAGGACTAGTCTGGTGCTATTAGAATAACAAAATTGATAAGTTTTTCCTTTATAAAATTGAATGCTAATAAGCATTCTCTATCAAAAATAAAGGGGGATTCTTTTTCTAGGAGGCATGTTAGGGGTTTTGAAATTTTGTAAAATTTTTGAATAAACCATCTATAAAAACATGCATGGCCTAAAAAACATTGTATTGCTTTTACTTTTGTAGGTGGGGGAAGTTTTTCGATAATTTCTATTTTGGCCTTATCGACCTCGATTCCCTGGATAGAGATTTTATGAATGAGAACTAAGCCTTCTCGAACCATAAAATGACATTTCTCGCAGTTCGGTGCTAAATTCGTGTCTTCGTAGAGTTGAAGAATACGAGCGAGGTTATCTAAACAAATGTGGAATGAGTCACCAAATATTGAAAAATCATCCATTAACGCCTCCATAACATCTTCTACTAAATTGAAAAATATTGCCAGCATGCATCTTTGAAATGTAGCTGGCGCATTGCAAAGACCAAACAACATTCTTCTATATGCGTAGGTGCCAAATGGGAAAGTAAACGTTGGTTTCTACAGATCTTCGGTGGCGATAGGGATTTGTAAATACCATGACAGACCATCAAGAAAACAATACTATGAGTGGCCAGAGAGCCACTACAAAATTTTATCGATAAATGGTAGTGGAAAGTGATCTTTTCGGGGGGCATCATTTAATTTTCGATAGTCGATGCACATCCTCTAACCCGTAATAGTACGAGTTGGAATTAATTCATTACTAGCATTTGGCACTATCGCTATGCCTCCCTTTTTCGAGACGACGTGTACGGGACTAACCCTCGTGCTGTTTAAGATCGGGTAGATAATCCCTGCATCTAGAAGTTTCATTACCTCAATCATAACGACATCCATCATATTATGATTAAGTCATCGTTGAGGCTGGACAGATCTATAAGGATTATCTTTGAGAAAAATTATGTGTACAGAATGAGGGGATTATATCCCGAATATTCTAAATTTGCCTCGCAATTGCATGGCGATGTTGTTTTAACACTTCCACTAAATCGTAAGTTTCCGAATCGTTTAAATTTTAAAAAATAATAACAGGGGGTTTTAAATTTTTTTCGAGAAAAAATGTATTTTAGATTATCGGGAAGTGGTTTAAACTCGAGGATTGGTAGTTCTTCGTAGGATATTTTTAGTTTGAAATTTTTAGACGTAATGGGTTGACAAGGTAAATTTTTAGGTATTTTGTTTGAAAATGGCAAGTTTGTTAAGTCCATTTCTTCTAAAGTCCTTGAAAATTTGTTGAAAAAAGTAAAACTATTTTCGTCAATACGGGCTTCAACTTTAAAGCAGGAATCATCATTTTAAATCGAATTCTGCATTAAGGGATTTATATTAATTGTAACCACATCATCTCCAACCCGAAGGAGGAGTCTACTATTACTTACATCAATTAAAGTGCGAGAGGTAGCAAGAAAGGGGTGACGGAGTATAATGGGTACTTCAGCGTCCTTCTCAATGTCAAGGATAACAAAGTCTACCGGGAAGATAAACTTTCAACCTTGACAAAAACATCGTCCACTATCCTAATCGGATATTTTATGGAACGATCTGCTAATTTAATTCTCATTTTGGTTGGGCATGGAATAACCCAATCCTAATTTTTGAAAAAGCGAGCACAACATTCAGTTAATACTGGCGCCCAAATCTGCTAAAGCATCTTTTATTAAAAGATTACTGAAAAGGCATGGGATTGAAATTTGTCCAGTTTCATTTAGTTTTTGAGGTAATTTTTTAATAAAACCACCGAACATTCAGCGTTAAGGGAAACTCGCGATATATCCTCGAGCTTCTTTTATTGGAAAGTAACGCTTTAAGATATTTTGCATATTTTGGCATTTATGTGATTGCCTCGCAGAAAGGAACGTTAATTTATATTAGTTTTAAAATTTGTAAAAAAAATATATAATGCTCGTCTTGTCGCTCATTATATAATTTTGAAGGATAGGGTAAAAGATGGTGGAGAAATATGCGGCATAGAAGAAGAAGAAGAAACAGGAGGTGGGGTAGAAACTCTTACCTCAGATTCATATTCTACTTTGTTAGGTGACTGTACCTCCTTTCCACTTCATAGTGTGAAAGCATGAGCATTCTCCCGCGGATTTGGATCAGTATTACCTGGTAAACCTCCAGGTTGGCGGTCCGAAAACATCTTTGGAATCTGTCCAATTTGAGTTTTCAAATTTGTAATTGATCCGGCCAGGTTTCAGATATTAGACAAATTTGTGACGACATATTTAGTAAAGATGGCTTCTATCAGGGCGGGTCATAGTGGATGTGATTATGGTGATGGTGGTTTTGGTGCAAATCCAATTGGATTTTCTTTAGGCGTGCACTGAGCAATATTGGAGTTGCTCCATAATAGATTTTGATGATTCCTAAACCCTAGATTGTATGTATTATTATACAAATTAATATTTGGGTTATATGAAGGAGGTCAATATGGATTCCCTATATAATCGACTTGTTCTTCTATTATATTATTATTAATTAAATTCCAAGGAGGAGTGGCGGAGGATGCAGCATCTCGGTTACTTGCCTAGTTAAAATTCTACTTGTAGTGCTAAATTGGAAGATGCGTCGAGTTTGTAAAGCCTAGCTAGTTTATTAGGGTGTGGCCTAAGCATGTTTCATTGGTAGTCATTCATGGCCATTTCCTCAAACAAGGATTGAGCGGCCTCTGGGGTTATGTTATTTAACGTTCCTCGGGCGACAACATCAATCATTTATATGGTTTGGAAATTTAAACAATTATAGAATCTCTACACTTGGAGCCAAGCCATTAGTGTGTGATGTAGACACCTATGTAAAAATTCTTTAAAGCGTTCCCAAGTATCATAGATAGACTCAAACTCGCCTTGAATAAAGGAAGAAATATGAGCACGCAATTAAGCTATTTTAGCAGGCAGAAAATACTTTGTTAAAAAAATTTTGGTCATATCACTCCTGGTAGTGATGGATCCTTTCGATAGAGAACCTAACCACTACTTGGCTTTCATAAGTAATGAAAAAGGAAATAAAAGAAAATGAATGGCATCATCAGGATGCCATTTATTTTAAATATGTCACATATTTCTAAGAAATTTAACAGATGAGTGTTGGGATCTTCATCTGACAAAACATCAAATTGTACTCAGTTTTGAATCTTTTGGATTATGCTAGATTTGATTTCAAAATTATTATTAGAAATTGTAGGATGAACGATACTTGAATCGGTGTCATCCAAGTTCGGTCGCGCAGAATAAGACATAGTCCTTTGTGGGGCCGCGACTGGAATTTGTTCTATTATAGCTTCTATGTGCATGGATTTGATAGACTTTTCAAGATTTAATGCTAAGTCTTGATCATGAGATCGAAGGCGCCTGTGAAAGGTGCGGTCGATTTCCAGATCAAAATCAGAATTATGATCAACATGAGAGTTTCGTCGGGTCATGCACTAAAAAATTATTATATAAAACTTTTTTGTTTGGTTTTTTTGTTTTTTTTATTGTTTTTGGACAAACAAAAATTAAAAGTGTTGTCTATAAAAACTAGTTTTTATAAAAACAAAGGTTTTGTAATCAACAGTGAATTTGTGATTTGTTTATTTTTTAAAAACTGTGGTTTTTAATAACAACTAAGATAAAAGTAATCGTGATTCCTTTTTACTTCAAATATCAACACAAAATGATCCCCGACAACGACGCTGAAAACTTGATAATAAAGTTTTTTTTTGTGATAGGCTAAATTTGAAAACTAAGTTGATTTGTAAATTACTAGTTTGTGTATTTTATCTCTTTCTACTTATATACTGTGAATAAGGTAAGCGTACCTATCGAGTAATAGTATATTATTTTACAATATCAAGGTCGTATTTTTCCATGGATCAGTGTCGAGTACTCTACTTTCAGAAATGAACTATTATTTTATCAAAAAGGGTTATTTATTTTTAAAAGTATAAATAGATGCAATACTTAGGGTTTTGAAAATAGATGAGCTAGAGAGCCCTCGATTTTGATTTACTTTGGAAACTAACTTTTAAACAAGAAAAACTCTACTTTTTTGATAATTAAAATACTTGATCGTGAGGTTTCCTAAATATCAGTGCACCTCTTTCGAGGATACATCAACCTGAGATTAAGTAGTTTGACTGAACTTTCGTATCTAATCAAAATTTCTATAATACACGCTTTATGATGTGAACCCATATTAACCTTCTAACGATATTTAAAGGTTCAACTTGGGAGGCTTTCATTCATCTCTTTCTAGAGTGAGGCATAGTTTCTCTTTATCTGAGAGTATTCAATTCGTGGACACGAACCTTTCAGCTACGAGTTATGAACAACAAAAATTAAAACCATATATCAATTTGTACGGTTCCACGAAACTTAATTCTTAGGTAATTCTTTAGTTTTTATTATTTTAGAAAATAGGGTTTGAAATTGAAGAATTTATATCCTTCCCAATGCCCATCCCAATCGAATGCTAAAAGTTCTTATCCTCTAATCGGGAGGGGGGTGGTAGTAGAAAAATTAAAAGACTTATAAAGTGCAGAAATAATATCCTTCCAAACGTATCTAGGTTGATGTTAATATGTTCTTAGCCTCTCAATCAAAATATGGGTGATAGTAAGAAAAAGAAAAGAGTAATAAAATTACAGAAATAATATCCGTCCTAATGTATCTCGGTGGATGCTAAAAAGTTCTTAGCCTCTCAATCGGGATAGGGGTGGTAGTAGGAAAATGAAAAGACTTATAAAATTTCAGAAATAATTTTTGTCCCAACCAACTTAATAAAGCGCTAAAAAGTTCTTAGCCTCTTATCCAAGATGGGGGTGGTTGTAAAAAAGAATTATGTAAAAGAACGTACTTACACACACACCCTGTCTCAACATAAATAGAAACTAAATTAAAATTAATAAAACTTGAAGAGTAATTTGAAAACTGAAATTTTATTAATTCAAAAAGTGTTACACACTAAAGAACCCAAACTAGGGTTTGGAAAATATCACTCAAAACCTACTCAAAAACACTATATAGAACTATGTGGAACAATACAAGTTCTCCTTAAACCTCAGTCTTGGATATCTATTTATATCCAAAATTTTTGAAGTACACGCACCCCTTACACACCCCCAAGGGAGTATCACATGGGCATATTGCTGACTTGGCATCTGCGGGTAGAATTTCGGAGGCTTCTTGATTGATTTTTTAAAGTACACAAGCGTGATATGACGTTCATAGGCATGTCATCTAGGCGTGTCTATAAGGCATGACAGATTGGCTTCTTCGGGGCATGACAACGCGGTTCTTGCTTGGTCACGGCTGAGGTCACGGGCGTGACAGCTTGATCACGGGCGTGTACCTTAGGCATGAATTGAGTTCGCTGGCTTCATGATTTCCACACGGCTTGATAGTGAGCGTTTTGCTTCGTCATGGGTGATGTCATGGGCGTGCCAAGTCGCATGGGGGCGTGTAGCCCCGAACATATGGGATTGTTGGTTTTAAAGTTACACGCCCTAGGTCACGGGCATGACCTAGGGGCATAATTTTAGGAAAATTTGCTGATTTGCTCCAAAGTTGCAGAAATACCTATATGACACAAAAACATGTTAAATTAAAAATTGAAAATAAAAAAGAAACAGTTTATTTAGATATGTAAATAAAATAATTACATTTTTTATTAAAACAAAATTAAAAAATACACTAAAAATATATATATTGCTACTCATCATGATCCTTATTAGTGTTAAGAGTGTGTCAAGACGTACTAAACTATTGACTCCTTAAGTTTATCATGGAGTGAGTTTCTGATGACTAGTTTTGGTCATCATTTTTGGGTTAGTTTTAGTTTATATTTTCCTAGGTTTAAGTATTATTTTTATATTTTATTTATGCTATTTTGAGAATATGTTTTAATATGTTTTATGTCATGTTTATTTATAATGTTGTATTGTGTGTTTGTTATGTTGTTATTATTTTAGTTTTTATATTTTGTTATTTTATGTTTTTTTGTTACTTTATGCTATTTTATGTTTTGTTATTCTAGTTTTTTATGTTTCTAGTTATTTTAACATAACTTACTTTATGTTTTCTTTATGATATTAATGTTTTAATTATTTTTTATCTTATAACTAATGTTCTTCTTTTATTTTCATGTAGGTTCATGCATCCCCTCCATTTGGTTCAGCCTAAGCAGCCCGAGCCCTTCCAAGCGGCCTACCCGAGCCCTCTTGTTCAAGCCTACTTGGAGCAGCCCTTCATCCATTCTCGGCCAGCCCACCTCACCATGAAACCCTCCTACCCGAGCATTTACATGCAATAAGAAGCCCATGGAGCAGCCCTTCATAAAGCCTACATACAAGACCAAACTCGAGCCCACTTATTCATGCATGCACCTTATGTATTCTCTCTCCCCTCCTTATTAATTTCTCCATGCATGCACTTTTCCAATTCATGCATCTCCCACCTATGGTCGGCCCCCTCTCTCTATCCCCCCTTTATTGTTTTCTTCTTCTCTTTATTCCACATTCATCCCCCTTCTATTTTCCATATTTTCTTTTTTTATTTCCCTAAATGAAGTACAATGAACCTCCCATTTTCTCTCTCCCACATTATTACATTCATGCATTTTCTCCACCACACATGGTCGTCCACCCCCCTTGTCCCCTCATATTCCTTTCATTCTAGAACCTTCCCCTTCATCTATAAAAGGTACATTTTGCCTCAAGCATTTGGAGGATTTATTGTGGAGAGCGAGTTAGATAGCTACTAATAGTTTATTTTTCTTATTTCCTTGTTGCTAGGTAGATTTCTTTCTTCATTGTTGTAATAGTCTTTTTATTAGTGCAATATTATCTTGTCTTTTTAGTATTATTATTTTTTACCTTTCTTCTTTCTTAAACAATGCAAATGAAAACTTTTTTTTTACTTTCATGGTTTTCCTTTCTATTATGCTTAGCTAATTTTATTTTGTGCCCGATCGCGATGAACTTTGCGAAGAAATAACGTATCTATTATTTTATGATTGCATTTGTAATTTTTCTATTTTTGATCCTTCTTTGATTTTTTTTCATGTCGACTCCGTATTCCGGTATACGGTAGTAGGAAATTGATCTCATTTCATAGAAGTCGAGAGACTCATTGATTTGAAAGATCACTCAAAGTAGGAAGGAGTTGCACATAACCCTAGAGATAAGATGAAGTAAATACTCCGGATTGGAGTCTAATCCAATAGTGCGGGTAACTTCAGTAATGCAACTTTAGGCCATTTTGACTTGTAAATAGATTTCGGTCAAAATGTCTATGAGTTAGGGGATTTAATGCTCTAGCGATATTACTTCCTAATATCAGATCCATCACGACCTTAATAGTATTATAAATATTAAACTAATTTATTTCATTATTTTATTTCAAAGTGAATCGTCGATCGAGCACTCTTTCACAATAGTGTATTTCTCTTTTAATTAAGTTTAGTTTATTTTATTTTCAAAACTCATCAATCATTCGATAGGGTAATAGAGTCGTTGTGACTAATAGTACTTGTCTGCCCCGAGTTTTTATACGACCTTGATTTAATTTTATCACTATACTATAAAACGATAAGTACACTTGCATATTCGAATTGTAGTCCGTGAGACTATTTTTATGCATCAAGTTTTTTGCGACGTTGCCGGGGATATTTTTGGCAATATTACGAAAGCACCGAGTTTATTACTTCTACTAAAATTAAAAAAAAATTAATAATTTTAATTTTTTTACTTTCTAAAAAATCAATCAAAAATTTTTAATTTTTCTTTTTCTTTTTGGTAACAGTTTATTTTTTTTATAGAATCATCATATTTTTGTGCTTTTTGCGGGTCGCCCGACCACTTTTATTCTGAATGTCTTTCGGGAACCCCTCCCTCTTTAGATTTTAATTTTTTTGGGGCAGGTCAAAGTCGCCAATTTGACCTTTATTAAAAATTTTATCCTATTTGGGAGATGGGGAACCCATATTATTTTTCGCATGATTTTGCCCCGCAAAGCGTCGTTCCTCTAAATTTTAATTCTATCGATAATGAGTATCTTGAATTGCAAACTTATATTGATAATATTAATTCGCATTTCAAAACCATTATGAATTATTTTTCTCGTGAGGCCGCATCTTTTTCTTTGTCTTCTTCTCCGTCTCCTCCAATTTCATTATGTAATGAGTCACCAGATATCCCGGCTTGTCTTTTTCCTCTCGAGGAGGATAACTATTTGGATATTGCAGATTGTTTCCTTCCTCTTTTGGAATACACCTCTATGGATATTCCGGCGTGCTTCTTACCCGTTGAGGATGATGAGACGTCTCTTATTTCTCCTTCTGAAGATGTTTATGATTCCATTTCAATCTAAAATTCAAATGTACCAAATTTTTTTATTTTTAGCGAATCTTTTTCTTCTTCTTCTTTTATTTTAGATAATTCTTATTTAGTCCTTTTTACCCTTTCTTCTCCCGAAATTTCACAAGACTCTCCTTCTCCTTGTGAAATTTCCGTTGATGATATTTCTTCTACTTCTTTTATTCCTCTTTCTATTTCTTTTCCTTTTATTCTTCTTCTTTTGACGACCCCTTCTTTCCCATTTTACATACGGAGGAGTTCTTCTAGAACTCCGTCCATTCACTTTTGGGCATCATTCCCTTGAAGATTCCACAGCATGTCGGTGCGATTATTCAATTTTTCTTTTTTTTTGATTTACTCCCCTAAGCGCATACTAAGGGAGTTACCTCTTCATTTCAGTTTTTATTTTCCATTTAGCTAACCAATAACGTCTGACTCATACGACGTTAAACAAACAACGCTCTTGGGAGGCACCCCTCTCTTATCATTTTTTTATTTTTGTTTGCTTATTGTGTCTTGAAGTAATAAAACCTCTGGCGGTTCGTTTGGCTCCATCAATTCCTCTCTTCCTTAGGCATGAGTCGGTGTCCAGCTTAAGCATGGGGGAGCGGCATCTGCAATCAGGCTCACGAATCCGGGGAAGTCATTTTCTTTTTATTTATTTACTTTATTGCACCCCCCCCCTTCCCTTTCTTCTTCTTTTTTCTTTTTTACTTTTTATTTTTCATTGAGGGCAATGAAAGGTTTAAGCATGGGGGAGGGTTTAGTTAGTTTCTTTCTTCCTCTTTCTTTCAAAAATCCAAAAAAAAATACTTTTGCTTTCTTAAAATAAAAATTTCCAAAAAAAATTAGTATAGTTTTGTTAAGCTTCTTTAGTATTGCTTTTATTTTAGCCTTAACAAAAATCAAAAAAAATTGAAAACAAACAAAAATCCAAAAAATTTGCTAAAATCTATTTGAAAAACAAAATCAAAAATTAGTTTCTATCTTTTTTTTTTATGTTTCTCATAGTGATGTGTAGGCCCGTGCGGTTTTGTAGTTCGATATAGATTTCTTTGAAACAGTTTTCTAAATTTATCATTTTAACAAAAATTAGTTTTACTAATTTCTTGTTCTTAAATATAGGCATCTGTCTTTTACATTGTAAGTTGGCAATTTGTAGTTATGTTTTTTTATTCGGTTAGTTGCGTATGAATGGTTGCTAGGTAACATTATCTCTTTTTCATTTGTGGGGTAATACTTTCTTGGTGTCTAGAACTTGTCCCTAGCAATTCTCGAAACATTTGCGTCATTTTTACGTACTTTAGAAATGATTTAGGCTACCCTTTGACCCGTTTGAGCCTGTTTGTCCACTAATCTATTTCACCTCTGCAAAACAATTTTGGGCCTTTTTCCATGTTTATTTGTTTTAGCTCCACCTTTAATTTTATTATTTCACCAAAGCCAAATGCCTTTCCTATTTTTCACGCCAATCTTGAGCTTAAATATCATTTTTTGTGAAGGGTTATATCTTTGAAATGAGAGGAATTTTTAAAGCCTATATTTGGAGCTTTCCTTAAAAGTTATTAAAGAAAAAAATTATTATTATAAAAAAAAGTGTAATCAATCAAAAAAATGAAGATTATTTATGGGCAAATTATGAAAAGAAAAAAAATTATATGGCCTTGTGGTAGTTTGAATTGGAGAAATGACGTTCTTATCATTTATAATTTTTATCATGTTTTTTATGTTTATTTTGAGCTCACCCTTGGTTTAGTGTGTTTTATCCATCATGTTTATCCTTGATTTTTAATTCCTAACAATTTACCTAAGCCAAGTCTTAATGCCTATTTTAATTCCTTTTGATCTTTAGACGTAATTCCGCATAGTGGAGAGTGTGTGAACGGACAAGCTTATAGCCACCATCATTGATGGATTTCTTTGGAGGTTATCTTGAGGTGATTTAAGGTTAATCGTTATTCTAGCAGCCTTATTGTTCGTCAATGCGCCGTTTATTTAGAACTTCTACTTTTGTTTTTCTTATTTTCATTAATTTTGGATGCCTTGTTTTAGGGATTTAGAAATGTGTAACTCTTCTTTATGTTCTAATGATAATTTTAGGTCTCTGCTTTCAAATTTTCTATTGTGCACTTCTCACCCCACTAGTTGTTAACATGAACATTATGATAGTTTAATTTTTCATGTTTTGTTTTTCTTATCTTTGCGCTTTAAATCTACTTTGTTTTCTTTTATTTCTCTCCCCTAGTTTTCATTTTCATTTGCTTGAGGGCAATCAAATACTCTAGTATGGGGGATTTTGATGACTAGTTTTAGTCATCATTTTTGGGTTAGTTTTAGTTTATATTTTCCTTGGTTTAAGTATTATTTTTATATTTTATTTATGCTATTTTGATAATATGTTTTAATATGTTTTATGTCATGTTTATTTATAATGTTGTATTGTGTGTTTGTTATGTTGTTATTATTTTAGTTTTTATATTTTGTTATTTTATGTTTTTTTTGTTACTTTATGCAATTTTATGTTTCTTTTTATTTTAACATAACTTATTTTATGTTTACTTTATGATATTAATGTTTTAATTATTTTTAAACTTATAACTAATGTTCTTCTTTTATTTTCATGTAGGTTCATGCATCCCCTCAATTTGGTTTAGCCCAAGCAGCCTGAGCCCTTCCAAGCGGCCTACCCGAGCCCTCTTGTTCAAGCCTACTTGGAGTAGCCCTTCATCCATGCTCGGCCAGCTAGCATCACCATGCAGCCCTCCTACCCGAGCACTTACCTTCAACAAGAAGCCTATGGAGCAGCCCTTCACAAAGCCTACATACAAGCCCAAACCCGAGCCCACTTATTCATGCATGCACCTCATGTATTCTCTCTCCCCTCCTTATTCATTCCTCCATGCATGCACTTTTCAAATTCATGCATCTCCCACCTATGGCCGACCCCCTCTCTCTCTCCCCCTTTATTGTTTTCTTCTTCTCTTTATTCCACATTCATCCCCCTTCTATTTTCCATATTTTCTATTTTTATTTCCCTAAATGAAATACATTGAACCTCCAATTTTATCTCTCCCACATTATTACATTCATGCATTTTCTCCACCACACATGGCCGACTACCCCCCTTGTCTTCTCATATTCCTTTCATTCTAGAACCTTCGCCTTCATCTATAAAAGGAACCCTTTGCCTCAAGCATTTGAAGGATGTATTGTGGAGAGCGAGTTAGATAGCTACTAATAGTTTATTTTTCTTCTTTCCTTGTTGCTAAGTAGATTTCTTTCTTCATTGTTGTAATAGTCTTTTTATTAGTGCAATATTATCTTGTCTTTTTAGTATTATTATTTTGTACCTTTCTTCTTTCTTAAACAATGCAAATGAAATCTTTTTCTTTTACTTTCATGGTTTTCCTTTCTATTATGCTTAGCTAATTTTATTTTGTGCCCGATCACGATGAACTTTGCGAAGAAATAACGCATCTTTTATTTTATGTTTGCATTTGTAATTTTTCTATTTTTGATCTTTCTATGATTTTTTTTCGTGTCGACTCCGTATTCCGGTATATGGTAGTCGGCAATTGATCTCATTTTATAGAAGTCGAGAGACTCATTGATTTGAAGGATCACCCAAAGAAGGAAGGAGTTGCACGCAACCCTAGAGATAGGATGACGTAAATCCTCCGGATTGGAGTAAAATCCAATAGTGCGGGTCACTTCGGTAATGCGACTTTAGGCCATTTTGACTTGTAAAGAGATTTCGGTCAAAATGTCTATGAGTTAGGGGATTTAATGCTCTAGCGAGATTACTTCCTAATATCGGATCCGTCACGGTCTTAATAGTATTACAAATATTAAATAAATTTATTTCGTTATTTTATTTAAAAGTGAATCGTCGATCGAGCACTCTTTCGCAATAGTTTATTTCTCTTTTAATTAAGTTTAGTTTATTTTATTTTCAAAACCCATCAATCGTTTGGTAGGGTAATAGAGTCATTATGAGTAATAGTACTTGCCTGCCCTGAGTTTTTATACGACCTTGATTTAATTTTATCACTATATTATAAAATGAAAGGTAGACTTGCCTATTCGGATTGTAGTCCGAGAGACGATTTTTACGCATCAGTTTCTTAATCTTATCTCCAATCCCCATAGCCGCATCCTACATTTTGAAGACAAAATTATTTCTTCATTTATTAGAGTTATAACATCCTAGTTTGAACTAGATCCACCCCCACCCCTCGCAAGTGTTTTTTGTTGTAGGAAGTTGACTTAGGCTTGGAAGAAGGCCTAAGATTTTGAGGAAGGCATGGTTGAGTCATAGTCAACATGAATTTATGATGGAAATTTAGGAGATAACAAGTGGGGGGAAATCCAAGTCATCGGGATGATATAGACGATAAGCATCCATTCGATGCAGTCGATAAGAATCCATTCGATGCTGTCGATATTTACCTTATAAAGAATCAATCCAATGTAGTTGATAAGCATCCAATCGATGTAGAAGACACTTTCCTTAAAATCTTTTATCTGATGTAGTCGATATTGTCCTTAAGCATCCAACCTTTATAGTCGATTATCATCCAATTGATGCAGTCTATATTATCCTTATAAAGCTTTCAACCGATATAGTCAATAAGCATCCAATAGATGTATTAGATATTGCCTTTATAAAGCTTCCAGCTGATGTAGTCGATATCTACCTTATAAGCATCCATCCAACACTTATTCTTTAATATCTGGCTGATACAGTTGACATTTGACTTAGCATATTTTTTACCTGATCTCCAATCTCTTTTCTTCTAAAGCAGAGCACGGGCATGACATTATAATGTACGAGCATGAATTAAGTATCATAGGAATGGAATAACATCATGAATATAAATAGTATCGTGTCATGCCTGGGAAGCAGGATTAGGCTGACACGCCCTTGGTCAACGGCGAGGGCTAGGGGTGTGGAAATATAAAAATTTCTAAAAATTATAAAAAATTCAAAAATTGGCGCCTTTTTGTGTCAATGCCTATACACATGTCTTATCTTCCTTTTTTCAAGACTGGTGTTGACATTTTGTTCCAAAGGAAGGTGACACATGGTTGAGTTGTGCCATCCAAAGTATAAATGGTAATTTCCCATTAATTTCTAGTCAAAACAGTCACCATTTTCAATCACTTCAAGCTCTTTAGCAATAAGATCAATTCCCTTATCTGAAGGAGAAAACTCTTTCTCCCACTTATAACTCAAATCTGAGACCAACAATCTTCTTGGAATCCTAAGATGTAACAGCCCTGGTTTCTCGTTGTTGAAAACAATAGTTTCCAAGTTATTTGAAGCTACTGCCCGGCTAGTAGAGATACCACTGGCAGTAGTGGGTGCTGAGTTGATGGCGTCGAGAACCAGTGGCATTGGGTTGCTTCTGCCAAGGAATAACAATACCGCTGGCGATAGTAGGCCACGTGTCAGATAAAGCTGAGTTGGTCGTTAAGCTGTAGTGTGACACTAGATGGGTTATGCTGTCATTGCCTAAGCTATCATACCGCGATAGTGTGTTATTGCTCTGTAGTAGCTATTTTAAAGAAAATGGTGGATTAAATAGGGCTATCCATTCCTTTTGTCTAGGAGATTTGATGGTATAGGTTGGACCCATGTATGTTAAGAGGGTTGAGAGGAAAATTCTTCTCATTTTCTCTTTCATTCTCTCTCTCCCTTAGACCTTGAGAAAGAAGAAGAAGAAGGAAAGGAGAGGAAGAAGAAGGCTGATCCAGCTTTATAGGAAAGCTATGAAGGCATTCTTGTGATTGAATTTGGGATCCCAAGCTGGATCTGTGCAGAGGAAGGTGTTGTGAACGCTTCTATCTAGAACTTTTGTGATTTCATGGATAATAAGTGATCTACGAGGGTAACGATCTTCCTTCTTGGACAAGTGAAGTCCTTCTTTGGCATGTATATGGAAAACCTCAACAATTGGCGAAGAACGAGAAGTTTCCAATGGGTTGATCGATGATATCGCCGGTAATAAACTTGCATATACAATCAAGAATCAAAGTACGGAATATGCATGTTATGTGAAGCACATCCGGATAGGTTGGTATGGATTATCGATGATTGTTTTGCATGCCCAAGAAGACTCCATAGGTAAACATGTAGTTTTACAGAGTTTAAGAGTGTGTAGCTTGCTGCACGTAGTACTAGAGGTATGCTTCATGAAAACACCCAGAATTGAGGCAGGATTGTAGTTCTGTGAGATACCACTTGGCGGTAGTGCTACCACTGACGGTACTACTAGCGCCGGCGGTAGCTCCTAGAGATCTATGTTTGTGAGGCCTATCTCTTGGATACTTAGGGGTCAATATGTTAAGATGTGAGCTTAAAGTGCCAAGCTGTGGCGGGTGTGAGTGCCATCCTTGGAACATAATGTGGTAATATATGCATGAAAGAGTAAGGGGAGGCTGACCCACGTCATGGCTTGCGATCCTAATAGTTGAGCAACGGGCTATGGCTAACATGTACCCACCCTATGGCAATAGACTCGGAGCAAGACACTAGCATGTGTGTAAAGGTAATAAAGCACCTTTGACTTTGTTGTAACATAGAAGAGAGTCTTAGGCTATGGGATGTAAAAACTAGTAAATGAATACGTCATATGGTGATCGACTTGGAGTGAGTCACTGGATTGTATCTTAAGGTAATAGAGCATCTTTGAATTTGTCATAGCATATGATAGAGTCTTAGGCTATGGGCTGGAATGAATAGAAATGCTCAATGTTGAACCATCAGTATAGGATTGAGGATGGTGGTGGGACTGAGATTCCAAAACACCGAAAATGTTCTTTAAGTGCACAGGGCGTGTGGCCGTGTGTGCCAATGTATGTGGTGAATGGTGCTTAAATTTCTTGTTATTAATCCAATATATATAATACATACTTGCAGGAAAGGAGCATAGCCACCCCAAGTGAGGGGTGGGGTCATTATAATTTGGTCAGCTAAATCTGATTGTTGCCTTGTTTGTTACATCTTCGTGGTTTATCCCTATGCAAGTGCTAGAGATCCAAGTGGGAAGTAGCATGCTGAGGCCCCTTTTTGCTATACCGGCCCACAAAGACCAAGATATGTGTTTATATATTATCATGTACGATCGGTCTGTGTATCGATGTATGTAAAACACTTTTGTGAAGGAAAAATGTTGTAAGGCCTTAAGACAAAAAAAACTTTGTGTATTATATATCATTCCTCAGTTGGTTAATGGACATTCATGTGTTGGGTTCTAAGTAATTTTAAATGCTTACGCTAGAATGCAACTCTGGCTTAGGATGAATTAATGATTTGGTTTCAATGTATAACTCCAATGACTATGTGTGGAATATGGCGTCGGGCCCCAGCCAGACCTTTTGTTATATCCTATGAGACGGATGGGGGCATTATAATTTGGTATCAGATACTGGCGCTGATCTTCCTTATTCAAATTTGAGGTTGAATTCATTTCAGGGGTGGTGAGCACGTGCAAGTGTGTTACCTTTATAACATGAAAGAACCCATGAATGTCCACTTACGAATGAAAATATACATGTTTGTGGAATCTGCGTGTTCCTTTGATTGATGTTAAACAATATTGCTAGTCGCTTAATTATGGGTTTCACAATTATAGGTGAATATAAGCGGTACGAGGAAGACTTAGCCCCTGTACTTAGCAGAGAGAGGAATACCATCTGAGGTGCCTACACCTCCTGCTTTTGTTGAATAAATATGGTTGGTTGCTAAAGCCATGTTCGTAATGATCAATGCGCTCCAGGAGGGAAAGTACAACCTCCTACCCCTGAGGTTGCCACGATGCAAATTGGCATAGGTGAGCCTGTTGCTATCAGGAATGTGCCCGATCAGACTTTGGCGATGAGGCAAGCGATGGAAAAGCAACTGAATCATGTTATGAGCTTCCATACTCCAACATTCTAGGGAGAGGGATACCCCACTCAGGCTGAAGATTGGATCTCAAGAATAAAGAGAATCTTGACGGCGATGTAAATGGAGGAGAGGCAGGAGGTTTCTCTGGCTACCTTTCTTTTGGAAGGAGAGGAAAGACTCTCGTGGGATGAGTTGGAGCTACATGAGTTTGCTGGAAGGAAGCTGTCTGAGGTCTCGATGGAGGAGTTCTCGAGACTTTTTATTGTTAGGTATATCCCATCAACACAAAGGATTTCTATTGAGAATTTGTTGCATATGTTAACTTAAGGTAAGAGTTGTGTTGATGACTACTTGCATGAGTTTACTAGATTGGTGTTGGGTCCATTGATCCTTATATCCTAGATTTGAAGAAGGCCCACAAGTCAATAGTATACACATGATTGTATTTGATATATGTTCAAGTTCAATATTTAAAGGATGCTTATTGTTCCATGATTAGACAGGTTAGCAGTGTAAGAATAACATTTGGACTAAAGACAGGATGCTGAAAAGCAGAAATCTGGCTATGACCAGAAGCATTGTGTGAGTTCAATTCACTCAATGCCAGAAGGCTAAAAGTGCTGATAGAAGATCATGAATTCAAAGCCTCAGTGTTGCGGGACTCAAATCTGGCTAAGTCCAGAAGCATTGAGTGGAAGCTGTTCACTAAACACCTACTAAAAAGGAATTCTATCTAAGTACAAAAGCATTGGATATAGAAGGAACACTCAATGCCTTATCAATCATTCAACAGAGTCAAGAAGAGTTGAGTGAAGACTATTCCCTCAATGCCTTCATTAAGAAACTTGGTCCAAGTCCAGATGCATTGAGTGTAGAAGGCTCACTTAACGACTACAATCAGGATGACTACCAAGTCTATAAGCATTGAGTAAAGTGGCCTCACTCAACGCCTTCAACCTGAAGAATTCCTCCAAGTACAAATGCGTTGAGTGATGAAGATTCACTCAATGCCTTATCAGTTCAGTTGTCTGAGAAAAAATCGTTGAAAGAAGAAGTCTTACTAAACGCCTCAAGAAGCAGATTTTCCACTAAGTGTTTTTGCATTGTATCACATTGCGTCACTCAACACATGTGCCAAATGATGGTGAAAACTGCTAAAACCACAAGTGTTGAGTCATGCTGACGTCACCCAAATTTAAATTAAGAGGGATTTGCGCACAAGAAGCCAAATGGTGCCGAACTCTTTCTGAACTGCAGTTAAAGCTAAAGTACCTTTATAGCTGTTACTTCGACTTACCCATATAGATCAAAGAGCCATTGGACGGCGGAAGATAAAAGCACTTTATATAGAAATTAAATATAATCTTCTTCATCTTCTTCCAAGGGTAGTCTTCTTCTTTCTCAATTGATTATTCTGGTTTTTACAGAAGAGTTATAGAAGACAGTGGAGTAGCAAAGCACTCAACGGAAGTTGTTATTCATATTCAAGGCTATTGCTTTCAACTCTGAGATATAAAAACATAAAGATACCAAGCTCTGCATCATGTCTCCTTAGCATAAGTAAAACGATATAGAAGATCAAGAATCTTATTGATGTGAAGAGTTAGGACTGATTTTACTCAGTTCAGGGAGGTGACTCAGAGGACCATTTCTCTTGAGTCAATAATCACCAAATCATTACTCACTCCATAGGATCATAGTTTGATCTGAGTTGTAAGCCTAAGTTAAAAAGGCTGTGTGCTAGAGCTATGTCTCTGAGTGTAGGATCCTGTTTAGGATTTGAAGTAAGTCTTGGGCCTAAGGTTGGATCTTTGTGTAGATCTGAGGTAGGATATTTGTGTATCTCTATGTGTAAGGCTGATTAGCCTGAGGTAGGAGTTGGTATACTCTGCGTTATATGAGTGAGCTTCCCTCTAAGGTGTTGGATCCTGAGGGATCTGAGGTGTAATCTAAAGGAGCCGGGTAAAGGGAAAACTTAGCTGAATCTAGCTCACTACTAGATAGGTGAAGGGGGAAAGTGGATGTACCCTAGATAGGAGAACCATTATAAACTCTTGTGCATTGTGGTATCTCTTGAAAGCTAAACAACAAAATCTAACACATAACTAGACCAAAGGTCAAAAGAATTAAAAATATTTAAACATACCTATTCACCCCCCCCCCCCCCCCCTCTAAGTGTATAGCTACTCTTGAACAAAGACTTTCAAGTGGTATCAAAGGGAGTTTGTTCAAAAAGCAATAACAGTCTGAACAGATCTCTAAAAGTAGAAGTAGATTATCTCCATGAGTTCAGGTGGCAACCATAAGGAGTTGAGCTCAATGAAACTCCCTATATGTTGGAAGGAAGATTTTGGATATGAAAGGAAATGATAAGGCTATTTTTGGAAGCCTCAGACCCTAGGATATTCATAATAGTTCAAGAGGGACCTTTGATTCCCCTAAAGGTCTATATTATAGATGCCGAAATCTAGAAACCCAAGAAATACACTGAAATTACCAAGGATGAAATTTTTCTGTCAACTATGGACAAAAGGGCTCAAAACATTATTATTAGTGTCATAGATGACTCCTTAATCCAGAACTTGGTCCACAACAGAACAACTAAAGAGATTTGGGATTATCTAATAGTATATATTGAAAGGACAGAGGAGGTGAGGGATGATATGAATTCCTTCCTGAATCAGCAAGATGAGGCCTTCAAGTAAGGAAAGAAAGATTCTATAGCTGATTGCTATGAAAAGTTCTTCATGATAGTGAACAATCTGATCACCTATGGCAGACAGTTCACAAACTATGAGCTAAATGATAAGTTTTTGAGATCTCTTAACAAGGAATGTGATATCAAGATCTATGCCATTAGAGAGGTTGGTAACTTGGCCAACACTATGCCTTAAAACCTATTTAGGAAGTTGTTGTCTCATGAGATGAAACTTAACTCCAGAAGGTTAGAAGAAGATGCTTCCAGAAATCTCAACAAACAGAAGGCTGTGACCTTCAAAGATGAAGCATCTAGGAGAAGTAGAGAAAAGGCTCCTCCACCAAGGATATCTGTAGAGTCTGAGTGCTTAGATCCTACCTCCACAGGAAATGAATTATTTGATGGAGAGCTGACATTATTCTCCAAATAGTTCAAGAAAATGTTGAGCAGGAGAAGATAGTAGAATAATAAGGGATCTTCAAGCTCCACCTCAAGAAAGCCTTATTCCAGCATGGGCAAATCCAAAAAGACCCCTCTAGGGAAAGGTATGACTCTAAGAAGAACAAACACTTTAGGACTAATGTTGTCTGTTGTTGTTTTAATAGAAGTGGACATGTCATTGCTGACAGTACAATCAAGAGGAATGAGCACAAGAAATCTGATGACAAGAAGGACTACAAGGACAAGAAGTCTGAAAAGAGCTTCTTGGCCTAAAAGAAAATCAGCTTATCAGATAGTGATTCTGAGTCTTCAAAAATAGAGGAAGAAGATGCCTATATTGATCTCGTTTCTGTTGAAGTGGAGGCTGATGATCAAGCTACCTTAACTTGAATAAGAGCTCCATTATCCTTTATGGACAGTGACTTTGAAGAGGATAATGAATTCAGCCTCATGGCCCTAACTAAATAAAATCAGGGCAATTTTGTTCCTGATACGGTACACACTCTCCCTAAGTCTCCTTCTGTCTGTGAGACTAGTTCAGACTCTAAAGCATCCAATTCATCCAATAGGGATGATGGATCAGAATCTGATGATGATGTCAGTCAACAAATTGACAAGTATTGTGCAATTATTGATTCTCTGAAGAAGAGCAAGAAGCTTGTCAAAACACAAGCTAAGAGATTGTCTCTCTTCAGCAAGCTTCTTCCCTGCAGTTTGAGTTAGCTCCCTTGCTAGCTCAGATGAGGAGGGAAGTTAGTCAGCTGAATAAAATCTAAGTCATCCAAATTTGCACCATTAACTAGAAGAACAAGATCATCAAGGATCTTGAAGAGAAGCTTCTCAAAGAGAGGATGCTAGTAGCATAATTTTCTAAGACCAAAACTGTATTGCCATTTATTGATTCCTTCACCTCTCAAAAAGATAAGAGAGGTTTGGGGTTCAAATGGAATACTAGAGCTGCCCATTCTAAAGGTAAAGGCAAGGCTCAAGTAGTGCCTTAAATTAGCTTTCAGAAGTTAATTCTCCCTTCTAACAGGTATGACCATGACAGTATGTATGGTCACTGGAAGAATGGTTTCTCTTCTTATAAGGATACAAGTGTATTTTGTAAAGGAAGAAGAAAGGGCATGGGATTAAGTGCAATGAAGGCTCCCCATGAAGAAATCCAAATGGACCATCATGGACCATTTGTGTTTGGCGCTCTAGATCCTACTCTAAAAAAAATGGCTGCGGCTAATCCCCGTGTTCCTTCAGTAGAGATCAATTGTAACACCCCTATCCGTCACACAGCATATAGGAATAGGTCCGGCCGGGGCCCGATGCCATATACCACGGACAGACCGGCGGGTTACTCATTGAAACCATTCAACCAAAACACATGTCCTACACAAAGCATCTAGCGGAAGCAATTTATTTATTTGCAAAAGCAAGAACCCAGCCACAAGCACGAATGTCCACTAACAAAACAAACAGGAATGAAATACAAAGTATCAAAAAGTACCGGCCTTATGGCCTTACATGAGTTCACAATATATAAAGCAGTGTTTTACAAACTTCGGCTCGCAGGCCGGCCACACATGATTTAAACAAGAAGACAAACAAGGCCTTCGAGGGCCGGCTCAGCAACTTGGGCTTTGGCCCGCAATTTGCCGCTCCGCTCCGTAGCACCTGCAAGCACAATTCACCACAACTATGGCAAACAATAATAACGGTCAGCTAAAACTGACCAAATTATAACGATTCCGCCCCCAAAACTCGGGGCGGCAAAGCTCCTTCCCTGCACTTGTTAGCGTAGCAAGCAATATAGTGAATAAACACAACATCACATGTGCAGGCTCACACAGCCTCACACACTATTCTCTCAGGGCACTAACTCGGTGAATGCAGTCAAAACCGCGGTCTCACCACCATCCCTTGGATGGCAAATCTCGTGAGCATTTTGTTTTTCCGACCTAAGCCTAAGACTCGCACGACTATGCATTCCCCTTTTCAGGTATCTGTCCCCAAACCACATAGCCCAGGTACGGTTCCAAAAGCTCGTTGCTCACACCGCACAGTCAATTTAAGCCAAATGAGCGGGTCAAGCTTCGCCATCTCCCAAATCTAATAATACTCGCACATAACTCAGTTATGTTCAAGGTTGGCTCCCAGGCCACCAAGATGGCAGAAATGCGTTTCCGCCCAGATTTCTGGAAGCACCTGGGGTTAATCCCCAAGATTCTCTGCTGCAATCTACCACGTAGAAACCCGAAAACAACCAAAGGCACGGAGTCTTCTTCGGCTAATCATGCATAGTAACACATCACCGATCCATAAGCTTCACAAAACATGCCTATGTCCGTCTCTCGATTTCGGACTCTACATGCAAACAAGGGGGACTTTACATATCTACCTCAAGGAACACCGCAAACTCGCCGCACACTCGCAGGAGCAGGTTTTACCTATGCAAAAGAAGAAGAGCTTCACATGCTCAAGTAGAGATTGTTACCCTAGCATTCCTCTTTGGCGCCATGGAAATCTACACCGATGAAAAGCACTGCGATGATATGGCCTCCGTAGACCCGGACTCGGTTTATGATTTGGCGCTCCGAATCTCCTCCGGCGAACGGATCTTTCTTCCTTCTTCCTCCTTGCTCTCCCCTCTCTCTAGAAGTTAGAAAGAGATAGAACTCAAGAGAATGAGAGCTTTCCACCACAAAACCAGCCTTTACCCTAAGATGGGAAAAGCCTGAACAATCGGATCCCAAAATAAGGAAACGGACGGCCACGATTCGCCCTAAAAATTAACTTCTTGGGCCGAACACAGCTTACGACACGGCCGTGTCCAAGGCCATGTAAATCTTTCGCCGTCATTTGGGAAAATCTCGACCATGACACAGCATGTGACACGGCTTGGAAGACGCCCATGTTCCAAGTGACACGCCCGTGTCACGGGCTATGTGCCTCAAACGACACGGGACCAAACACGTCCCGAGCATGACACGGCTATGTAACACGCCCGTGTCACATGCGTGTGCTAGAAACGCCTGGTACACGCCTGTGTCCCTGGCCGTGTATCTCCCTCAGCACAAACCCGTAAACTACTCGAGAAGGACACGGCCACTGACACGCTCGTGTGTCAGGACATGTGCCCTCACTCAACGCTCGTTGTGTGAAAAAGCGTTGAGTGCTCGAAGAGGGGTCGAACACGCGCCTGACACGGCCTTGGGACACGCCCGTGTCCCAGTACGTGTGACCTTTACCAAGGCCCAAACACGCCTAAAAAAATCCGCCCATTCCTCTTTTGAGTTTCGGGGCATTACAACTCTCTCCCTCATAAAAGAATTTCGTCTACGAAATTACCAAAGGAAAAGATACAGAAAACCTAAAGCGGTACCTGAGTCAAATAACTCTAGGTACTCCTCAAGCATGGTCTGCTCCCGTTCCCATGAGAGCTCCTCCCGACCGCAATTGTCCCAACGAACTTTTACCATCCTGATCTCCTTGTTACGAAGTCGCATGACTTCAGTGTCCTCAATACGAATGGGTTTGACCCTATTCGTTAACCCTTTCTCCACCAGTACATGATCAACTGCGATCACCTGCGTAGGCTCTTGCACTGCCTTCTGCAACACTGATATGTGGAATACGTCGTGTAGACCACTAAACTCAATCGACAGCTTTAGACAATAAGCTGCTTCACCAATCTGCTCCAGAATCTCAAATTGTCCAAGGTATCTCGGGCTCAGTTTCTTCAAGCGTTGTACCCGTGAAACACCCTTGAACATCTTTATCTTCAGATACACCCAATCTCCAACCGCGAACTCCACGTTCTGATGCTTAGCATTGTAGTACTTAGCCTGCTTATCCTGAGCGATCAGCAAACGCTCTCGAATGGTTCGAATCAATGAAGTGGCGCTTTCCACCTCTTGCTTTTTGTACAACCTCGCCTCACCCTTTTCAAACCACGACAACGTCGTGCAACATTTTCTATCATATAGGGCCTCGAAGGGCTCCATTTGTATGCTCGCTTGGTAGTTGTTATTGTACGCAAACTCCACCAAATACAGATGATATTCCCACTGCTTTCCGAAGTCCAAGACGCACATGCGAAACATGTCCTCCATCGTCCTGTTTATCCTCTCGGTCTGCCCATCCGTTTATGGATGAAAGGCTGTGTTGAACTTCAACTTAGTTCCCAGTATTTGCTGCACCAACCTCAAGTCATTGGACGTAAAACACCCATCTCTATCGCTCACAATGCTGCGGGGCACACTGTGCAGTCTAACAATGTTATCCACATAAAGCTTTGCTAGTTTCTCCATCGAATCATCCTTCCTATGCGGAATGAAGTGCGAAACTTTTGTCAACCGATCAACGATCACCCAGATGGCGTCATTTCCCTTCTGCGACCTTGGCAAACCATGTACAAAGTCCATCGAAATGTCATCGAACTTCCACTCCGGAATAGGCAAAGACTTCAAGAAACCCCCTGGCTTTTGGAACTCTACCTTCACTAAGGCGTAAGTCTGACACTTAGCCACATATAGTGCCACATACTTCTTGAGTCCTGGCCACCAGAAAAAAATTTTCAGATCTCGGTACATCTTCGTACTCCATGGTTGAATTGAGTACTTGGTATGATGAGCCTCGTACATCAACTCCACCCATTAATTACCCACGTTTGGGACACAAAAACAATTGTCCTTCCTTAGCAGTCCATCTTCAACTGTAAATGGGGAATTTGACCCATCCGAAGCTGCATCCATGATTTCCTTCATGCTGCTATCCAAATCCATAGCCTGCTTAATCTGATCAGCTAGATCATACTGAGCTTCCATCCAGTTCAATAACGCTTCGACATTAGTCTGCTGTCAACACAAGAGATATCCAACGCCTCCAACTCCTTAATCAACCGATCATCATGAACCGACAACCAGTTGGCTTGGGCGTGAGCCCTGCGACTCAACACATCCGCAACTGCATTGCCTTTCCCGGGCATATAAAGAATTTTGAATGTATAGTCCCCGAGGAACTCTATCCATCTCCGCTGCCTCATGTTAAGATCCTTCTGGTCCAATAGGTATTTCTGGCTCTTGTTGTCGGTATAAATATCGACCTTTATGCCATATAAATAGTGCATCAATAGCTTTAGCGTAAAAATCACGGCCGCCAACTCCAAGTCGTGGACCGGATAATTCCTCTCGTGCACTTTCAGCTGACGTGTGCCATACGTAATAACACTTCCATGCTGCTGCAGCACACAGCCCAAAACACTGCCCGAAGCATAACTGTAGATCTCAAAGCCTTCGGTTCCACTCCACGAACATAACACTGGCGCCGTGGTCAACCGACCTTCAACTCCTCAAAAGCTTGTGCGCACTCTTGCGTCCAAATAAACTTCTGATCTTTCCTTGTCAACGTCGTGAGAGGCAACGCTATCTGCGAGAAGTTCTCTACGAAGCGCTTGTAATAGCCGGCAAGCCCCAGAAAACTCCGGACCTCCGATACCGTAGACAACACAGGACACTCCCGTATCGCAACTATCTTCGCCAGATCCACCGAAATCCCTTCTCCACTGACTATGTGACCAAGGAACGCCACTGAGGATGACCAAAACTCGTATTTGGAGAACTTTGCGTATAGTTTGTTCCTCCTCAGCGTCTCCAAAACCAAATGAAGATGCTTGAAGTGATCTTCTTCGCACTGCGAGTACACCAATTTGTCGTCGATAAAGATGATCACAAAATGGTCTAAGTACTCCCTGAATGTTCTGTTCATTAGATCTATGAACACTGATGGTGCATTAGTCAGCCTGAACTGCATGACCGTAAACTCGAAATGTCCATACCTTGTGTTGAATGCTGTCTTTGGGATATCACTCTCCCTTATCCTCAGCTGATAGTAACCGGACTTAAGATCTATTTTTAAGTACACCGATGACCCGACTAACTGATCAAAAAGATCATCAATCCTTGGGATCGGGTACTTGTTCTTTTCCATTAACTTGTTGAGCTCTCTATATTCGATACAGAGCCGCAAACTTCTGTCCTTCTTCTTAACGAAAAGGACCAGTGCGCTCCAAGGCGACGAACTTGGACACACATAGCCCTGCTCCAACCTATAAGGAGAGCGTGGCACAGGTTTGGCACCTGGCACTAACTCAATTATGAAATCAATCTCCTGCTGAGGTGGTGCTCCAGAAAGATTGTCCGGTAATACGTCAGGGTACTCGCACACTACTGGGATACTCCCCAAAGTTGGCATATGATTTACAGCCTCCACTAACGTGAAGAATAGCTCTACACCAGCACAGACTGCCTTGACCACCTGAAGAGCACACATTAAAGTCTTGCTCAACCCCTTCAATCCCGCAAACGTTGTCTCCCATCCAACACCCAACTTGACTTTCTTACAATTACAATCAATGTATGCCTTCTTATCCGAAAGTTAGTCCATACCGAAAATGATGTCGAACTCTACTAGCGGCAGTAACAACGCTAGTAAGTCGAACTCCTAACTTCCAATACGATTCTTTACGGAACATACTCTGTTTGCACGTATAGAACACCCATTCGGCAGCAACACGTCCAATTAGTCCTTCGCCATCGAAGAAGGGACTCCGATGCGTGATATGAAACCTTCAGACAAAAAGGAGTGTGAAGCTCCCGTATTAAATAGTGCCCTTGCCGGACTATCGCAAATCAGAACAAAGCATATACAAACAGTAATAAGCTAACTAGCACTAGGTAATAGTATTTAAAGCTAACTTGCTATAAATTTAAACTGTACTTGTCACCACATCCGCTTGTTTAATGGCCTCCTGCTGGCCCAGATTGTAGACTATTGGTTGAGTAGGAGCATAATGGGATGTGATTGTCTCTACCGCCTTGCCCTTTTCCTCGTAAGTTGCTCCTGGCTTCCTCTCGGACTTTGCACGTCCTCTCTAACAGTCACGGGCAAAGTGCCCCGTCTTCCCTTAAGTAAAACAAGCGCCCGGGGTTCTGTGGGTGGTTTCCCCCGAGGCACTCAAAGAAGGGGCTGGACCCGATGTCCTAGCCTTTTTATTCCACCTACGGAAACCGGATTTTGAAGACGACACCTTGAATTCTGACTTCCTAACACCGTATTCTTTCTTTGTATGAACATTCTTCATGTATTTTTCCAAAGATCGGGCCGTGTTGACCAAGGTCAGGAAACCCTGCGTCATCGGTCCCGAAAGTAGTAATCTCAAATCATCCCTTAGACCTTCGTAGAATCGGTTTGTCTTTCTCTCCTAATCGGCGAAGGTAGCGCTTGCATACCGACCTAAGCGAGTAAACTCATGGAGATATTCATCCACGCTACTCTCACCTTCTACCAACTTCTGGAACTCATTTTCCATAGCAATTCTCTGAGTCGAGGGGAGGTGTCGAGCCAAGAAAGGTCTCGAAAATTCCTCTATCGAGTCGTCTGTAAGTTGTCTACCCCTCATATGGTGTAACTCCAAGACTTCCCACCATAATATTGCGTCACCATCCAACAAGAACGTGGTAATAGTGGTCTTCTACAACTCTTCCGTCTCTATAGCTATAATTACTCGCTTAACTCTGGAGAGCCAATCATTTACTTGGGTTGGGGTTCCCGTCCCTGAGAACACCGGAGGATTGAAGCCCATAACGTGCTTAAGCTGTTTCTCCGTTGCTCTCCTAGGAAACACTGGCTCTACTAATACCTTCTCCACTCTCCTTATCTCCACTGGTTGGAGCGGTACTTGCTCAACAGCAGGGGCAGCCTGCTACACCTGTCTCGCAGGCTTCCCGTTAATCATCGCAAACACTGCCTCCACTACCAATCGTATGGTCTCAGCCGAAGGAGGTGTTGTCGGCGCATCATTTCGTGCGCTACTTGCCTCACAACCCGGACATTCTGACAGCCTCGCACCACTCCTGATCACCTATTGTCATACAAAACACCATTAGGCGACCAAACAATATTACAAAAAGAAATTATAGGAACACGCAGGTTCCTCAAACATGTGTATTTTCATTCCTAAATGGACATTCATGGGTTCTTTTCATGTTATAACGATAATGCACACACATGTGCTCACCTCCCCTTAAAGTGAATTTGTCCACGAATTCATTTAAGTGTGAACGAAACCGGTAGTCTAATACCAAATTGTAACACTCCTATCCATCACACAGCATATAGTAGTAGGACTGGCCAGGGCCCGACGCCATATACCACGGACAGACCGGCGAGTTACTCATTGAAACCATTCAACCAAAACACACGTCCTACACAAAGCATCTAACAGAAGCAATTTATTAATTTGCAAAAGCAAGAACCCAGCAACAAGCACGAATGTCCACTACCAAAACAAACAGGAATGAAATACAAAGTACCAAAAAGTACCGGCTTATGGCCTTACATGAGTTCACAATATATTAAGTAGTGTCTTACATACTTTGGCTCGTAGGCCGGCCACACATGATTTAAACAAGAAAACAAACAAGGCCTTCGAGGGCCGGCTTAGCAACTTGGCCTTTAGCCCGCTATTTGCCGCTCGGCTCCGCAGCACCTGCAAGCACAATTCACCACAATGGTGGCAAACAAGAATAACGGTCAGCTAAAGCCGACCAAATTATAATGATTCTGCCCCCAAAACTCGGGGCAACAAATCTACTTCCCTGCACTTGTTAGCGTAGCAAGCAATATAGTGAATAAACACAACATCACAGGTGCAGGCTCACACGACAACACACCTTATGCTCTCAGGGCACTAACTCGGTGAACCCGGTCAAAACCGCGGTTTCACCACCATCCCTTGGACGTCAAATCTCGTGAGCATTTATTCTTTCTGACCTAAGCCTAAGACTCACACGAATATGCCAATGGCAAGTCCCTTTTTCAGGTATCTGTCACCAATCCAGTTATGTTCAAGGTTGGCTCCCAGGCCACCAAGATGGCAGAAATGCATTTCCGCCCAGTTTTCCGGGTGCACCTTGGGGTTAATCCCCAAGATTCCCTGCTGCAATCTACCACGTAGAAACCAAAAAATAACCAAAGGCACAGAGTCTTCTCCGGCTAATCATGCATAGTAACACATCACCGATCCAGACCAACTTGTCCGGGTAGGCTTCACACACCATGCCTATGTCTGTTTCTCTTTTTCGGACTATACATGCAAACAAGGCGGACTTTACATATCTACCCCAAGGAACACCGCAAACTCGCCGCACACTCGCGGGAGCGGGTTTTCCCTATGAAAAAGAAGAAGAGTTTCACATGCTTAAGTAGAGAATCGTTACCCTAGCATTCCTCTTCGGCGCAATGGAAATCTACACGGATGAAAAGAACTGCGATGATCTCTCCTCCGTAGATCTGGACTCAGTTTGCGATATGGCGCTCCGAATCTCCTCTGGCGACAGGATCTTTCTTCCTTCTTCCTCCTTGCTCTCCCCTCTCTTTAGAAGTTAGAAAGAGATAGAACTCAAGAGAATGAGAGCTTTCCACCCCAAAACCGGCCTTAACCCTAAGATTGGAAAATCCTGAACCATCAGATCCCAAAATAAGGAAACGGACAGACACGATTCGCCCTAAAATGAACTTCCTGGGCCGAACAAGGCTTGTGACACGCCCGTGTCCAAGGCCGTATAACTCATTTGCCGTCATTCAGTTAAATCCTTACCATGACATAGCCTGTGACACGGCTTGGAACACGCCCGTGTTCCAAGTGACACACCCTTATCACGGGCCGTGTGCCTCAAACGATGCGGGACCAAACACATCCCGAGCATGTAACGGCAATGTGACTCGCTCGTGTCACATACCGTGTGCTAGACATGCCTGGGACACGCCTGTGTCCCTGGTCGTATAGCTCCCTCAGCACAAACTCATAAACTGCCCGAGCAGAACACAACCACTGACACGCCCGTGTGTCAGGCCGTGTGCCCTCACTCAACGCTCGTTGGGTAAAAAAGCATTGAGTGCTCGCCGAGGCGTCAAACACGCGCCTGACATGGCCCTGGGACACGCCCGTATCGGCGTGTCCCAGGCCGTATGACCTTTACCATGGCCCAAATACGCCTAAAAAATGCTGCCCGTTCCTCTTTTAAGTTTCGGGGCGTTACTTCAATATTATGAGGATGTCTTTAAGTAAGCCTCACTTGGCTGTTTTGGTGTCATCAACAACATGTCAGCTATGAAAAAGACATTTGTTGGTGTAATTCAGAATCAACCTAGTGCACGTACTAGCAGACTTAATTTCAGTCAAATACTTCTGAAAGTAATAGGAAAAGGCTGCTTCTCTCCTCTCTGAGTAGATAAATCTTGATAGCTTGCGTACTTCAAAGGATATTCAGAAGAGGAGATATAAAATCTATGAGTGTTGGTTTTGTGGCAAGATGGGTCACTTTGCCATAGACAGTTTGCATAACCTAAGTGTGCTGAGGGCAAGGGCGAGTATTTCTATCAGGGCTGCTATATGTAGACATAGTCACTTTTAGGATAACATGAATCAAGGATCAAAACCCCTTTGGGTTTCTAAGGTAAACTAATCTTTGATTGCATGATAGTCCAAGAACCCATACAATGCCAATAAGATACTTAGATAGTGGATGTTCCATACATACAAATAGAATAAGGAGCCATCTAAAGAATTATACTCTAGTGAGGAATGGACCTAAACGCATCTTTGGTGGTTCAAATAGAGGATTTACTAAAGGCTATGGTATGATTACTAATGGAATAGTATCCTTTATAAAAGTAGCATATGTGGAAGGATTGCAACACAATCTGATCAGCATAAGCCAACTATGTGTAAGACCCCTTTTTTCTTTTAAAACCACCGGGGTCTTATGCCCCGAATCGCCGTTTTGCGATGTCATCAAAAGTCGGGAAGGTCGTCACTACAAAATGTCGATCCTGCCGGCCTTTACGATCACCAAAGAAAGAGAAACATATATATTAACCAAATATATCCATGTCCACACATCACATACAAGATATATGTAAGGAAATCACAGTAAGTACAGTTGATAAAAGAAATACAAAAATAGAACAGTACATAATAGTATAAACGGGCTTAAGCCCAGTACATCAAATCCTTACTACAAGACTCTCGCGGAAGCTAATAAAACTAACACTCATGGGGCTAGAGGCCTATGCTCATGTACCAGACTGGCCCATCTCCATGTGCACCATACTCCGCTGGTGCTGTATCTCCCACTGTAGCTCCCTGTCCCCCATCCGGAGCCCTTAAAATGTTTGGTCCATCGACCGTTAGTCAAAAGACTAAGCCCGATTTCCCCCACCCCTCCCCCAATTGCTTCTAGGCACCATGCGGGAGGAGTGATAGGAATGCTATGAAGGTGGAGAGTGGTCGAAGCAGATGATGGTGGACCTATTCTAGTAGGCATATAGTAAATTTACAGAGCTGTAAAAGTAAGGCAAGCTAACATGTTCTATAATAAGAATACGGTAGAGTAAATAAGTAAAAAAGAGAATCTGTATATGTAAAGTAAACTAAGAAATAAGTAACCTTAACTTATATGAATGCTCATACAAACATATAAGTTACAGGGTCTTTTGCAAGGCTCTTATCGTATAAAAAGTCTCATACCAATTTATACGATGGGGTGTCAGGTTGTATGCAAGTATGAGTGAAGTGAAATGTTATGCCATGATTCGTGCAAATGCAACACGCACACAACTCTATGCACACAGACCTTTAGTTCCCCCTATTTGGAAGCTAGCATCACTCCCAGGTTCCTCCACTGTGGCAAACAAAGATATTGGGTCGCCCCCCCCCCCCCACTCCTAGTAAGGTATCCACACAACCAGGCCTAGCCCTACGTACGCCTCTAAAAAACACACCAGAGTTACCACGTACTATGCTGACCCACCACTAGACTTTTCCTGGCTAAGTGTCCACCACACCCGCCGAGTCAGCATATCCACGTCAGTGTGAACAACCATCTAATACCGAAGACCCACCATATTAATTTCCAGAGCCATCGGTGCCTCGGACTATCCTATCCATTACAACTACCCTCCGAACTTTCGGCTCGCCGGGCTCACCTACCCATTTCCACAACCACCGAGTCTACTGCTCGGATAACAAAAACAAACTAACCTCCCAAGTTTGGGGTGTTTGATAGTGAATCCTTGGTTTATACTAATTACTCTTAAGTATATATTCTTACGGTTTAGGTTAGCCTAGGACTGCCCAAGGTATTCCCGGTGAAGGGCTCTCAGAGGACACTAGGAACTATGATGGTAGTTGAAGCCAATCATTCCCTTTCGCAAGGCACTTACTATTATTGGTACCTACCAAAGTCCGATCTCATTTATTGTTATACTAAATTCTAAGCCTAGTGTATTTTGACTCTTTCTCTCCACAGAGAGATGATCTTTCGTCGATCCCGAGGACCTCATATCACTAGGAAACCCAACATTCTCATCATCATGACTCTTAATGAAGCTCACCATTTCATCTGATCAAATCAACATACCATTACTCCCAACTTCCTATGACCATCCCAAATGTTATCACAAATCTGTTGATTTACTATGTGTAGACCAACCTAAGCTACATGATGGGTATGAAAGGTGACCCCTTCAAATATTCTTTTAAATATCCTAGAATTTTTATCGGGGGTCTATCTTGTCATATTTAGAGTAAATCCAGAAACTTATAATTTTCCAAATTAATTTTACATTTATTAAATTTTTCCCAAAATTAGAACACAGATGGTTTTGAACATGAATTGCTATATTTTCTTAGGTTATGGTCTTCTAAAAATTATGGTCACTATATGGTGCCAAAATATCAGAGAGTACCACGTTTTACAAACTTTCATAAATATATTATACCGTGATTAATTAATTCAAGATATTTGCAGTAAATAAAGGTAAAGAAGGAAGTACCACCAATCATAATCTAAAAATTACACAAAAATTACCAGAGCTTAAATACCCTCATAAAACATTACTGACTGAGTTTTATACAATTCCAAGTTAGTTTAACCATGAAATTATCAAAAATAACTAATAGGGGCAACAAAAGGTTATAACTACAAGTATGAGCTACTATCTTCCAAACTCCCTACAATAAATTTTAGAGACTTATAATGATATAAAAACACTCTACCAGAATTTCCTAAAGATCCAAGGTCATATGACCCCTTCAATTTTTCCATAAAAGGTATAGGCCTAAACTGTAACACCCCAAAATCCCAAAAATCCCAAAATGGGGTTCAGTCTGGGTGACACGGCCTGGGACACGGGCATATCCCAGGGCGTTTCTAGTGCACACGGCCAGGGACACGGGCGTGTCCCAGGGAATATCATGCTCTGTTTTCTCGGGTGTGAGTTTGGTCTCAAGAGAGCGTTGAGTGAGGCACACGGCGTAGGACACGAGTGTGTCCTTCTCTATGTCGTCTCAAGCACTCAACGTCATGCAGTCGACGATCATCGAGAGGTGACACGGCCAGGGACATGGGTGTGTCGGAGGCCATGTCCTTCTCGGGTGGGTAACTGGGCGGCATTGAGTGTAGCGCACGGCCTGTGACATGGGCGTTTTATAGGGGAGTGTTTGGCACACGGCCAAGGACACGGGCGTGTGCCCCAGCCGTGTTCTTTTCAGGAGTGTTAATCCTGTGTCAATTCATGGACACGCCCCTCAATACGGGCGTGTATTAAGTGATACGGGCGTGTCTGGTGATTGACACGGGTGTGTCTAAGCCTGTGTTCTGGTCTTGTTAAGTCGGTTCGTATACCGCTTAAAGTACACGTCCTGTGACACGGGTGTGTCACAAGACGTGTCATCCCAAATATTATACTTTTATGGAGATTTGTGGTCGTCCGTTTCCTTCATCCTAGATCCAATGGCCCAGATATTTTCCTGCTGGGTTAAGTCAAGTCTTTTAGTGAAGAGTTCACTCATTCTTTGGATTATTCTCTTTCTAAAAGAGAATAGAGATGGGAGAGGAGGAAGGAGAAGGAGGAGAAGATCCAGCCACCGGTGGAGCTCCCGAGTTCCGATTCGAGATCTGAGGCCAGTTCTGTGGAGGCAAAGCTCCTGTGGTGCTTTCCAACCGGCTAGAATATCGATGGCTCCAAAAAAATCGACAAGGGTAACGATCTTCCTTCTTGGAAAAGTGAAGTCCTCCTTTATGCATGAGCATGGGATCCTCCACCAAAAGGTGGAAGAGTAAGTGATCCCAGTGGGTTGATAGTTACTATCCCCGGTTGAGTCTGCATTTAGACCCAGAAATATGTAGTATGGGATAGGCATGTTGTGTGAAGCCCATCTGGACAGTTTGGTCTGGATTGGTTATGTTGTATTTTGTGCACCGGAGAAGACTCCATGTATAAACGTATAGTTTGTGGAGTCAATGGTTTGTGCCTGTGAAGGGAAGTAGCAGGAAGTACTGGAATGAGGAATTCTAGGAAATACCCTTGTACTGCTTGTGTTGTGGCTATAGTGTAGCCAGTCCATTATGGATAGTGTAGGTAGTCCTTGGTGGACAGCGTGGCTATTGTTAAGCCTATCCTTGGCGGACAATATGGCTAGTGTGAGCTGCGAGCTTTGAAAAGGCTTCTTGCAAAACAGGAAAGGTGAAACTTACCCATGCCTTTAGATATAGCCTCGGGTATGCTATAATCGGTGATTCCAAGGCAACTTGAGCAACGGGGGGGGGGGGGGGGTAGTTGATCCGTACCTGCGTTATGTCGACTGTATAGGAGAGCGTAAAGGTATTGAGCTTTCGTTAGTGGCATAATGAGAGTCTTAGGCATGCGCGCCAGTAAGACTAAATGCTCAATATAGAGTAAACTTTGGTGTTGACCCTAGTTCGCCGGTGCACCAAGAATGTGCCCTGAGTGCACGGATCGTCTGGCCGTGTGGCTGACGATTGTGATGAATTGATTGTGCGTGAGAGCACACAATTTGATATATCTATTTATGCATTGTTATGCCTGCAGGGAAGGAATACCACTGCCCCGGAAAAGGGGTAGGATTGTTATAAATTAGTCAGCTGAATGCTGACCGTTGCCTTGTTTTCAACCTTCTGGGTGGGTTGTCCCAGTGTAGGTGCAGGAGAGCCTAGCGGAAAATGAAGGTCTGAAGTCCCTACTGTTGTTGTTTCCCCTTCTACTGCTAGCCCTTGAAGGCTAAGTGAAATGTGTTCTCTTTTATTCATGTATGGCCGGCCAGCGCGCCGATGTATATAATCCATACTATGAAAAGAGGAATTGTAAGGCCTTAAGGACAACCTGGTTGTATTTGCTGGACATTCCTTCTAGTGGTTATATATATAACTGTGGTTTATATATAGTGGACATTCCGGGTATGAGTTCATCTTTTTTTTTTAATCTTTCGCTAGCATGCTCTGAGTTAGGATGCGATGGTGTTGTGGTATTAACCAGTGACATCACCGTCTGTTTGTGGCATATAGTGTGAGGGCCCCGACCAGACCTTCTATTATATTATTTAAAAAGTAGAGTCGTTATATTTTGGTATCAGCTTGTGTCGGTTTTCCTCTCTCGACTTCAAGGTCAAATTCTTTTCTGTGTTGGCGAGCACGTGTCAGTGCGAACCGCTTATACACTAATGAACTCTTGAATGTTCACTAAGGTATGCAAATACACTTGTTTGGGGAACCTGCACGTTCCTATATTGTTGTTATTGCTTGCGCGAGGTCGCTTATGTGTGTCTTGTTCCCCTATAGGTGACTCGTAGTGGCGCTGGGAAGTCTGAGCCCCAGCATTCTGATGAGAGTGCGGCACCAGCTGAGGTGCCAACACCTCCTCCATCTACGGAAATAGTTCGCTTAATTGCTGAGGCACTATTTGCCATGATTCAGCCGACTTGGCCGGAGCAGTTGGTATTTTTTCAGCCGACCGGGCAGGAGAAGATGGCATTGGTGCCAGATCGTGTTGGTGTAAGACCCGAACCGGTTGAGGCTGTGGATCTGCGAGCAGCTGAACGACAGTTGAAGCAATTCATGAGCTTCAGTCCGCCTACGTTCACGGGTATGGGATTACCAACGCAGTTAGAGGATTGGTTATAACGAGTCAAGCGTATATTGACGACGATCAGGACGGAGGAAAGTCATTATGTCACCTTGGCCACCTTCATGTTGGAAGGAGAGGCACAGTTATGGTTGGACGAGGTTGAGTTACACCATTTAGCGGGCAAGCCATTAACACAAGTTTCAATTGAGGAGATCTCTCTTTTTGTTTTGGAAAAGCACTTACCAGCGGCACAATACATTGCCATGGAAAATGAGTTCCAACGGTTAACGCAAGGAGAAAGTAGCGTTGATATATACTTGCATGAATTTACGAGGTTGGGATGGTATGCGGGGTCAATCTTCGCGGATGAACAAATAAAAACTAATTGGTTCTACGAAGGATTGCAGGATGAGTTGAAGTTCCTGCTTTCAAGTTCGGTGAACTAGGGATTTCAGGAATTGGTTGATACTGCGTGTGCACTAGAGAAGGACATGAAGCGGGTGCAAGGAAAAAGGGACTTGTCTATGATAAAGACAGAGTTCAAAGCACACCGCCCTGGAAAATCATATTACCAGAAGAAGTGGGGCAAGAGGTCCAAGCCTTCTATGCAATCTTCTGTAACAATTCTGTCTGGAGAAACTTCAAAGCAGGAGTCTCCTACCTGCTTTACCTGTGGCAAAGTGGGGCATATAGCCCGTGATTGTAGGGTTGCTCAGCCAAAGGGGGAAAATAAGATGGGTGCGTCTTATGCTAAGAAGGGCAAAGTTGTGGTAGAATCCTCTGCATCCCAGACGAAGCCTAGAGTTTGTAATCTTTGCAAGCAGGAGGCTATAAAGCAAAGTGACGTCATCACAGGTACGATTTAAGATATTGCTTGCTTTGTTTTTATAGCATACTTTCTATGTAGCTTGTGCATGATGTATATGCTACAGGTTTTGTCATGATTCGGAATAACCCAACGAGAGCCCTATTTGATACGGGTGCTTCGCATTCGTTTCTGCCTAAGGAATTCGTAGCTCAAATTGGAGTACCGAGTCATGTGATTACAGATAGTATAAAGGTGTTATTATCGAATGGTTGTGTGTTTATTGCGGATAGATCTTGCGATGTTGCAGTTCAAATAGGTAGTCGAGATTTCGGTATGAGTGCATCTGTGCTACCGATATCGGAGTTCGATGTGATATTTGGCATGGAATGTCTCTCAGAGCAGCGTGCCTTTATTGATTGCAATTTAAAGGAGATCACACTGGGCCAGAATATCGAGCTTGAGACTAAGTTCGCTGGTATGCGAGGAGTGAGTGGGATCTTAGTGTCTGCTCTCGAAGTCGTCAATGCTGTTGGGAAAGGCACGGAATTATTCTTCACGCTTATTCAGGCTGTTGAGCCAAAGGTGTTGGGTATTGTATCCACAATGTACCTTGATTTAAATAAGCCCCTGGACCAGTTAAGGTGAATTGACTGTGTATTTGATCATTTGGTTTCAAGTTGTGCTTGCAGTTATTCCACGCTAAGTACACACCAATGTCAGGGTGCAGTGGGTCAATATACACGGGTCTGCGCAACGTAATCCCTCATTGAGCAGATTAGTGTGTTGGCCTACGTGTACTCTCTCTATTGGAGTTTACTTACTTTGAAGTACAGGGCTGAGAAAGATCAAGAGTAGACAAGGAGCAAGGATGGGCCAAAGAGCAGCTCACGGGTGAAAAGACGAAAAATCGTCTAAGTAGAAATCGTCGAGAATCACTAAGTGATTCTCGCCGATTCGACGAGAATCACTAATGATTCTCACCGAATCGTCGAGAATCACTAGCTGATTCTTGCCGATTGCAGCCGGCTGTCTCAACGCCGTCTTGATTTCTGCTTAAGGCAGAATCGTCGAGAACCACTTGTTGACTCTCGCCGAATCGACGAGAATGACTTTGCATTCTCGCTGATCCGTCGAGAATGAATATTGATTCTGGCTGATTCTCTCTGGTTGGCTTTATCTTCAGCCAGAATTCTGCTACGTAGAATTCGGCGAGAATCATAAGTGATTCTCTCCGATTCGTCGAGAATCACCTATGATTCTCGTCGAATTTGCCTTGGGCGAAATTCTAGTGCTCGCTGGACCGGACCAAGTTTAAAGCGCTGGTTTGAACCGGTCTTAGGGCTTCTACTGGTTGGGGCCCTCAACCGTCATAAGATATGACCTACTGTATAAATACTGGTGTATTTCGATCATTACAGATACCTAATATACGAAAAAGAAAAACCGAGCCGCCGACGTGACCAAGATCGCGAAGCTCGTTCCGTCGTCATCGCCGCTCGTTCTAGTTGGTCGCCGCTGCTGATCGTGGGTTATTCCTGATCTCCCGGCGACAGAAGCTATGCCACGCAATGCGTCTCACGAGTCCTTCTTGAGAACCCTTGTCTCTTGATTTGTAGATCGGGAATACCTTCCCTATTTGAATCGATCAAGACGATTGATCCAAGAAAGACCGTTGGTAGACCTTGCCGGCTTAGCTACGAAGTTTGGATCTCGAAAGCATCGTCGCCGCTCTCTTTTGCAGCCGCCGATCTTGATAGTATCGCTACTGCAAGCTTTGCCGCCGCCGATCTTGAAAGAATAGCAGCCGAACTCTTTGTCGCCGCAGATCTCGGGGAGATCCTTTCCAAGTGAGAGCTAAAATCGTGGACTGTTCGTTATCTTCAATAACGCATCATCGAACAAAGAGGGACACCTAGCGCTCCAAAAGTAGTTTGTATTTTTTATACAATCCATTTTATTTATGTTGTAAAGGAACGTTGGTTCCTCATTGTAAGGGTTGGGTGCAACCCGTGGTGGAGGAGTGGTGACTCCTTCGGGTGGAAGGGTTACTTCCATTAGTGTGAGGATTGGATTTCAATCCTGTTAGTGAAGTGACCGAGTCGTCCCGGGTTGGGAGATAGGTCGAAGGGGGAAAGTGGACGTACCCAAATCGGGGAACCACTATAAATTTCCTGTGTCTTTCTGTGCTATGCTGTTTTGTTTATTTGTGCAGGTACAATTTTAATTCTGCAAAAACGCTACAAGACACCTATTCCCCCCCCCATAGGTGAAGGTAGTTGGCACTAGGTGGACTTTCAAGTGGTATCAGAGGGAGGTTACTCATCAAAGGGGTTAACACCTCGAGTAAGTTCCGGCCACTAGTGTCAAGAAGAAGGCAGATATCTACTATGGACGGACTCAAGTACTCAGGCAAGATCCCAGTGTGCACCAGGCTAAACTTTCCTATATGGAAGGAAAGGATTAGATTTTACATGGAAGCAGTCGACCCTCGACTCTTCATGGTTGTGTAGGAGGGACCTTATATTCCCACGAAGGCCTCCACCATTAATCCTACCAAAAAGGTGCCAAAGAAGCTTTCTGAAATGGACAAGGACGAGATGGTGCTGGTCGGACTTGACAAGAAGGCACAGAACATACTAATCAGCGCAGTTCGATGACTCCATGATGCAGAACTTCTGCAACTACAGGACAGCCAAGGATATCTAGCACAGCTTGATTATCCTGATGGAGGGCACAGATGAAGTGAGGGATGATCGGAGATCCCTCCTGAATCAGAAATATGAGGCCTTCAGGCAGGGGCCCAAGGAAGAGATCAGAGTTACCTTCGAAAACTTCCTCAAGATCGTCAATTCTCTCAAGGGATACGGAAGAGTGTTCACTAATGGTGAACTTAATGATAAATTCCGTAGGTCCCTTACTAAGGAATGGGACACGAAGACATGTGCCATCCGAGAGTTTGGCAGATTAGCTGAAACTGATCCTCAGATACTCTTTGGGAAGCTCATGTCCTATGAGCTCTAGTTGAACACGAGGAAAGCTGAAGAAGAAGCAGAGAAGGCTGCAGTCAAGGAAAAGACTGTGGCCCTAAAAGCCATTCACTCCAGGAAGGGCAAGGGTGCGGCTTCATCCCGTGCTGGGAAAAAGGATGAGGAGGAAGACTCTGAGCCATGCTCCTCCGGCTCAGAGTTGTCTGAAGAAGACTTCTCCCTCATCACCTGAGAATTCAAGAAGTTCCTCAAGATGAGGAATAAAAGAAAGAGAGACGACTCCTCCTCCAGAAATCAGAAGAAGAATTATTCTTCTGACATGTATGAATCAAAACCGAACAAACATCGTAATACTGACATCATTTGTTTTGGATGCAATAAGCCAGGACACGTCGTGGCCGACTGCCATCAAGACAAGAGAGAGAAGGGGAAGGGAGAAGAGCATAGGACCTCTAGAGATAAAAATAAGGAGAGGAGCTACATCGCCCAAAAGTCAAAGACACTGAGTGAGTCTGATTCCTCAGACTCCAGGATGATGAGGAAGCCTACTTCGGGCTGGTGGGTCGCTCTTACTCAGAAGGAGAATGCCCCCCATTCACTGGGAAGGTAAAAGCTCGTACCCCCCTCTCTGACTCTGACTATGAGTCTCCTGATGATGATCTCGAGGAAAGCCCATCTGCCCGAGAAGCTGAGCTCCTCGAAAAGTATGAGCTTTTGCTCAACACCTTCGAGGAATGCCGCAAGAGATTGAGGGCTCAGAAAAATGAAGTCAAATTCCTAAAGGTCGAGGGTGTCTCCCTAAGGGAAGAGACCACTATCTTGAATTCTCTCCGATAGGAGCACCTGGACCTGATCTCTAAGCACTCAGAGTCTCTAAGTCTCCTTGACCTTAAACAGGAAGAAATCAATAAGTTGGAAGAACAACTTACGGCAGAAAAGAAGATTGTCCAAAGCTTCTCTATGCCAAAGACTGTTCTTCCACTGGTTGATACCTTCTCTGCACAGGCTAAGGGGGCTGGCTTGCAGCATGTGGGTGTGCCTGGTAAATCATTCCAGGAGAAACAAAAAGCAGAGGAGAAATAAGGCTACTAAGAAGGCCTCTACTGCAGAAAAGGGAAAGGCCCCACTCAACCCTGTTGTATTCAGGAAGCCTGGCTATCCCTGCAATGAACAGGACTTTGAGTCAACTTATGGCAACTTCTTCCGGCCCTCGGTTGAAATGCCAAAGAGCCGGTATGAGGGGTGGGCCTTCCCCCGCAACTTTGGCGAGAGTGTCTTCAAGGCACCTTATGAGGAAGTTCAAATGGATGATTATGGCCACTTCTCTAGCGGCCATAATAGGAAGCAGGAATCCAAGGCCAAGCATGTTACACTAAGAAACCGGGAGGTGAAGAAATCATGCGACTGTTGTCATCATGATGCCTCAACCTCCAGGTCCGAGGCCCCGGCTGAACCTCCCGTTCCAAGGGTGAAGCAGGTACCTAGGAAAAAGTATAACAGATTTGACTGCTAGTGTTGTGGCAAAGTTGGTCACTTTGTCGTGGATTGCTGGTTTAATTCGAGGAATAACGAGCTCCTCATGTTGATAATGCGAGGCAGACCACTCGTAGGGCTAACCATCCGAGGGGGAGTATGCTAACGAGGAATCTAGGACCCAAGTTCGATTGGGTTCCTAAGGGAAATTAATTCTGTTTTGCAGGAATGTCCAAAGGCCACCAAAACTCCCATATGGTACTTGGACAGTGGATGCTCCCAGCATATGACCGGGACAAGAAGCCTGCTGCGTGATTACTCTCCAGTCGAGAATGGACCCAAAGTCATCTTTGGGGGATCAGATCGAGGAGTCACCAGGGGTTACTGTATGATTTCCAATGGTATAATTTCTATCACCAACATGGCTTACGTTAAAGGGTTAAATCATAACCTGATCAGTGTAAGTCAGTTATGTGATAAAGGTTATGACGTTAAGTTCTGCAAGGATAAATGCCTGATAATATCGTGTGCCTCTTCGGAGACGGTATTAACAGGCATTAGGAGCAGAAATATCTTCTGCTTAGATTTTCTTAGTTTAGATTCATCTACCCCCGTATGCCTAGTAGCAACAGGCAGTGCATCTCTTTGTGAATAATGGCACAAGAGATTGGCACATATTAATTTCAAGACAATTAGTATGCTGTTTTCTAAAAACTTAGTAAGGGATGCTCCCATCATTAAGTGCATCAAAGATAACCCCTGTCCTGCATGCCAGAAGGGCAAACATACTCGGGCTACCTTTAAGGGCATCGTTGACAAAGACTCCTCCAGGTGTCTTTATCTTCTGCATATGGACTTGTTTGGGCCAATGCAAGTTCATAGCTTAGGAGGCAAGTCTTATACGCTAGTGATTGTTGATGATTACTCTCAGTTTACTTGGGTGTTCTTCTTAAAATGCAAGTCAGATATGTTTGACATCTTCACCAGTTTTGTCAGGCAGATTCAGAACGAACTTAACTGCTCGGTGGTCAAAATCAGAAGTGACCATGGAACAGAGTTCGATTCTGGTACTCGGACAGAGTTCTGTGAAGAATATGGTTATCTTTCATGAGTTTTCCTCCCCGCGTACTCCTCAGCAAAATGGGGTTGCGGAGAGGAGAAATAGAACTCTCATTGAAGCTTGCACAACAAAGTTGAATGACGCTTCTCTCCCAAAATACTTCTGGGCAGAGGCTGTCAATACAACTGTCATGTACAAAATCGGGCCTTGATCAACAAGAATTATCTTAAGACGCCTTCTGAGCTACTGAAAGGCAGGAAGCCAACCATGTCCTATTTTAGGATCTTTGGCTGCAGATGTTATGTACTGAATAACGGGAAGTACCCGCGTACTAAGTTTGGTGAAAAATGCTTCGAAGGCATATTCATGGGCTATAGTAGCCATAGTCAGGCATATAGGGTTTTCAATAAGAAAACCCTAGTGGTTGAAGAATCAATTAATGTTGTATTTGATAAAGGAAGCATGCTTAATAGCAATTCTTCCAGCAGTATTCTTGAAGATGCAGGTGCAAGACTTGAACAGTTGTGTCTCAATTAGACCGCTAAAGATGTAACTCCCAAGTACGTCAAGTTTTCTACCTCAATGTCAACTGGAGAAGTTGAAAATCAGAATGGAGCAAACCTCTTAGAAGAAGGAGAAGCTCAAGAAGATGTCAGAGCTCCTAATGCCAGACTCCTAGAGCTCCGACACGTGAGGGATCATCCTAGAGACCAGATCATCGGAGATCCTCGTGACGGTGTCATAACTCGAAGAGGTACTATTAACGAGATTTTGCATCTTAGTTTCCTGTCACAGGTTGAGCCAAAGAAGTTCGACGAGGCGAACAAAGATGCAGCATGGATATTGGCCATGCAAGATGAACTACATCAATTTGAAAGATGCAACGTCTGGACGCTGGTTCCCAGACCAAAGGGGCAGAACGTGATCGGCACCAAGTGGATCTTCAGAAATAAACTAGATGAACATGGTGTCATCATAAAGAACAAGGCAAGGTTGGTGGCTCAAGGTTACAGACAGGAGGAGGGGATTGACTTCGACCAGACCTTTGTACCAGTGGCAAGGCTCGAGGCGATCAGATTGTTCCTGGCGTATGCTTCGCACAAAGGATTCACTGTCTATCAGATGGACGTGAAATATGCATTCTAAAATGGCAATCTGAAATAGGAAGTATACGTCGCAAAACCCCCAGGTTTTGTTAATCCAACTTATCCCAATCATGTATATTTTCTTAATAAGGCTTTATATGGCTTAAAACAAGCTCCTCGAGCTTGGTATGAGACTCTGTCTAGTTTTCTTCTTGAGAACAAGTTCTCTAGAGGAAAAATAGATAAGACATTGTTTCTTAGGGAAGTAAAAGGCAAGATCTTGCTGGTGCAAATCTATATTGATGACATTATATTCGGCTCAACGGATAACAATATTTGCAAAAAGTTTTCTAAACTTATGCAAGGAAAGTTTGAAATGAGCAGTATGTGAGAGCTAAAGTATTTCTTGGGACTTCAAGTGAAACAGTCTGAGGATGGAATTCTCATTTCTAAGACGAAGTTCACAAATGAACTCCTCAAGAAATTCGGAATGGAGAATGCAACCTCTATGAGGACTCCAATGGGATCCACCATGTCTCTGGACAAGGAAGAATAAGGGAAACCTTTTGATGAAACCAAATACAGAAGCATTATTGGATCCCTGCTCTACCTTACTGCAAGTAGATCGGACATTATGTTCTCCACATGCATTTGTGCCAGATATCAGGTGAACACTAAGGAATCTCACTATGTCGCTGCAAAGCGAATTCACAGATACCTTAAGGGTACACCTAATCTTGGCTTGTGGTACCCGAGAAACAATGATGTTGAGTTAATAGGCTTTTCAGATGCTGATTTTGCAGGAAGAAGGGATGATCGAAAAAGCACTTCCGGGACGTGTCAATTTCTTGGAAGAAGGCTTATATCATGGAATAGTAAGAAGCAAAATTGTGTTGCAACCTCAACAGCTGAATCTGAGTATATCTCAGCAGGCAGCTGTTGCGCACAACTACTATGGATCAGAAACCAGTTAGCAGACTATGACCTTAAGTTCAAGGAAGTACCAATGTACTGCGACTCCTCCAGTGCAATTGCCATTGCGAACAATCCGGTATCGCACAGCAGGACGAAGCATATTGAAGTGCGCTACCACTTCATTAGGGAGCACGTGGAAAACAAGGACATCTCTCTCTGCTATGTCCCCACGGATAAGCAGATTGCAGATATTTTCACAAAGCCCCTAGATGAGACCAAGTTCAGTCTCTTCAAAACTGAACTAGGGATGCTAAACTATGAGGAATAAAGACTACTGAAGCTCCAGGCTTGTGCATCTAGGGGGAGCATTCGCAAGAAACTCAAACTTAAGCCCAAATGCAAGAACTGAGGGGGAGCATTGTGGCGAGTGCTAAAGTCCCAGATTTGTAGAAGCCTAAAAGGGGGAGATTGCCCTCTCGGCTAAGGCGTTAAGGGCTAAGGTGCTCTCGCAAAGTTTGATCCAAATGCTCTAAAGATAATGGTATGGAAATTCTTTCTCAACTGATTATTCAGTTTATGTTTTTCTTCCATCCATTCTATTCACCTTAGCTTGTAGGATTTAGGCTTCTTCAAATAGGGGGAGATTGTTGGGTATTGTATCCACAATGTACCTTGATTTGAAGAAGCCCCTGGACTATTTAAGGTGAATTGATTGTGTATTTGATCATTTGGTTTCAAGTTATGCTTGCAGTTATTCCACGCTAAGTACACACCAATATCAGGGTGCAGTGGGTCAATATACACGGGTCTGCGCAACGTAATCCCTCGTTGAGCAGATCAGTGTGTTGGCCTACGTGTACTCTCTCTATTGGAGTGTACTTACTTTCAAGTACAGGGCTGAGAAAGATCAAGAGCAGACAAGGAGCAAGGATGGGCCAAAGAGCAGCTCACGGGTGAAAAGACGAAAAATCGTCTAAGTAGAAATCGTCGAGAATCACTAAGTGATTCTCGTCGATTCGATGAGAATCACTAGTGTTTCTCGCCGAATCGTCGAGAATCACTCGCTGATTCTTGCCGATTGCAGCCGGCTGTCTCAACGCCATCTTGATTTCTGCTTAAGGAAGAATCGTCGAGAACCACTTGTTGACTCTCGCCGAATCGACGAGAATGACTTTGCATTCTCGCTGATCCGTTGAGAATGAATATTGATTCTGGCCGATTCTCTCTGGTAGGCTTTATCTTCAGCCAGAATTCTGCTAAGTAGAATTCGGCGAGAATCATAAGTGATTCTCGCCGATTCGTCGAGAATCACCTATGATTCTCGCCGAATTTGCCTTGGGCGAAATTCTAGTGATCGCAGGACCGGACCAAGTTTCAGGCATTGGTTTGAACCGGTCTTAGGGCTTCTACTGGTTGGGGCCCTCAACAGTCATAAGATATGACCTACTGTATAAATACTGGTGTATTTCGATCATTACAGATACCTAATATACGAAAAAGAAAAACCGAGCCGCCGACGTGATCTAGATCGCGAAGCTCGTTCCGTCGCCGTCGCCGCTCATGCTAGTTGGTCGTCGCTGCTGATCGTGGGTTCTTCCTGATCTCCCGGCGACAGAAGCTCTGCCACGCAACGCGTCTCACGAGTCCTTCTTGAGAACCTTTGTCTCTTGATTTGTAGATTGGGAATACCTTCCCTATCCGAATCGATCGAGACGATTGATCCAAGAAAGACCATTGGTAGACCTTGACGGCTTAGCTACGAAGTTTGGATATCGAAAGCATCGTCGCCGCCCTCTTTTGCAGCCGCCGATCTTGATAGTATCGCTGCCGCAAGCTTTGCCGCCGCCGATCTTGAAAGAATAGCAGCCGCCGATCTCGGGGAGATCCTTTCCAAGTGAGAGCTAAGGTCGTGGACTCTTCGTCATCTTCAAGAACGCGTCATCGAATGAAGAGGGACACCTAGCGCTCCAAAAGTAGTTTGTATTTTTTATACATTCCATTTTATTTTTGTTGTAAAGGAACGTTGGTTCCTCATTGTAAGGGTTGGGTGCAACCTTGGTGGAGGAGTGGTGACTCCTTCGGGTGGAAGGGTTCCTTCCATTACTGTGAGGATTGGATTTCAATCCTGTTGGTGAAGTGACCGAGTCGTCCCGGGTTTGGAGATAGGTTGAAGGGGGAAAGTGGACGTACCCAAATCGGGGAACCACTATAAATTGCTTGTGTCTTTCTTTGCTGTGCTGTTTTGTTTATTTGTGCAGGTATAATTTTAATTCTGCAAAACCGCTGCAAGATACCTATTCCCCCCCCCATAGGTGAAGGTAGTTGGCACTAGGTGGACTTTCAAAAGGCCAGTGTGAACGATGTTCCGATTGTGTCGGAGTTTGCAAATGTATTTCCTAGGGATCTTCTAGGGTTACCTCCCCAGCGGGAGATCGACTTCTCTATTGAATTGGTGCCAGGTGCGAAACATGTGGCACACTCGCCATATCTTGTAGTGCCAAAAGAAATGGCTGAATTGAAAGTCCAACTGCAAGAGTTGCTGGAACAAGGATACATACGCCAAAGTATGTTACCTTGGAGCGCACCTGTTCTGTTTGTGAAAAAGAAAGACGATAGTTTATGGTTATGTATTGACTATCGTGAGTTTAATAAGCTGATAGAGAAAAACAAGTATCCGATTCCACGGATAGACGAATTGTTCAATCAGCTAGTGGGCTTAACCATCTATTCCAAGTTGGATTTAATGTATGAATATTACCAGCTGAGGATTCGGGAAGATGACATTCCCAAGACAGCATTTAGAACACGCTACGGGCATTATGATTTCATCGTAATGCTGTTTGGCTTTTGTAATGCGCCTTCGGTATTTATGGATATAATGCACCGAACGTTCCGAGAGTACTTCGATCTGTTTGTGATTGTCTTCATCGATGATATCCTTGTATACTCGCAATCCGAAGTCAATCATGCAAACCATTTGTGGTTGGTTTTGCATACCTTGCGGAGGAATAAGACCTTTGCTAAATTCTCAAAGTGTGAGTTTTGTCTATTGTCGGTGTCTTTTCTTGGCCACGTCGTAAGTGGAGAGGGCATAGCAGTGGATCCGTCAAAGATAAGTGCAATCCGAGAGTGGCTAGTGATGTCTTTAGTGGCCGTAGTCAGGAGTTTCCTTCGACTGGCAGGCTACTATAGACGGTATGTGGAAAACTTCTCACGGATCGCTCTGCCTTTGACCACGTTGACGAGAAAGGATCAGAAGTTCGTTTGGACGCCGGAGCGTGCGCGAGCTTTTGAAGAGCTGAAGAGTCGTTTGACCACGGCGCCTGTGTTGACATCGCCATGTAGTACAGACGGCTATGAGATCTATAGTGATGCTTCATGGAGAGGCTTAGGCTGCGTTCTGCTACAGTTTGGTAAAGTGATTGGTTATGGCCCACGCCATTTTAAAGTGCACGAACGGAATTATCCCGTCCACAACTTGGAGTTGGCAGCGGTGATCTTTGCACTGAAATTGTGGCAACACTATCTATATGGCGTAAAGTTGGATATCTATATAGATCATAAGAGCCTAAAGTATCTATTGGATCAAAAGGATCTGAATATGCGACAACGAAGGTGGATGGAATTCCTTGGGGACTATACCTTTGATATTCAATATACTCCTGGGAAGGGAAATGTGGTCGCTGATGCGTTGAGTCGTAGGACTCTGGTACGGGCAAATTAGTTTCAGAGGCATGATGAGCGTCTGATCCAGGAGTTGGAAGCATTAGAGATTTATTGTGTTGACAAGAATTCCATAGCCGATGCATGCTTGAACTGGACGGAGGTACAGTATGGGTAAGTTGAGAGAAGAGAGTATGTATGCAGCTCACTTTGCAAAGTATTTAATTCACCCTGGGAGCACAAAGATGTACAAGGATATGAAGAAATTATTTTGGTGGTCAGGACTAAAGAAAGACATAGCACGTTATGTGGCTAAGTGTCAAACTTGTTCATTGGTCAAAGCGGAATGTCAGAATCCTGGCGGTTTCCTGAAGTTGTTACCTATTCCGGAGTGGAAGTTTGATGATATCTCAATGGATTTCGTTCATGTATTGTCGAGATCTCAACATGGGAATGATTCTATCAAGGTGATTGTAGATCGGTTGACAAAAGTGGCTCACTTCCTACCGAATAAGAGGGATGATTTAGTGGAAACCATGGCAAAGATCTAGGTAGGAGCAGATTGTTCGATTGCACAGTGTTCCCCAGAGCATCGTCAGTGACCGTGATGGCCGATTAACGTCGAATGATTGGAGGCTAGTCCATCAATTGTTGGGAACAAAGTTAGCATTCATTACGACCTTTCATCCTAAAATGGATGGACAGACTGAGCGAACCAACAGGACGATGGAAGATATGCTCTGAATGTGCGCCCTTGACTTTGGTAAGAGATGGGAAGATCATCTCTATATGGTGGAATTTGCCTACAAAAATAGCTACCAGGCAAGCATCGTTATGGCTCCGTATGAAGCTTTGTATGGTCGGAAATGCCATACACCGCTAGCTTGGTCGGAAGCAGGCAAATCAATAGTATATTCGTGCAAGGATGTCAAAGAAGCTACTTCGACGATACGCTCTATTCGGGAGAGGCTATTGATAGCCCAGGATAGGAAATCCAAATACTACCACGGCAAGCATCGGAACGTGGAGTTTGCGGCGGGCGATTGGGTATACTTGAAAATAAAACCCTTCAAAGACGTGTCTAGGATTCGGCAGTTGAAAAAGCTAAGTCCGAGATATCTTGGTCTGTTTGAAGTGGTGGAGCGAGTTGGGGAAGCTGCATATCGACTAGCTCTTTCGACAGAACTGAGTGGCTTGCATGATGTGTTTCACATCTTAGTGCATCGAAATGCCGTCAAGGATCCAGCTCAAGTGATTGAGAATGATTACGTACCGGTCGAGTATGGGCTAACGACGAATGTTAGACCCATTCGGATCGAGGATCGAGCCGATAAATAGTTGCGGAACAAAGAAGATCGGGATGGTCAAAGTTCAGTGGGATAATTGTGGCCGTGAAGAGCTAACATGGGAGCGGGAGCAGACCATGCGAGCTGATTTTCTCGAGTTATTTGTTTGAACTATTGTAAAGTATGTCTTTTATTGTAAAAATCATTTTAAAGTTATAACATTATGTTTACTAGGTTTCCTTGCTGTGAGAAAATTTCGGGATGTAATTTATTCTAAGGAGGGGAGGGTTATAACACCCCAAAATCCAAAAAATCCCAAAATGGGGTTCAGACTGGGTGGCACGGCCTTGTACACGGGTGTGTCCAGTGCACACGGCCTAGGACACGGGCGTGTCCCAGGCCGTGTCATGCTTTGTTTTCTCGGGTGTGAGTTTGGTCTCGAGAAAGCGTTGAGTGAGGCACACGGCCTGGGACACGGGCATGCCCCAGGGCATGTCCTTATCTGTGTCGTCTCGAGCACTAAATGCCATACAGTCGACGATCGTCGAAAGGTGACACGGCCAGGGACATGGGCATGTCCGAGGCCGTGTCCTACTCGGCTGGGTAACCGGGCGGTATTGAGTGTGGCGCACGGACTGTGACATGGGCGTATCACAGGGGCGTGCTTGGCACACGGCCAAGGACACGGGCGCGTTCCCCAGCCGTGTTCTTTACGTGAGTGTTGATCCTGTATCAATTGAGGGACATGCCCCTCGACACTAGCGTGTATTAAGTGATACGGGCGTGTTAGGTGATTGACATGGGCGTGTCTAAGCCCATTTTCTTGTCTAGGTGAGTCAGTTCGTGTACCTCTTAAAGTACACGGCCTGTGACACAGGCGTGTCACAGGCCGTGTCAGCCCAAATATTTGACTTTTGTGGAGATTTGCTGCCATCCGTTTCCTTCATCCTAGATCCAATGGCCCAGATATTTTCCTGCTAGGTTAAGTCAAGGCTTTGAGTGAAGATTTTACTCATACTTTGGATTATTCTCTTTCTAAAAGATAAGAGAGAAATGGAGAAGGAAGAGAAGATCCAGCCACCGGTGGAGCTCCCGAGTTCCGATTTGAGATTCGAGACCATTTCTGTGGAGGCAAAGCTGCTTGCAGTGCTTTCCAACCGGCTAGAATATCGATGGCTCCCAAGATATCGTCAAGTTTAAACGATCTTCCTTCTAGGACAATTGAAGTCTTCCATTATGCATGAGCATGGGATCCTCCACCAAATGGTGGAAGAGTAAGTGATCCCGGTGGGTTGATAGTTGATATACCTGGTTGAGTCTGCATTTTGACCCGGAAATGTATAGTGCGGGATAGGCATGCGTGAAGCCCATCTGGATAGGTTGGTCTGGTTTGGTGATGTTACATATTGCGCATTAGAGAAGACTCTGCGTATAAACATGTAGTTTGTGGAGTCAATGGGTTCTGCCTGTGAAGGGAAGTAGCTGGAAGTACTGGAATGAGGACTTCCAGGAAAATACCCTTATACTGCTTGTGTTGTGGCTACAATGTAGCCAGTCCATTGTGGACAGTGTAGCCAGTCCTTGGTGGACATCATGGCTATTGTGAAGCCATTCCTTGGCGGACATTATGGCTAGTGTGAGCTGCGAGCTCTAAAAAGGCTTGTTGTCGAACAGGAAAGGTGAAACCGACCCGTGTATTTAGATATAGCCTCGGGTACGCTGTACTCGGTGATGGCAAGATGACTTGAGCAATGAGGGGTGGTTGATCCGTACCTGCATTATGTCGACTGTATAGGAGAGAGTCATGGCATTGAGCTTTCGTTAATGGTATAATGAGAGTCTTAGGCATGCGTGTCAGTATGACTAAATGCTCAATACCGTGTAAACGGTGGTGTTGACCCTGGTTCGCCGGTACAGCAAGAATGTGCCCTGAGTTCACAGATCGTCGGTCCGTATGGATGACGATTGTGATGAATTGATTGTGCATGAGAGCACAAGATTTGATATATCTGTCTATGCATTTCTATGCCTGTAGGGAAGGAATGCCACTGCCCCGGGAAAGGGGTAGGATTGTTATAAATTGGTCAGCTGAATGCTGACCGTTGCCTTGTTTGCCACCTTCTGGGTGGCTTGTCCCTATGCAGGTGCTGGAGAGCCGAGCGGAAAATTAAGGGCTGGAGTCCCTGCTGCTGTTGTTGCCACTGCTGCTGCTATCCCTTGAAGGCTAAGTTAAATGTGTTGTCTTTTATTCATGAATGGCCGGCCTACGAGCCGATGTTTGTAATCCATACTATGAAAAGAGGAACTGTAAGGCCTTAAGGCCAACCTGGTTGTATTAGTTTGACATTCCTTCTAGTTGTTGTATATATAACTCTAGTTTATATATAGTGGACTTTACTTGTATGAGTTCATCTTTATTGTTAAAATCTTCCGATAGCATGCTCTGAGTTAGGATGTGATGGTGTTGTGGTATTAACCTGTGACATCACCGTCTTTTTGTGGCATATAGTGTGGACTATTCTATGTTATTTAATGGGTGGATTCATTACATAAACAATCCCAAATTTATTTAAGTTGTGTGCCTAAGTCTAAATGTCACAAAATTTCTTCCTAGGGCTATTCACCACCTTATGATCTCATGGACAAAACTCCAAGTCCATACAAGGACATATCACACAATGTCCTTCACAAACCCCAAAAGTTACACCTTAGGGTTTTAACTAGCGTCCTAGAGAAAATCACCCCTTTCCATCTCAAAATCCATGAGGTGGTGTTTAAACTAACCTTGGGGCTCTGGCCAAGGTCCCAACCCCTTTGGGTGAGTATTGGCCCCTCCATGCCCCAAGCACACTTTTGCCCTAATTTGTCCTTAAAGGGCCACAATTTGGTCTCATCAAAACCTATTCAAATCAAACCCAATTGGGCCGAGATTTTTATCAGAGACATGTCATGACCCTAAGAGATAGCCATAAAAATTTTGGTGGGTTTAGAGGTCCTTAGACCCCTTAAGTAATTCATACATGGTTTATTATATATCTACAAAAACTATTGGAAAATAATTTCCAAAAATTCCAATTTTTGGATATGTTTTAGGAATAGATAGGATTGACCCTCATCGAAAAATATCAGGTCATTTGGATGACTGGTTTGATGGGGGCACTCAATTTAATTTTTGACTAGCCTTATGTATAGGCTGCACCATTTAGTTTGTCATGGTCAGACCACTGACCCAAATATGTTGAAACAAAATTAAAATAAACTAGACATCAAGGGCTACAACTTTTATGTAGAACACTTTCAGTGTTAGGTCCCTGGGTATTTTTAATATTTAATTCTATCTACTGCTAAAACTGTGACAGAATCAATTAAATAAATGAAATATATAAAATATGCTTGGACGAATCTTGAAGCCTAACCGACGGTATCAGTTTGTCTTCCCCAATGCAGAAACGACCCAGATTAGCCCGTCCTTGGCCATTTTGGCTGCCGATTTCCCGGCCACCCGCGCCTCTTCTCGGCCGGCCACTGCCACCAC